>LR812534.1:10204467-10692107 GCA_903798195.1 Danio kyathit
TTCTCCACATATGTAAGATTGTAAATGTATACTGTTATGTTGTGAAATATGATGTTGTATCAGGTAAAATAGATTTTCTAATATGTGACGGTTTATGTTGCACAGGTATATTGTGCACATTGTGTGGGTCAAACTATTAGATTTTCCTTTTATACCAAAATAAATAATCATTACAATATTAAGATCATGTTCCATCAAGATATTTTATAAATCTCTTACTGTAAATATATTTGATTATTAATGTGCATTACTTAATTTGCACATCTTTAAAGGTGATTTTATCAATATTTAGATTTTTTGGAAATCTCAGATTCCACATTTTTCATGCCAATTATTATATCCTTATAGCTTTTACATGATTTATTAACATCCTATTGATTATTTTGGTCCAAAAGTGATATTTAATCAATGTGTACTTGCTAGAATTCTAAGTGCTGCTATCATTAAATTAATGTTAAAATAGCAGTAGGCTACATTAATGTGTTTGTAACAAAGAATCATTTGAGTGTAGTTCTATGGTGGTTTGTATTAACCCAATGTTGGGTCAAATACAGAACAAACCCAAGTATTTGGTTAAAAAACATAATAAAAAATTAATTAGCAACTGATTGGGTTTGTCTTGACCCAACATTAAGTTAATACAACCCATCATTTTTCAGAGTGCACTTCTCCACATATGTAAGATTGTAAATGTATGCTGTTATGTTGTGAAATATGATGTTGTATCAGGTAAAATAGATTTTCTAATATGTGACGGTTTATGTTGCACAGGTATATTGTGCACATTGTGTGGGTCAAACTATTAGATTTTCCTTTTATACCAAAATAAATAATCATTACAATATTAAGATCATGTTCCATCAAGATATTTTATAAATCTCTTACTGTAAATATATTTGATTATTAATGTGCATTACTTAATTTGCACATCTTTAAAGGTGATTTTATCAATATTTAGATTTATTGGAAATCTCAGATTCCACATTTTTCATGCCAATTATTATATCCTTATAGCTTTTACATGATTTATTAACATCCTATTTATTATTTTGGTCCAAAAGTGATATTTAATTAATTACTTGTTAGAATTCTAAGTGCTGCTAGCATTAAATCAGTGTTAAAATAGCAGTAGGCTATCTGTTTGTAACAAAGAATCATTTGAGTGTCGTTCTATGGTGGATTGTATTAACCCAACGTTGGGTCAAATACAGAACAAACCCAAGTATTTGGTTAAAAAACATAATCAAAATTTAATTGACAATTGATTGGGTTCATCGATAACCCAACATTAAGTTAATACAACCCATTTTATTTAGTGTACTTCTCCACATATGTAAGATTGATCCTGCTTCAGTATAGTAGCTTAAACTGTGTAGCGCAAGCAAAAATACAAATAAAACATACACTACCAGTCCCTAAACTAATACGACGGAGCTCTTGATTAGCATTCAGTGCAGTAAACACAAAGCAAACCTTGACTCAAAAGAAGAGAAGTGAAAAAAAGTTTTGTGCCGTGGGGAGGGGGCTAAGTTGGGGGAGGTAATGAGGTACTGTTAGCATTAGCTAGCGTGTCACCTTGGCAGGTAAAATATAATTGGGTGCCGGAGCGTCTCTGTATGATCGGCCCATCATGCAGTGCATGCACATACTGCATTATTTAGCAGCGCAAGGCACAACGCAGCTAGGTAGCAATCTCCTTTCACAGCCCATTAGCCAGCACTGATCCCGCGCTGGCAACAAGCTGCCCCGTTCGCAGCACACTAATTATTTTACATCAGTCACAGTATTTTTCCCTCAACAAATGTGACCGGCGATGCATAATTATGAGCAGTGGGGTTTGGAGAACGCTGAGGGCGCTCGGGACCAAAAAACTCCAGCTATTTTTGAGAAATCACAGGCGCCAACAGAGAGAGCGATCAGGTCCCCACCTAACTACACCAATAATGTCGGAAAACTTAAAAACCAGCTGAGTCCTAAAGTCGTGAAGTACACAAATTGCCTGCGCCAACTTTTTTTAGGCTAAAGTTAGTCCTTGCAGATTGGCGAGTGTAGCATTTTCAGCTAAAGTTGTGTACTTTTTGTTCTGTCTCTTTCTAAAACTCCCAAAACAACACACAAAGTAAACACATCACACTTTACCTCACACTTCAAAACCTCCAGTTGTTCCCTAAATACAATTCTGTCCCACTAATTACAAACACAAACACTGATTAAATCTTGAATGCTAATTCTGTTAGCTTTAGCACAATACCTCCTCTCAGGAGACAAAAGGCTGCTTAAGTATTATCACAAGACAAGGCATTTTCACCCAACATACCTAGAGTTGCCTTAAAGCCGGAGAGGACACAATGAGCGCCATACAAAAAGGCCACGGGGCTGGTCACAAACGTCCACCTGTAATCTCATCCAGAAGAGAAAAAAGCGGCTCCAAATCTTGAGTTTAAATGATGCAGGTGAAAGGCATCATTCTTCTTAAGAGGGAGAGGAAAATTTAGGTTTTCTACTTGCTTGCCTTGTGATATTTCTGAGCCGTCAGCAATGCAGAAGCTGCTTTTCTCTCCCCTAATTCTGTGGACTTGGAGCTTTGAAGCCCCCCAACTGTGCACAGTATGGTCTTTGAAGCGGGGAAGAAATTCAGAGATTTAAAAAAATGGATAAAAAGCAGGGGGAACATGCCGTTCCTCACACATACCATTGTCTACATTTATCTGTTTTTGGGTGCCATGTTCGCTTTCGGGTACTGGAAGATTGATTTGGACCGATGTCTGATTGCTACAACAGCAAAATACGGAGCAGAGGTGCACTACAGATGCAGTTATGTTGCTCATTTATATATCTGTATCTCCATCTATCTAGAGTTATGAATATATAAAAGGCATCACTTTAAAAATCTCTATTTTCATTTGTTTTGATAAAAAAAATCAGGATTATTCCAGCAAATATTGATTTCTTAACTCTTCTATATTAAACCACTGCACTCGTGTTGTCTAAAAATGAATATAAACATATAGGAAAAATTTGTTTTGTTATTTAATGCTGATACTCTGAATGACAGCAGTTTTATTTTACATTAGGAGGAAATATCATCAGTAGATTACAGATTATATTTAGAGAGTAATTAATGTTTTTACTGCACTCGTGTTGTCTAAAAATGAATATAAACATATAGGAAAACATCTGATTTGTTAATTCATGCTGATACTCTGAATGACAGTATTTTGATTTCACATTTGGAAGAAATATCATCAGTATTTAACAGATTATATTTAGAGAGTAATTAATGTTTTACTGCACTCGTGTTGTCTAAAAATGAATTTAAACATATAGGAAAACATCTGATTTGTTATTTCATGCTGATATTCTGAATGATACCATTTTGATTTCAAATTTGGATGAAATATCATCAGTAGTTTACAGTATTTATACAGTAATTAATGTTTTTACTGCTCTTTTGTTGTCTAAAAATAAATATAAACATATAGGAAAACATTTGTTATTTAATGCTGATACTCTGAATGACAGTATTTTGATTTCACATTTGGAAGAAATATCATCAGTAGATTACAGATTATATTTAGAGAGTAATTAATGTTTTACTGCACTCGTGTTGTCTAAAAATGAATATAAACATATAGGAAAACATTTGTTATTTGATGCTGATATTCTGAATGATACCATTTTTTATTTTACATTTGGATGAAACATCATCACAGAAATTATACAGTAATGAATGTTTTTACTGCACTCGTGTTGTCTAAAAATGAATATAAACATATAGGAAAACATTTGTTTTGTTATTTAATGATGATACTCTGAATGACAGTATTTTGATTTCACATTTGGAAGAAATATTATCAGTATTTAACAGATTATATTTAGAGAGTAATTAATGTTTTACTGCACTCGTGTTGTCTAAAAAAAGAATATAAACATATAGGAAAACATTTGTTTGGTTATCTGGTGCCAATTCTCCTAAAGACAGCATTTTTGATTTTACATTTGGATGAAATATCAGTAGTTTACAGAATATTTATGCAGTAATGAATGTTTTTACTGCACTTTTGTTGTCTAAAAATGAATTTAAACATATAGGAAAACATCTGATTTGTCATTTCATGCTGATATTCTGAATGACAGTATTTTGATTTCACAATTTAGATGAAATATCATCAGTAGTTTACAGTATTTATACAGTAATTAATGTTTTTACTGCACTCGTGTTGACTAAAAATTAATATTCACATGTCAGAAAACATTTGTTTAGTTATTCAATGCTGATACTCTGAATAACAGCAGTTTTGATTTTACATTTGGAAGAAATATAATCAGTAGATTACAGGATTTATTTATACAGTAATTAATGTTTTTACTGCTCTCATGTTATTTAAAATTTATATGTATATAGGAAAACATTTGTTTTGATAAATTGATGCTGATACTCTCAATGACAGCATTTTGATTTCACATTTGGAAGAAATGTCATCAGTAGTTCACAGATTATAATTATACAGTAAATAATGTCTTTATTAAAATGAACTAAGAGTTAATTGTTCACGCTGATAAAAAATAACTATATTATATATGTATATATAAATATACACACACACAGTTGAAGTCAGAATTATTAGCCCCAGATTGAATTTTTTTTGCTTTTTTAAATATTTCCCAAATGATGTTTAACAGAGCAAGGAAATTTTCACAGTATGTCTGATAATATTTTTTCTTCTGGAGAAAGTCTTATTTGTTTTATTTCGGCTAGAATAAAAGCAGTTTTTAATTTTTTAAAAAACATTTTAAGGTCAAAATTATTGGCCCCTTTAAGCTATATATTTTCAATATTGTATAACAATGGTTTGTTCTGTAGACTAACTTGCCTAATTACCTTAACCTGCCTAGTTAACCTAATTAACCTAGTTAAGCCTTTATATGTCACTTTAAGCTGTATTGAAGTGTCTTGATAAATATCTAGTCAAATATTATTTACTGTCATCATGGCAAAGATAAAACAAATCAGTTATTAGAAATGAGTTATTAAAACTATTATGTTTAGAAATGTGTTGAAAAAAAATCTTATTTCCTTTATACAGAAATAGGGGAGAAAAAAAAAAAACAGGGGGGCTAATAATTCTGACTTCAACTGTGTGTATGTGTGTGTGTGTATATATATATATATATATATATATATATATATATATATATATATATATATATATATATATATATATATATATATATATATATATATATATATATATATATATACACACATACTCACAAACACTAGGGCATCAATATCACAATGTGTGTGTCCGAAATAGTCAAATCCAAGGATTACGAATTTATTAAAGATTCAAAGATAAAGACAATTTTAAAATAATTATTATAATGATGACCATGTTATTTTATGTTTGATTGTTCAATTCCTGTACCTGTCTCCAGAAACCCATAAAGCACAGTTTGTTTAACTTTTATCTTTGCTCTGTTGTATTTATATATGCTTGTAATTTATTACAATTTATGCAAACACACTGCATAGAAGACTTGACCATCCCAATCTATCCAAATGAATGAAATGTTTCCAAACAGAGATATTCAGTTCATGTGTTAAAATTATATTCGTATTGCAATATTTATAATTGCAGAAAAACAAAATATCGCAGTGTCAAATTTTTTCAATATCATGCAGCCCTAATACACGCACATGCGCGCACACACACACACACACACACACACACACACACACACACACACACACACACACACACACACACACACACACACACACACACACAACATTCTCCATTATAACAACATTATTACTACATATTTTATAAAATAGGTGCTATAATGTACATATTCTATAATATTCACAAAATTCGGGACCTCTATGTTAAACAGATGTTTTCTATCCCCAAAAAATATTAAAAAGCATCTATTGTGCTAATAAAGATCTTGTGAGGTACTACAACAGAAACCACATGCTATATTGTACATAACGAATTTTAGAAAACGCTCAGTTCATTTCTGTTCTAATTAAGTTCTTATCGATACTTTGACATTAATTAAACAAAACTGAAATAAATAAAGATGTTCTCTTGCTGTTTCCACGTGGGTTTCCTCCGGGTGCTCCGGTTTCAGTCCAAAGACATGCGCTATAAGTAAATTGAAGAAACTAAATTGTGTGTAAAACTAAATGAGTGTGTATGGATGTTTCCCAGTACTCGGTTGCGGCTGAAGGCCATCCACTGCATAAAACATATGCTGGAATAGTTGGCGGTTCATTCCGCTGTGGTGACCCCTGATGAACAGAGGGACTAAGCCAAAGGAAATTGAATGAATAAAGATGCAAAAAATAGGAAATGTTTTTGTTGGGAGTTGAAACCATGTCACAATGTACATCAAACTACAAATCTTTTGTTTATATATATTATAATTTAATATTTAATACCTCTATAGAGATTACAGCATCTCCTAAAGCCCATAAATCAACAAGGATTGACATTTTAGTGCTTTTTCTTCCCCCAAGTGAGTGCTAGTAAAGCTCTGCCAGGTCTTGTGAGAACTTAAACCAATACGGCAGTAATACTCATTGTTAGGA
The DNA here is from genome assembly GCA_903798195.1 of Danio kyathit. Lineage (NCBI taxonomy): Eukaryota > Metazoa > Chordata > Actinopteri > Cypriniformes > Danionidae > Danio > Danio kyathit. The sequence goes on from LR812534.1 coordinate 10,211,066, forward strand.
AGGCGTAATGTTATGCAAATGGCTTTTAGCTGAGGGGGCCGTCGTCAGTAGATCTGGGCTTGTGGCTTTGATAACCTCCATTACTATAGGATTAGATGAATGCTGATGTTTTGTCAGTCTCCTTGGACACTGGCCCTCAACTCAGGACTAATCCCGCAATTCTGACCATCTGAATAGAAGAACGCATCCATACTATCTCGTCTTTATTGTGTGAACGTCCAACAAACCATAGTGTTCATAACAGTTTAATGCGCAAATCAGATGTAAACGCCTACTGACAAGAAGGTTTTGATGGCTTGCTTCAAAGATTTTTTTTTTGTTGTTGTTGATTTTTAAAGATCTAGATGAAGCTTATCTCTTTTTTTTCTTCCCCCCATCCTCTGACCCTCTGTTGTTTTCTTTCTTTGAGTTTCTTCTTTGAGACATCTCCAGATTTTTTTATTTTTTTGGAGGTGATGGTCTGTCTGCTCTCTGGCTGTTATGTTTATTTATTTGCTCATTGATTTTTCAACATGTATGTACACACGTTTCTCGCCTGACGGATCGATTTCTTCTTCTTTTTTTTTGCAGCGCCAGAAATCCGTTCTGCATTTAGCCGTGTCCTGTGATCATATTCCATTTTAACCACTTCAGATGCACTTTGGGCCTTTCTGATTGTAGAGAATTGAATGCAGGAACTAGGTTGTTTTCCCATCTTTTTTTTTTTTTTTTTTACTCTTGGAGAAAACGGATAGCTGGTGGAATACAGATTTGATTGTGAATGTAATTTATAAATGGTTGATTATTAAAATTACAATTAATACAGTAAAAATATTTTATTTGATATTTATTCATTAGGGTAAACCCTTTGAGATGTACCATCTCATTTTCAAGGGGGTCCCACTATTAATCCCATAATAATAACACCAGAAGACAAAAACAAAACATAAATTAAACAACATCCAAAAAAAATAATAAAATAAAAATTTACAAAAGGGGAAGTAGCATACATACATAAAGTTGAAGTCAGAATTATTAGCCCCCCTGAATTATTAGCCCCCCTTTTTATTTTTTTTCCTTTTTCTGTTTAACGGAGAGAAGCTTTTTCCAACACATTTCTAATCATAATAGTTTTAATAACTCATTTCTAATAACTGATTTATTTTATCTTTGCCATGATGACAGTAAATAATATATTACTAGATATTTTTCAAGAGACTTCTATACAGCTTAAAGTGACATTTAAAGGCTTAACTAGGTTAATTAGGTTAGCTAGGCAGGTTAAGATAATTAGGCAAGTTATTGTATAATGATAGTTTGTTCTGTAGACTATCGAAAAAATATATAGCTTAAAGGGGCTAATAATTTTGTCCTTAAAATGTTTTTTTTTTAATTAATAACTGCTTTTATTTTAGCTGAAATAAAACAAATAAGACTTTCTCCAGAAGACAAAATATTATCAGACATACTGTGAAAATTTCTTTGCTCTGTTCAACATAATTTAGAAAATATTTAAAAAATACAAAAATAAATAAAAAGGGGGCTAATAATTCTGCCTTCAACTGTTTCTATACATAGCACAAAAGATATACAGATCAGTGAATCAAATCACCACATAAATAGTAACATCCTCAGCAAAAAGAAGCAGAGTCCAAAGTAAAATATGACCGCAAAGTTTGCTTAAACACCTTAAATTAGGGGCTGCAGAGTTTAGTTCCAGGACTGCTTCAACACACCTATCTGTGGGTATTAAACGAACCTAAAGCACTCAATTAGTTTAATCAGGTGTGTTTAATTAGGGTTGGAACTAAACTGCGCAGAGCTCTGGCCCTTCAGGAACTGGCTTTGACACCTGTGCCTTAAATGATGCAATGGAACGAATGTTAGCAGGTAAATTATTCCAAACTATTGGACCCTTAAACATAAAAGCTCTTTTACCAATAGATTTTTTTTTAAGTCTGAACAGAATGTCTTACTGATAGTTTAAGTAAAAATATACAAAATATTGTTGTAAATAATAAGGAAACTTAAAATGAATACGATTAAATATAAATCGAAGCCAGTGAATATGTCGTCTTGTGTGCAAAGATGGCCACTGCAGTAGATCATACATTATACAATGATGTGCATAAAAAGAACAACCCAGAACAAATCTGCAAAGTCTATTATATGCTGTATTAAGAGGAGCAAGATCTAATTCGATGCAGTCTGATAAACAATATCACAATAATCGAAAATTGGTCATTTAAGTTGAAGAGCAAGATTTTTACGAATACTAAATGAAAAATACTGTCTAGACTGATGTAAGGTACTAATTACAAGGTTGACTTTACTCACGATTTATTCGATTGTTTAGATTTTTATATCTGTATTTACTGTTTGGATATACACTCAGAATTTTTTTTGTTGTTGCTTGTTCAAACTACTTATTTAAAATAAGACACAATTGGAACAACTTAATTGTTTTATGTTCAATCCACTTGAATTTGTAAAACGAATTAGCTAACTTAATTCCTTCATGTTGTCACAGCACAAATTGATTGTGTGGAACCCAGCCTTTTTTACAGTGTTGGTAATGCTTAAAAAAATCTATTTCTTCTATTTGTTTACATTATTTTAGTAGCAACTGCAATTTATTTATCTCAAATAAATATGTATTCCTTATTTTAGTTGATGTGTATTGACGTTAAATAATGCATTGTGACTAGAATAAAACCAGTTAACTGTTAAATTTTTAATTTCTACTTTATATATATATATTTTTTTTTCTTTCTCTGTACATCTGTTAACATGAACTAGCAATTAATGTTTTTTAATATTTTTTTTAATCTTAGCTAATGTTAATTTAAATGCAAAAGTTGTATTTGTTAATATTATTTTATGGATTTGAGCTAAATTACAAATACTAAATATACAGTTAAAGTCAGAATTATTAGCTCCCCTAAATTATTAGCCCCCCATTTATTTTTCCCCCCAATTTCTGTTTTGCTTTATTTCGGCTATAATGAAAGCAGTTTTTAATTTTTTAAAAACTATTTCAAGGCAAAAATTATTAGCTTCTTTAAGCTATATATATATATTTTTTTTTTTGATAGTCTACAGAACAAACCATCGTTATACAATAACTTGCCTAATTACCCTAACCTGCCTAGTTAACCTGATTAACCTAGTTAAGCCTTTAAATGTAACCTTGAAAAATATCTAGTCAAATGTTATTTACTGTCATCATGGCAAAGATAAAATAAATCAGTTATTAGAAATGAGTTATTAAAACTATTATGTTTAGAAATGTGTTTAAAAAGTCTTCTCTCCGTTAAAAAATAAACAGTCTACAGAACAAACCATCGTTATACAATTACTTGCCTAATTACCCTTACCTGCCTTAACCTAATTAACCTAGTTAAGCCTTTAAATGTCACTTTAAGCTGTATAGAAGTGTCTTGAAAAATATCTAGGTTTTAAATCAAAACCAAAAATTTGGCAGAAATCAGCCAGAAATGTGTATGGCTGCATTTCCTCTTTAAAATGAAAGCTACGGGGTGGTATGATGCGTTCCTTTTCGCTCTACTAGCTGACCGATCTGTATGGACGCCTTTTCTGCTGTTACCAGTTTGTCGAGTAGCTCGCCATGTGCGTCGGACTTGAGACACAGAGAGGAGTTCACCACAATGATGAGGTTTGAGTTTGGCGAAGAACGGTTCCAGAAAGCAGGTAAGACAAAAACAACAGCTAAAAAATTAAATAAACAAGTAAACAACTGGGTGAGAATGTGGTAAAAAATTAGGTGCTGCGAGGGCTTTCCCTTTTCTGGATTGCTTTTGAAAACACTATTGGTTGGGTTTAGGAAAAGGGGTGGGTGGGGGGATTGGTTGGTCAGTTAGTCAGTCAGTCAGTGGAAAGTGGCCTCTGGTGGATTTACGCAAGAACAGCAGGCACGAATGGCACCTGCGAGAGAAATCTGGAATGTATTTGGCGCTCTCCAGAAATGTATATTGGGGTATATAATCAGAATGAGCCCGGGTTGAGTTTAAACAAGCAGCAAACGTCATTTGAGTGTAGATAGATAGATAGATAGATAGATAGATGGATAGATGGATAGATGGATAGATGGACAGACGGACAGACGGACAGACAGACAGACAGACAGACAGACAGACAGACAGACAGACAGACAGACAGACAGACAGACAGACAGACAGACAGACAGACAGACAGACAGACAGATAGATAGATAGATAGATAGATAGATAGATAGATAGAAAAACAAGCATAACCCTAACTATAGCATACTGTTATCCATTATTTAGTGTGTTTCAGCTACAGAACTCCAATCCATTCTAAGGTTTTGTCTATAATGATTAAATTTGTATCTTGGCTCCAGATTTACCTCCATTTTCACTCCACTCTGAGCACAGCCTTTATGGAAAAAAAAGGCATTAAGAGTCAGTGCTGAACTCCAGCCGGACTGTCTGGACTCAATAATTTGATCAGCGAGTTTCTCCAGGGGCTTTCAGTGCTGCTGTCAGCACTTATAGGACCCCCTGTACTGACACTTCTGTCTCTGCATTAACAGCGTCCAAGACCGGGCAGAAAAACACATCTCAGAAACAGGTATGAGGACAGAACGGGTTTAGTCTGTTACACATGAACACATATGAATGAGAAAAGAAGTGATGCATATAGCGTATAATGGTGGTTATGTCTCTGAATTGGATGTACAATTGAAGTCAGAATTATTAGCCCTCCTGGATTAATATGTTTTCCCCAATTTCTGTTTAACGGAAGGATTTTTTTCCAACACATTTCTAAACATAATAGTTTGATTTATTTGATCTTTGCCATGATGACAGTAAATAATATTTGACTAGATATTTTTCAAGATACTAGTATTCAGCTTAAAGTGATATTTAAAGGCTTAACTAGGTTAATTAGGCAAGTTATTGTGTAATGATGGTTTGTTCAGTAGACAATCAAAAAACATAGCTTAAAGGGGCTACTAATATTGACCTTAAAATGGTTTTAAAAATTAAAAACTGCTTTTTATTCTAGCTGAAATAAAGCAAATAAGACTTTCTCCAGAAGAAAAAATATTATTAGACATACTGTGAAAATTTCCTTGCTCTGTTAAACAGCATTTGGGAAATATTTAAAAAAGAAAAAAAAATCAACTGTACATGTCAATAATTCTCCATTCATTTTCCTTAAACTGGAATGATGCGAACGTATGATTTACAGTACAAGTGAATCCATAACTAATGTAAAATAATGCAAAATGCTTAATGTAATAGAGAACATTTAATTCTTTTAATAATTGCTGTTTATCTTGTTGGTGAGCTTTTTAAAGCATTAACAGAGTTGACAGTACCAGAATTGACATTTTCCACCATTTTGTGTTTTAGCTCAAGATGCTAACCTAAAAATGTACAATTTTAGAAAGGAGCCGTGGCAACCAACCCCTCCCCTAAAACTTAACCGTCATTGGGAGATAAGCAAATTGTACTAAATTGTACGAATGACATTGTATGAATTCATATGAATAAGCCACTAAATCAAAATGCTACGAATTGAAGTAAGATAGCGTTGGATGTAACAGAGCTGACCAGAACCAAGAAACAAGCAAAAATTCCAAGAAACAGCCAAAAATTTTATTTAAGTTAAAATATTTAACTTAGTAGAGTAAAAAATTTACTTAATTATTTTATGATAATTAAAGTTGAATGATTAAAAAATAGATTGGTGTTTAAGTCAAAATTTCAAGACAAAATGTCCCGAAATACACATTTAAGTATTAAATTTATCAAATTGTTTTTTTAGGTTTTAAGATTTGTTTTTGAAAAAAAAATATTGCAGATACAAAATGTAACTGCAATAAATAAATAAATGAAATTAACAAATAAATAAATAAACAACTATAAATAAATAAAAAACAACAAACAAATAAATAAAATTAACAAATAAAATATAATAAACAAATAAAAATAATAAAGAAATAAACAACTATAAATAAATAAAATCAACAAAATAAATTAATTAATTAAAATAAACAAATAAACTATAATTGAACTATAAATAAATAAAAAATTACAAATAAACAAATGAATAAATAAAATTAACGAAATAAATAACTTAATAAATTAATTAATTAATAAACAAAGAAACTACAATAAATAAATAAATAAATAAATAAATAAATAAATAAATAGATAAAATTAACAAATAAATAAACAAACAAATAAACAACTGTAAATAAATAAATAAATAAAATTAACAAATTAATAAAATCCACAAAATAAATAAAATTAGAAAATAAATCAATAAACAAATAAAATAAAATAAATAAATAAATAAATGAACAAATAAATTGTGGAGAAATATTTATTGTATTATTCGTGCATTAATATGTGGCTTTCTGAAAAATGCTGAACTGTCCAATTCTGATTCAGTTCAACCCAAATTTGGGTCAAATATAGATTAACAAAAAAATATTTGATTAAATGTGGTTTTAAGTTTGGTTAAACTTTAAATTCAAACTCCAACCCAGCAAATGGTTTGGTATTTTGTAACAACCCATAATTTTCAGAGAGCAGAATATGAGGATTCTTGAATTTATATAGCAAGAAACTGTCAGTCCAAATCCAACTGATGTTATTTGCATAAAATGCGTCTGTATCATGCAAACTATTCTATCACACTCATAAACATTTCCCCATAAGACACTAAAACGCACTCAATTAGCCTTTTAACAGATTCCTTTACCCAAACAATCTCATTGCGAATCCCAGACCTGTAAACATTTCCAAGTGGGTTTTATATGCTAGTTTATCTGTCCTTGTAACAGTTTTTATCTGCAGCCTCGCTTATTGATTGTTTAATATCTGAAAATTCCGATTTGCAATTATACTGCAGCTACAGGCCATTAAGGCTTTTTAAACTAGGACAATCAAATGTCCGAGCCACGCATAAATCCTGAATGAATTTAATAACACTTTGTTGTAGACGATTTACTGGCAGGATCAAGGATGCTTAAATGCAGGAGACTGTGAATCGGGAATCAAATGATTTACGGCTAGCGTTCACATTGTTTGACAGATTTATTCCATGCAGAAATGAGCCAGTAATTATAATCCACCACAGTAATTCTAAAGCTAAAAATGCACCTATTCATTATTTAAGACATTGATTTATTTTTTCATGGTAAAGCAAGCGGAGAGGAGTTTTGATCGCATTGATCGGCGTTTGCGTTTTAATGCTGTGGATGTTGTGATGTCCTCGGGTCGCTGACAAACTCTTGACCTCGCTGAGGAACGAGAAAGGCTCAAGGCTCTGCTTAAAGGCCCTTTAAAGCTGCAGGACGCCATGTTGACATGTCTGGATCTGGTGTTTGTGGCTGGGCAGGGACTGGGATAATGATATAGACTGTTGTGGTCGGTGCAGCTGGACTGCAGTTTACCAAAAGTGCCGGTCCTAATTTTCAATTACTGCTGTCTGAAGTACAAGCAACAGTCAATATTTGCTTTATTTTCTAAACCTTTGTGGTCTGAGAGACTCTATTTCTTTTTTTTTATCAGCTGTTGAGAAACAATCCAGCTAACACAGAACCTTCCCACAGATTTTACTTGTGTTTTAGGAAGGTTGTGCAAATGTTAGGGCCCCTATATTGTTGTAAGCTGTTAGGACAGAACTGTGTGTAGGTATAGTGTGTCCACAGTTATATTGATGTTAAAATAGGATCCAAATTCCTCCTATTTTGAGGACGACCACAACGTGGCGCAGGAGTGCGGTTTCCTCGCCAACTGAAATGATTGACATCCGCATATTAACATGCCTCCGTAGTAACGCATATAATCATATCAACAAGACAGGACGTGCACAAAGGAACTTGGATTAAAAGGATCTGTTCAGCTCTCTGTGATCATCTGCACCTCAAGAATGAGTTTTACAAGTTTTCAAAACAGTGCATGTTTGTAATTACAGCGATTTTACTGTCTTTATCACCACAGCCGCATGTCAGTACAATTATAAAAGACGACGCTTCAATTCCTGTTTGTGGACGTTAAATCAGGTTTATGTTGTACATTAACATAACGGAAATCTATACAGCAGTGGATAGTAACGTGTATCCTGTCACATATGCCGTGCAAAAACTGTGTAAAGTTAAATGCGTGCACTGTGTGTGTGTCTGTCCGCTGTGTATGTGCGTGAACTTTGTAATGACGTTGTTTGTGACTCATCGTTGCAGAAAGGCTTGAATTAACTGCACAACAAATCCATCATATAATCATTGGGAAAGTTCTTACTGCAGTATTTTTCACAATCAATACTTGAGATCTGCTTCCTTTATGTCTGTCACTGTGCTGTTTATCTGGCGCAGGCGAGGTGGAGATTAAGGCACACTCTGACAGGCACATGGAAACAGGGGGCGGGGAGAACTAGCATTAAAGGCACAGGCAACATAAACAGCTACAATGTGTTTAGAGCAGAAAATCCCAACATTCTGAAAGCTATGATAAATAATCTGATGGGTGTTTTGAGCTGAAACTTTACAGACACAAAACACAAAAGACACAAAAGACTTATCTTAAATCTTGAAAAATGGGTAAAATAGGTGTCCTTTAAGGTGAAACATTCTTGAAAAGTAGTCGGACCCACTTGCACTGTAAAAAATGCAGTGAAAAATGCACAATTCATCACACTTCATTCAAGCATGTTTGTACTCTTTAGGTTGCTTCTCTTTTCAATTCAATTCAATTCATCTTTATTTGTATAGCGCTTATACAATGTAGATTGTGTCAAAGCAGCTTCACATGGAAGGTTATAGTGAATTGAAACAGTGTCAGTTCAGTTTTCAGAGATTAAGTTCAGTTCAGTTTAGCTCAGTTCAGTGTTGGTTAATAATCACTACTGAGAAGCCAAACACTGAATAGCAAGTTTTTCTAACACTCAATTCTTTTAATTCATTATCATCCTTTATAAATTCAATTCATTTAATAGTACAAGATCACCGTGCTTGCTTTTAGGGTGCTTTCACACTAGCACTTTTGGTCAAGCATCCGGGTTCGTTTGACGTCAGAGTACTTTATGTCTAGCTAGTGTGAACGTGTCTTTTGAACTCGGGTGTGCACCAGTGTATCGTACCCGAGTCCACCTGAAAGAAGTGGTCTGGGGTACGGTTCGCACGAACTCTGGTCCGGTTCACTTCTGATATGAATGCAATTGTACCAAATAACGAATGTGAACCACCAACAGTACAACAAACTATCGTTTTCATAACGTTCATTCGTGTGTGTGTGTGTCTGAGTATCAAGTACTGAGAAGCCAGACTGAGCCAGGGCAATCACAGTGGTAATGTCTTCTTGAATCCTCCAAAAACAGCTTCTGCAGACATTGCGTTATGTTCTGAAGTATAATATTTGTGCAGCAGAGAGACGTGAGTCGCTTTCTGTATATGTCCAAAAGATTCAGTAAAAGCAGAATGACCACGTTTTGCGTGCGTCTTTCCATTTTGGTGCTTTGCTTTCATGTCCATTACCTAGCAACAGCTGTACACCAAACAGCAGCTCGATGACGCAAGCGGGGTTCAGAAGGAAAAAAGACGGTGTGAACAAAAACCAGCCGAGAAGGTGGCAAGAGGGGACAATCGAACTTGACTGTGGTCCAGGCAATTACACAGGCACCCTTAGTTTTTTTGTTTAATATGATATTTTTGGTAGTTGTGTAATTATTATTGTATTGTGTCCTTACTGCTTTGTATCTGCTTTAATCCTGCCTCTAGGTCAGGTTGTCATTGTAAATGAAAACTAATTCTCAACTAAATTATGTGGTTGATTAAAGGTTATTACTAGTATAACTCCTAAACCCAACATTCATAGGAAACCTATCAAAATCTGAATGTCAAAAGAAAGACCTCGTTAAGTATGATATTTAAACATTTTAAATTTTGAGGACACAAGGCATGTCGAACCCTAATCTAATCAAAGGTCCTCAAGAATCATGCTTACTTTTTTTTTCAGGGTTGGAGCTAAACAGTTGAGGACAGTGGCTCTCCAGGATCAACGTTGAACATCCAAACCTTCGTTCAGCGGGACTGTAAGTCATCAAGCACAACATTCCTGCTGTGAGGATCTCATGGACTCATTCTGAGAATCGTATCAGTCAACTGAGCTGATAGAAACCTGCCAACATTCCACAGGCAAGAGGCTCTTTGACTGCAGGAAGTGTGCAGATGCTGAATTTTTGACATCTTTAATCAATTGACCTCACCATGACAATAACAGGCAGACTTTTTTATCATAGCCAAAATGATCAGGTACTTTGACTTTAGGGTAACCTCACTCACTCAATTTCTTCAGCTTATCTTTGCTTAATCAGTGGTCGACACAGATGAATGAACCGCCAATTACTCTCGCATATGTTTTATATGCCGCAACCCAGCCGGGAGGTGGATAAGTGGGAACTTTTATGTATAACTTTTTTATATACGATCTGCTGCAGTTTAAATCGAGCATCAGAATGGGGAAGAAAGGTCATTTAAGTGACTTTGAACGTGGCATGGTTGTTGGTGCAGGACAGGCTGGTCTAAGTATTTCAGAAACTGCTGATCTACTGGGATTTTCACGCACAACTATCTCTAGGGTTTTCGGAAAATGGTCTGAAAAAGAGAAAATATCCATTGAGCGGCAGTTCTGTGGGAGCAAATGCCTTGTTGATGCCAGAGGTGAGAGGAGAATGGCCAGACTGGTTCCAGCTTGATAGAAAGGCAACAGTAACTCAAATAACCACTCGTTACAACCATGGTATGCAGAAGAGCATCTCTGAACACACAACACATCTAACCTTGAGGCAGATGGGCTACAGCAGCAGAAGACCACACCTGGTGCCACTCCTGTCAGCTAAGAACAGGAAACTGATTCTACAATTCACACAGACTCATTAAAATTAGACAACAGAAGATTGGAAAAACATTGTCTGGTCTGATGAGTCTCAATTTCTGCTGCGACGTTCAGATGGTAAGGAATTTGGTGTCAACAACAAGAAAGCATGGATCCATCCTGCTTTGTATCAATGGTTCAGGCTCGTGGTGGTGGTGTAACAGTGTGGGGATATTTTCATGGCACACTTTGGGCCCACGAGTATCAATTGAGCATCGTGTCAACGCCACAGCCTACCTGAGTATTGTTGCTAACCATGTCCATCCCTTTATGACCACAGTGTACCCATCTTCTGATGGCTACTTTTAGAAGGATAACACCATGTCATAAAAGCGTGAATCATCTCAGACTGGTTTTTTGAATATGACAATGAGTTCACTGTACTCAAATGACCTCCACAGTCACCAGAGCTCAATCCAATAGAGCACCTTTGCGATGTGGTTGAACGGGAGATTCACATCATGGATGTGCAGCCGACAAATATGCAGCAACTGTGTGATGCTATCATGTAAATATGGACCAAAATCTCTGAGGAATATTTCCAGTACCTTGTTGAATCTATGCCACGAAGAATTAAGGCAGTTCTGAAAGCAAAAGAGGGTCTTACCTGGTACTAGTAAGGTGTACCTAATAAAGTGGCTTTATGTCACTACATTAAAAGTAAATATGAAGCATGAATGCTGACATGCAGCAATTGCCAGTTTAAGGCCTGATCAGAGCGGACGAGAAAAAAAACAGGGTGCACTCCAGTGCTGCATGCCTGCACAGAGACACGGAGGAAAACTTGACAGTTTTCTGACCCGACCTGATTCTTTTAGTTTTTTATTTGACAGCTGTCCACAACCAGAACACTCACAATATACATTCATGCATTATAAAAAAGGGGCCGTTTCTCCCAAGGAAGAAACAGGGCAGGGTCTTGAGTCCTCAAAGCCCCTTCTCTGCTGAACTTCATTCATTCATTTTCTTCTGGCTTAGTCGCTTTATTAATCAGGGGTCGCCACAGCGGAATGAACCGCCAACTTATCCAGCATATGTTTTACACAGCGGATGCCCTTCCAGCTGCAACCCATCAATGGGAAACACCCATACGCTCTCATTCACACTCATACACTAGAGACAATTTAGCTTACCCAATTCACCTATAGCGCATGTCTCTGGACTGTGGGGCAAACTAGACCAGCCGAGGAAACCCATGACTACATGGGGAGAGCATGCAAACTCCACACAGAAATGCCAACTGACCAGCCGAGGCTCAAACTAGTGAACTTGGTAATGAAAAATAAAGACATGTCCATATAATTTGTCATACTGTAATACTCTAAATGAACTCAAAATGTGAATAGTACGTGACTCTATTGTCTTGACAAACTTACATTAAACAGGCAGAATCATCTTTCTAGAAGCCACAACTGCACATTTTCACTTTAACGCTGCTCATATTAGTATTGGTCAAGCGTAGGTCTTTTTGAAAATGGGTCAAAAAAATTCTTGTTTGAAAAATGTTTATAGGCTCCTAGATGCTATGTTAGCATTAAAAATAGCAAAACGTTACAAATGGTGCTGATGTGAAGTGTCCACATCATTATTTACAACATTTTACTTAATGTTTATGTACAGTGGGGGAAATAGGTAGTGAACACGTCACCATTTTTCTCAGAAAACATATGAAGAGTTCAGATGCAAAAGCCACTAAATGCCACTTCCGCCAAAAATGAGCTAATGACATTGAGCGAATGCTTTAAGCACGTAGTACATAATCAACAAATAGATTTGCTTCAAATCATCTAAATCGCAGCGTCAGCACATTCAGAAATAATAGTTTGTTTGCAAAAACCTCTAAACGCCACTTGCCTTTGACAGCAAAAGCCACTATATCCCGAGAACCAATCAGGCGTGAATCGAAATACATGTTTTCAATTTATCGGCGCGCTGATACGACGGCTTTATGAGGAGACTTTTTTACAATTTAGACGATTTCGATTTTAAAAGATGGAGTCTGATGATCTGGATCAGCCTGTTCGACTGTCAGTGAATGGCAAATGAAAACATCCCTTACCTCAAAACTCTGTGCCTTATAAGAAAAAGAAAACACAATGTACAGTCGGAAGTGTAGCATGCATTCATAACGATTATTTGCGCAGTGACGCTATGAATGAATCCGATTTACTATACATTAAAAGGGAACTGCGTTTCACGAAAGGCAGCCATTCTTTTATCCCACATGGATGCTATGAGGATAAACAAGAGATGAAAAAGAGACCAAAACCTTGAGTATGGTGAGGATAAATGAATGACTGCTTCTAAAAGTGTCTGAGAGGCATCCTCTTTTTGCCCAATAGGCCTACCTTGTGTTTTTTTTTTTGCTAATGTAAGCTATTTTTTAAAAGATAAATATAATGTATAAAACTAAGCATTATTTATATTACTTCATATTACCTATACGTCTGATATGAACAATGCACAGATATTGACGTTTCACAATGTTTTTACACTACATTATTTGAATCTAACAAGCTTAGTTTACAATATATGCAATGTTTATATTGTTCTACTTGCATTAAATCTAAATTCCAAATATCAGAAATGACAACAGATTGTTAAGATTTAATTAACCTCTTACGGCTTGAGTGTCCACATACGTGGACAGCACATTTTAGCTCTTAAGTGGCTATTTAAAAAACTTTGAATCTTTTTTATTTTGTTACAGACATACAGTGTCATCCTCCAACTGTTTTGCAGCATATGAAATGTCCCAAACCCTATTTTTAACTGTCCAAAATGGAAAAAAATGTTGTTTTTATTCTCTGATTGTCAAAGCAAGTTCAAATAAAAAAGTTCTATGTCATATATGCGTAAAAAAAAATAAAGAAAAGGTGTTTTATGTAAATTGGGACCACGAGTCCACATATACGGACATCATTTTTCTCTGAAAGTACATCATATCAAAAGATGATACTTAGATTTTTATTCTAATTAGGTTCCAATAAGCCCAAATAGCAAAGACAAATAAAAAGTGCATGTAAAAAACACCTTGGGCCTGAAGAGGTTTTTGTCAAGTTTTATGTTATTGATTAATGCACTTACTTGACAGATTTTATTCATTCATTTTCCTTCTGCTGTTTCCGGGGTTTATCACAGTGGAATGAACCGCCACTTACTTGACAGTTTTCTGCATTTTTATTTTTAGGTGGTCTGTGTAATGTGCTTTATGTTTGGTAAAATAATTTCTAATTGCATCTTTAGTGATTTTTTTTACTAATTACACTGTCTTGTCCCAATAGGTGGATTTAGAGGTTTTTGCAAAAAAAAGCACAAGCACAAATTTAGCTGGTTTTGACACAAAAGAGAATCCACCTTCTTAAGAACAAAATAATTGTCTAAAGTGACATTTAAAAAAAAAAAGTTATTTTATTTAGTAGATAATAGCCTTATCAGTACCTACTAATTGAAACTTCTGAACCTATATATAGGAGCCTGATAGGAAATGCTCATTTACAAAAAAGAGGTCTGATGGATTTACAGGGTTTTGCATCTGAACTCTTCATATTTCTAAAGATGCCGTTGAAATTTTCCCTGGATGTTGGTAGCGACCAAAGAAATCCATATATGTAAAAAAACAAACAAATCTAATTAGTTTACAAATTAAGTTATGCTTTATAAGATGAAATGAAGGTGTAGAAAGGCAGTGAAAGTCCAGACAGCAGCTGAAATCTCTCAGTAGTTCTTCAGCACTCCTTCCTCAGTGTATATGAATATTAGCTGCTTCAGTCCAACATCTACATTAGCAGGAGGATGAAGATGAAACCAGGGTAGACATTTCAGCAAGACAATGATCCAAAACAACAGCCAAGGAAACTCTCAAATTCTTTCAGAGTTTTCAATGTTTTCAGAGAAAATAAAGCTCAGATTTGATCAACGATCTATCTATCTATCTATCTATCTATCTATCTATCTATCTATCTATCTATCTATCTATCTATCTATCTATCTATCTATCTATCTGTCTAAACCATACATATCAAGTGCATTTGAAATGCCAAAAACATAAGGGTTACACACACCATTGAGCCAATAATGCATACGCCTTCAACATCTATAGCAAAAAGCTAAACAAACCATTAGCAGGTGGATCGAACTCATAATTTGTCATTAAAAGAAGACAATTTTTTTTCTCTCTCTCCATTTTTCATTGGCGGTTTGATGTACAGTGACTGAAGGCAGTCAAATCTTGCTGAAGCACGCAGTAGACAACACGAAGAAGATATTGAAGAGCACAGAGCTTCCCACCACAGGGACCAATTTGAAGCCCGCGAAACATCCGCTACCACACACACACACACACACATACACACACAGAGAGATATGCCAGAGCTCATCCCTGACAGGTGGGACTGTGACTGCTGGCTCTTTCGGGGGTTTCTCATGGGACCCGAGAGAGTGTCTGCCTCCATACCACACACACACAGACACGTACACACACACTGACAGTCTCTGACACTGAGCCGCGGCACTGTGAAAAAAAGTGGCCTTCATTAGCTTCGCTCTGCACTGAAAGATCTGACGGCATCATTTAAAACCAGCCTATATGCTGTTTATATTATTGTTTATGTATTTGGGGAGACTCTGAGTCTTCTATTCACGGGACGCTGCAAGAAAAGCCATAGACATGAGAGCGGTGTCGTTTGTAGGTCAGCGCTGAGTCTTGGCTCTTCATCGCACAGTCCTCCAGCAAACGAGTTATGTTGGAAAAGTTCAATTCTAGTAAGCAAAGTTAGAAATCTTTCAGCCATTCAAAGCTGACATCAACATTTATTTCTAACCGTATTTCTGAATGTAGAAAATGGTTTATTTCTAAATGTTTTTGAATAATTGCTCTTTATTGGTTTATTTATTTGTTGATTATTGGTTAATTTATACCCAAGAATTGTGAAACAACACAGTCCTTAAGATTATTTTAGGACAACTTAATTTCTTTATGTTCAATCCACTTAAATTTGTTACAGTGCATCCAGAAAGTATTGATAGCGCTTCACTTTTTCCACACTTTTTTATGTTACAGCCTTATTCCAAAATGGATTAAATTCATTTATTTCCTCAAAACTCTCCACACAATACCCCATAATGACAATGTGAAAAAAGAGTTTTTGAAATTGTTGCAAATTTATTAAAAATAAAAACCCTGAAAAATCACATGTACATCAGTATTCACAGCCTTTGCTCAATATTGTGTTGATGCACCTTTGGCAGCAATTACAGCCTCAAGTCTTTTTGAATATGATGCCACAAGCTTGGCACACCTGAATTTTTGCCCATTCCACTTTGCAGTACCTCTCAAGCTCTATCAGGTTGGATGGGAAGCGACGCTGTACGGCGTTTTAAGATCTCTCCAGAGATGTTCAATAGGATTTAGGTCTGGGCTCTGGCTGGGCCACTCAAGGACATACACCGAGTTGTTGTGAAGCCACTCCATTGATATTTTGGCGGTGTGCTTTGGGTCATTGTCCTGCTGGAAGATGAACCGTCGCCCCAGTCTGAGGTCAAGAGCACTCTGAAGCAGGTTTTCATTCAGGATGTCTCTGTACATTGCTGCATTCATCTTTCCCTCAATCCTGACTAGTCTTCCAGTTCTTGCTGCTGAAAAACATGATGCTGCTACCACCATGCTTTACTGTAGGGATGATATTAGCCTGGTGATGAGCGGTGCCTGGTTTTCTCCAAATGTAACGCCTGGCATTCACTCCAAAGAGTTCAATTTTAGTCTCATCAGACCAGAGAATTTTGTTTCTTATGGTCTGAGAGTCCTTCAGATGCCTTCTGGCAAATTCCAGGCGGGTGGCTTCCGTCTGGCCACTATACCATACAGGCCTGATTGGTGGATTGCTGCACAGATGGTTGTCCTTCTGTAAGGTTCTCCTCTCTCCACAAAAGAATGCTGGAGCTCAGACAGAGTGACCACCGGGTTATTAAACACCTCCCTGACTAAGGCCCTTCTCCCCCGATCACTCAGCTTAGATGGCCGGCCAGCTCTAGAAAGAGTCCTGGTGGTTCCAAACATCCACTTACAGATGATGGAGGCCACTGTGCTCATTGGAACTTTCAGAGCAGCAGAAATGTTTCTGTAACCTTCCCCAACCTTGTGCCTCGAGACAATCCTGTCTCTGAGGTCTATAGACAATTCCTTTGTCTTCATGCTTAGTTTGTGCTTTGACATGCACTGTCAACCCTGGGACTTTATATAGACAGGTGTATGCCTTTTCAAATCATGCCTAATCAACTGAATTTACCACAGGTGAACTCCAATTAAGCTGCTGAAACATCTCAAGAATGATCAGTGGAAACAGAATGTACCTGAGCTCAGTTTAGAGCTTCACGGCAAAGACTGAATACTGATGTACATGTGAGTTTTCAGGTTTTTTTTACTTTTAATAAATTTGCAACAATTTCAAAAACTCTTTTTTCACATTGTCATTATGGGGTATTGTGTGAAGAATGTTGAGGAAATAAAGGAATTTAATCCATTTTGGAAAAAGGCTGTAACATAAAGAAATGTGGAAAAAGTGAAGCGCTGAATACTTTCCGGATGCACTGTATACCCAAGAATTGTGTTGAGATTATTTTGGGACAATTTAATTGCTTTATGTTCGATCCACTTAAAATTGTTAAGTTAACTTAATCAAAACTGAATCAATAGTGGGCAGCACGGTGGCGCAGTAGTAGCACAATCACCTCACAGCAAAAAGGTCGCTGGTTCAAACCCTGGCTGGGTCAGTTGGCGTTTCTGTGTGGAGTTTGCATGTTCTCCCCGTGTTCGCTAGGGTTCCTCCGGGTGCTCCGGTTTTCCCCACAAGTTTCCCCAAAGACATGCAGTATAGGTGAATTGGGTAAGCTAAATTGTCCATAGTGAGTATGTATAGATGTTTCCCAGTAATGGGTTGCAGCTGGAAGGGCATCCGCTGTGTAAAACATGTGCTGGATAAGTTGGCGGTTCATTCTGTTGTGGTGACCCCAGATTAATAAAGGGACTAAGCAGAAAAGAAAATAAATAAATGAATGAATAAATGTATTCAGCTTAATGTGCAATTTAAAGGCTTAACTAGGTTAATTAGGTTAACTAAGCAAGTTAGTGTAATTAGGCAAGTTATTGGATAAGAAGTTCTAGACTGCAGCTCTTCACAGGAAGTTTGGCCAGAGGAAAAAATGTCGTGCCCAACTGAGCCTGGTTTCTCTCGAGGTTTTTTCCTTCACTTTCATCAATAGGTGAAGTTTTGTTCATCGCCACTGTAGCCACTGGCTTGCTTGGTTTAAGACTTGTGGAGTTGCGCATTGATGGATTTGCTCTTCAGTGTTTGGACTTGCAGCAGTGAAATTTAAACCACACTGAACTGAACTAAACTGAACTTCAACTCTGAAATCTGAACTTTTCTAGAACTTCTATGTTAAGCGGCTTTGAAACAATCTACATTGTAAAAGCGATATATAAACAAACATGAATTAAATTGAAGTGTTTGTTTGAAAAACTATATATTTCTTAAAGGAGCTAATAATATTGATGTTAAAATTGACCTTAAAATGTAAAAACTGCTTTTATTCAAGCCAAAAAATAAATAAATAAATAAAAAGACCCAAAAGGAAAAAATAATATAGGAAATACTGTGAAAATGTCCTGATTGATGGTGTGTTAAACACTACTTTGGAAATATTTGAAAAACTATACAAATTTAAAATGAGGGCTAATAATTTTGACTTTAACTGTCCATTACATTTGCTCAAATAAATAAATAAATAAATAAATAAAAGGAAGCAGCAGCAGGAGGAATGTCTATTATGCACCTTATTTATTTTACAATTCTATAATTATGCAATGTGCGCATATCATAAGCTTAAATCGATTTTAATCATCCAAACCACTTTACATCTTCAACATAATAATAAATAAATTATTTCTATCATTAATGCTTGACTCCCGGATATACAGAAAGCGTGCAGTGTGGGCTGTTTTTCATGCACACAGTATAGCAGCATCAAGACAACTCAATCTCGCTCATCGCACAGTTCCTAAATCACCCGCTGACCCTGAAACAGTGAAGGCCTCTATAGAGTCAGTCAGTGAAGTGTGACGAGCTCTGAAGCTTGATCCTCCTGAGCCACCATCTGATTAACTCAAGGACTTTCAGCCTCATCCAGCAGATTCAGGATTTGCAAGTTATTGTGGTGTTTTGCATTAACACCTGTCCGTAAATGCATCCATGCAATCCTTAGATAACACTTTCTTTTACTGTGTCCTTATTATATATGTTTCATGTATTTACTATAATAATAACCACAATAAATTAAGCATAATTACATGGGCCAAACCCTTATCTAATCTAACCTAAGCATTGAGTAAGCAGATGTAATTAATAATATTCAGTACAGTTACACTGTATGGATACCTTAGAATTAAAGTTTTACTGTTACTTTGTATGCAAGTTATTTATTCATTCATTCCTTTTCTTGTCGGCTTAGTCCCTTTATTAATCTGGGGTCACCACAGCGGAATGAACCGCCAACTTATCCAGCACGTTTTTACGCAGCGGATGCCCTTCCAGCCGCAACCCATCACTGGGTAACATCCCATCCATACACAATCATACACTACAGACAATTTAGTCTACCCAATTCACCTGTACCGCATGTCTTTGGACTGTGGGGGAAACATGCAAACTCATAAGACGTTAATATTAGGTTAGATTTAGGTCGTGACGTCAGGTGACTAAAATTCAATGTACTCATATAGATTCGTTTTAGACTCAACTGGTTTGTAGCAATCGCTTTACCTTCAAATGGTTTGAGTTGCCTTAACTTATTGGGTTTTACCGTGCTCAAATTGCTTCGTTTACTCAAATTTATTAAGTTCACAGTACTCATTCGGATTAGTTTTTGAACTTAAATGGTTTGAGTTACCTTAACTTATTGGGTTTTACAATGTACTGATAATTACAGTAACTAGTTACTACTTGACGTAATAACAACCAATATTGCTAATAAACAACTTAATAGTCAGTATGATTGTCTTTCTCTTTAAAGTGCAACAAATTTAATTAAAATTCCACCCAATTGTAAGGTGTTCTCTTAATTTTTCTTTGAAATCTTGATGAATTCTTTATATTTTTAAAGTTGCATATGTGAGGTTTTTTTTACGTTTGCATTTTACATCACATAATAACTACTTCTTTTATAGTCGAATACAGTTGCAATCTCAATTATTAAACCCCCTGAATTATTAGCCCCCCAATTTATGTTTAACGGAGAGAAGATTATTTCAACACATTTCTAAACATGATAGTTTTATTACTCATTTCTTTTTTTTTATTATTATTTGTATTATTTTATTTAACCTTTTATTGTATAGTGGAGTTGAGACAGGAATATATGGGGAGCAGAGAGAAGGAGGAAGGATCGGCAAAGGACCTCGAACCGGGAATCAAACTCGGGTCGCCGTGGGCACCTCAGTGCTATATGTCGGCGCACTTTACCACTAGGCTACTGGCGCAGTAAATAATATTTGACTATATATTTTTCAAGACACTTCTACACAGCTTAGTGATATTTAAAGGCTTAACTAGGTTAATTAGGTTAACTTGGCAGGTTAAGGGAATTAGGCAAGTTATTGTATAACGATGGTTTGTTCTGTAGACTATCGGAAAAAATATATAGCTTAAAGGGGCTAATAATTTTGACCTTAAAATGGTTTTAAAAAAATTAAAAACTGATTTTATTCTAGCCGAAATAAAACAAATAAGACTTTCTCCAGAAGAAAAAATATTATCAGACATACTGTGAAAATGTCCTTGCTCTGTTAAACATATATTGTGAAAAATATATATATACAAAATAATAATTCAAAGGGGGTTTAATAATTCTGATCGCAACTGTATATAAATTGTTTTGTGACGTCTTAAATTTAATCGAGAAGTTGCGGGGATTACTAAAATGATGGCAAACAGAGACCTGAGATAATTTTTTCTTCTTCCAGGATTAGCATTAAGTAGTGCAATTTGTTTTTTCAATGTGCTCAATCTTTTCAAGAGAGCAATATTAATGCAGATATTCTTTCAGATCAGAAGCCATTTTCTTATCACACATTTTCTGGCCAGTATGTAAATTATAGTGTGCAATTCAAATGAGATGACCAGCCTGACCTCGGCTATGCAGTCATCCTCATTCAAACTCTATTTTGCCCATATGGTGTTCAAGCAACCTCAATTACCTTCCTTTTGGTAAAATGGTAACCCACCCATTACATTTTTTATTTTACTGATTACTGTTTGTTGCAGTGCACTCTGGAAGTTTCTGAAACATGCTTAAAATGACCTGAATTGGATGCAATTCGTGTGTGTGTACACTGTCAAAAATATCTGTCATTTAAGAGTTTACGTATAACTTAAAGAGCACCTGTTATGCATTATAAAAGGTCATATTTTGGTTTTGGGGGTCCAAAGACATGTGGTATAGGTGAATTGGGTAAGCTAAATTGACCGTATTGGTGTGTGTGTGTGTGAATGTGAGAGTGTATGGATGTTTCCCAGTGATGGGTTGCAGCTGGAAGGGCATCCGCTGCTTAAAACATATGCTGGATTAGTTGGTGGTTTATTCCGCTGTGGCGACCCCAGATTAATAAAGGGAATAAGCCGAAAAGAAAATGAATGAATTTTACATTTGGGGCGGCATGGTGGTTCAGTAGTTAGCACTGTCACCTCCCAGCAAGAAGGTCACTAGTTCGAGTCCCGGCTGGGTCAACTGGCATTTCTGTGAGTAGTTTGCATGTTCTCCTCGTGAATTTAATAAACTGGCCATAGTGTATGTGTGTGAATGAGTGTGTATGGGTGTTTCCCAGTACTGGGTTGCAGCTGGAAAGGCATACACTTGTAAAACATATGCTGGAATATTGGCGGTTCATTCTGCTGTGGTGACCTCTGAAATAGAGACTAAGCAGAAAGAAAATGAATGAATGAATTTTACATTTGCTAAAACCACACTTTGTGTAGCGTTTTTTGTGTGTGTGTGTGTGTGTGTGTGTGTGTGTGTGTGTTTGTGTTCAGCATTTTTAATTCAAACAAGCATCTTGTACAATTTTGTTGCTTTATATTTTCTCGATAATAAATAATCACACATTTTGGAACCAAGAAATTAATAAATGACTTTTTGTTTTGTAAAAGCGGCTGCTGGAGTTGCTTGGACTCTTCAAAAAGGAGGGCACTTTAATTAGTCGGGAATCTAATTTATGAGGCCATTGTTTTCTTGTCTATTTGTGGAAACAGACAATAAATCAGGGACGTATGGAGCAGTGGTTTCTAATTGAATAGCGGCTCAGAGAACTGGAACTAAGGAAATACTATAGCAGAGTAAAGATTCGTGCAGTAAAAGGAAGAGGATGGAAAGTAAATCTACTGTACTCCATAACTGCTTAACACTCCTTGTGAATGCACATCTCTCTTACATCTTGAAAAATGATGTCATCACTAATCTATGAAGCTGTCAACAGTGTCATGTGACCATATATTTTGTATGAAACCATCAGATCAGTCTGCAAGTGAAAAGGAAACACAATGCTGGGAGTGCCATTACTGTAATCTTGATGTAATATTTTATGTTACTAACAAATTCCTTTTAAAGGGTGAGGTGGCTTGGGGAAATAGAAACAGCTCTTTTTTCCTTACTAAAATGATTATTTGATCATTTTCATGAATATAAATGTTGTTTTGTTTTTACAAAGTGTGTTTGTATCATTAAATATGATATATTTATATTTATATTATTATAATACAAATATAATATATAATATTTATATTAGTATAAAGTGTATTATTATTATTTCATAGTATTATATTAATAATAATGATGATAGTTTCAAATTATCATTAGTATAATTATTGTAATTATTATATTATTATTATTATTATTATTATTATTATTATTATTATTATTATTATCATTACTACTACTATTATGCAAAGATCCATTAGCCTTTTTAATTTTATTTAATTTTCTGTATTTTTTATTTTGCTATTATATACATATTGTATTTAAAATTATTATAATTATTATTATAATTGTTATTATTGTATTGTGAACATTTATTAGTCTTTTCATTTACATTTTTAAATGTTTTATTATTTTGCTTCTTTTGTAATATATATATATATATATATATATATATATATATATATATATATATATATATATATATATAATATATATATATATATATAATTTTTTTTATGATGATGATTATTATTTTTATTATATTGTGAACATTTTATATTTTATCATATATTTTATATTTATGAATATTTATTATTATTATTATTATTATTATTATTATTATTATTATTATTATTATTATATTGTGAGCAATCATTAGCCTTTTCATTTAAATTTAATTTAAAAACATTTTATTATTTTGGTTTTTTAAATAAAGTATTATTATTATTATTATTATTATTATTATTATTATTATTATTATTATTATTATTATTATATTTTGAACATTCATTAGTCTTTTCATTTATATTTAATTCCTAAATATGTTTTATTATTTTGCTTTTTTGTATTTTTTTATATATTGTATTTTATTTATTTATTATTATTATTATTATTATTAATAGCTTTTTCATTTATATAATTTTTTTTTAAATATTTTTTGTTATTTTATATATTGCATTTTATTATTATTATTATTATTATTACTATTATTATTATTATTATTATTATTATTATTATTATTATTATTAATAACATAATCATTAGTCTTTGTTATTTATTCCATTTTTTTATGTTTTGTTATTTTGCTTTTTGTAATTTTTATATATTGTATATTTATTATTATTATTATTGTTGTTATTATTATTATATTGTGAACATTCATTAGCCTTTTCATTTATATTTAATTTTAAAATATGTTTTATTTAGCTTTTTTGTAATTTTTTTTAATATATTGTATTTTGTTTATTTATTATTATTATTATTATTATTATTGTTGTTGTTATTTTTATTATTATTATTATTATTATTATTATTATTATTATTAACTTTTTCATTTATATTTACATTTTTTGTTATTTTACATATTGCAGTTTATTATTATTATTATTATTATATTGTGAACATTTGCTAGCTTTTTCATTTATATATTTTCTTTATTTATTGCTATATATGTTGTATTTTTAAAGTTATTCATTATATTATTATTATTAGTAGTAGTAGTAGTTTAATTGTATGTTTTATTATTAATTAATTTTATTATTAATAAATGTATTTATTTTATTTCATTTTTTGCTATTTTTTTTTTGCTATTTTCTGACTTATTCATCTTTCCTCAGTGCATATACACAGGAGCTTCAGTAAAATCTGGCAATCTCTTTACCCCCAAATATAATCCGTTTAGCTTTAATAAAGTTAAAAGAGATGTGCTAATTTAATGACAGGAAATGGAAATAGAGAACATTTGTGTTCTTTCTATATTTACAGTTGAAGTCAGAATTATTAGCCCTCCTGAATTATTAGCCTGTACACTCACTGGCCACTTTTTTACCTGTCCAACTGCTCGTTAACACACATTTCTAATCAGCCAATCAAATGGCAGCAACTCAATGCATTTAGGCATGTAGACATGGTCAAGATGATCTGCTGCAGTTCAAACAGTACATCAGAATGGGGAAGAAAGGTGATTTAAGTGACTTTGAATATGGCATGGTTGTTGGTGCCAGATGGGCTGGTCTGAGTATTTCAGAAACTGCTGATCTACTGGGATTTTCACGCACAACCATCTCTAGGATATACAGAGAATGGTCTCTGGTTCCAGCTGATAGAAAGGCAACAGTAACTCAAATAACCACTCGTTACAACCGAGGGCGTACTCAGAGTATGTACAGTTGCCTTGAACCAGGCCAAAGCATGCTTGTCCCCACTCCCGTCTCCCCTGTTGGCCTGCACTCACATTACATTCGGGCCTGAGCACACTTACGTCATCGATGATGCTGTTCAGTAAGCGCTTTCGCTCAGCACAGTGGAGATTTCTTTAGTTATATCGTTTAAGTCGTTTGATATGCGGTGACACTCATAAAAAAATCATAAAGTCCTCGTGCTGCAGGAATTAGGAGATTAGCTGAAGGTGCAGCTGTCATGCAGTGAGGGGTTTGAGTCTTTAATAATCTACGACAGTGTGCGTTCATCGAACAGTAAGAATGATTAATAAACAGGCACACCTCACACAATCGGGCCAGGGCCGGCCAAGTGAACCATGCCCGAGCCAGATTCAGAGCACTCACACTTCTCAAACGATCCGGGAAACGGGCCTGGGCACGGTTCGGATAGCAGAGTGTGAGTATGTCCTGAGGCTACAATTCGCACAGGCTAACCAAAATTGGACAATAAAAGATCGGGAAAACGTTGCCTGGTCTGATGAGTCTCGATTTCTGCTGTGACATTCAGATGATAGGGTCAGAATTTGGCATAAACAACACAAAAGCTTGGATCCTGCCTTGTATCAATGGTTCAGGCTGGTGGTGGTGGTGTAATGGTGTGGGGGATATTTTCTTGGCCCATTTTGGGCCCATTAGTACCAATTGAGCATTGTGTCAACGCCACAGCCTACCTGAGCATTGCTGCTGACCATCTCAATCCCTTTAAGACCACAGTGTACCCATCTTCTGATGGCTACTTCCAGCAGGATAACGTGTCGTGTCATAAAGCATAAATTATCTCAGACTGGTTTTTTGAACATGACAATGAGTTCACTGTACTCAAATGGCCTCCACAGTCACAAGAGCTCAATCCAATAGAGCACCTTTGGGATGAGGTGGAATGGGAGATTCACATCATAGATGTGCAGCCGACAAATCTGCAGCAACTGTGTGATGCTATCATGTCAATATGGACCAAAATCTCTGAGGAATATTTCCAGTACCTTGTTGAATCTATGCCACGAAGGATTAAGGCAGTTCTGAAGGCAAAAGTGGTCCAACCTGGTACTAGTAAGGTGTACCTAATAAAGTGGCCGGTGAGTGTATAATTTAACAAATTTCTAAACATAAGTTTTAATAACTTATTTGTGGTAACTAATTTCCTAATTAATGACAGAACATAATATTTTACAAGATATTTTTTAAAGATATTTAGCTTAAAGTGACATTGAGTCTTAACTAGGTTAATTTGGTGAACTAGGCAAGTCGTTTTATAATAATAGTTTGTTCTGCAGACAATATTGCTTAAGGGGGCTAGTAATATTGACCTTAAAATGTTTTTTAAAAACTAAAAACTGCTTTTATTCTAGCCAAAATAAAACTAAGATTTTCTCCAGAAGAAAAAATATTATAGGAAATACTGTGAAAAATGCCTTGCTCTGTCAAACATCATCTGAGAAATATTTGAAAAGAGAAAAAAAAAATTCACAGGAGGGCTAATCATTGTATATATTCAAATTTAAGGACGCAGCAGCCTTCTTTAAGGAGTCTCCAATTATTCTTTAAAACTAAGAGGATGAAATGCAAACAAAAAAAAAAAAAAGTATCTATACGCCAGCAGTCTGGCACGGCGCAGACAGCAAGTTCAGTCTCTATCTCTAATCCCCTTTTAAGCACATGACGCACTGGAGCCAGTGGAGCGCAGTGTCAAGTCGCAGGGCTGCCACATTCCTCCCTTTGTTCCACTCTTTGGAGCTCAGACACTTAGGTGACTTTTTAAGGGGATCTCATGTTTGAAACATTGAATTATTATCAGTGCATAATAGGAACGGAATTCTCGGGCAACTTTCCCTTCTCTGTAATGATGCAGGCTCCTCTGGAAAGCCTCAGAAAAGCAGGTCTTCATTTGTATTCGCGAGATGTTGGAAAAGTGGAATACAAATTGAACATCAGCCGGGATGAAGGATGTTTGTGGGTTTGGAGGAGCGCGCACTGCTAATTTGAGTCAAGTGGCGAGAGCTGCGTGCTCATTAGCCATGACCATCACAAAAGAAATCAATATGAACGAAAGCTGTCAGACATTCTGAGGAATCGGAGAAAAAAAAACATCCTTTGCATGATTTTTTTTGGAAAAAGTTTCATCGGTGTCCTTGAATTAGTGTGACCAGATTTCTCAGAGTGGAATAAAGATTGGGTGAGATGGAAATATATATACGGAGTGCTCAGCATAAATGAAGACAGCCACTTTTGAAAAGGAAAACTTGTATTCATTTCTTAGTGAATGTAGAGAGTAACTATTGAGTGTCTTGGAGCAAAGGGTTACATCCATTAAAATAAGAGTGTGGTCACTTAACATCTTTAGGAATAGAAAGATAATACATTTAAATTCAATCTAGTTATTGCAAAAATAATAAAGAAATATATTTTCTTTAGAATGCTATACAATAGTTGTACATATACAGTTGAAGTCAGAATTATTAGCACCCCTGTTTATTTATTTTTTCCTAAATTTTTGTTTAACTGAGATTTTATTTTACATTTCTTAATATAATAGTTTTAATAACTCATTTCTAATAACTGATTTATTTTATCTTTGCCATGATGACAGTAAATAATATTTGACTAGATATTTTTCAAGACACATTTATACAGCTTAAAGTGACATTTAAAGGCTTAACTAGGTTAATTAGGTTAACTAGGCAGGTTAGGGTAATTAGGCAAGTTATTGTATAACGATGGTTTGTTCTGTAAACTATCGAAAAAATATATAGACTAAAGGGGCTAATAATTTTGACCTTAAAAAATTAAAAAACTGCTTTTATTCTAGCCGAAATAAAACAAATAAAACTTACTCCAGAGGAAAAAATATTATCAGACATACTGTGAAAATTTCCTTGCTCTGTTAAACATCATTTAAGAAATATTTAAAAAAGAAAAATAATTCAAGTGGGGGCTAATAATTCAACTGTATGTACATTTGTCAGTACTGAAGCCAAATCTGGAGCTAAGCTAACACAAAAAATACGCTAACGGTCCACAAAAAAAAAAAAAAAAAGTGCACCCAACTTTATATGTTGGGGAAAAAAATATTAAATATTTTTTTTATTTGCAATATTTTGTTTGAATTTATATGCATTTTCTTTTTACTTTTAAAGATGTTCGGTGACCAAACTATTATTTTAATAAATATAACTGATTAATAAATCTGTTTTGTTCAAATGCACCCCAATATATTATCTATATTCACTAAGAAATGGATAAAAAAAACATTTATTTTCAAAACGTGCGAGGTAATAAGTATGTAATAAGGATGTACTCATTTATGCTGAGCACTGTATTAAAAACTACAAAATTTCAATTTTTTTGCATAGTGAATCCATTTCCTGTGGTAAATGTGATAGGTTACATGCAGTGGTGCAATGTAATGAATTACAAATGAGTGTAATTAGGTGGTTTTTCTCAACAATTTCATTGCAGACAATATGAACACAAAATATTTCATGTTTTGTCTGGTCAACTTCATTTCATCTGTAAATATACATTCTTTCCTGTTATTTAGACCTGCAACACAATCAAAAAAAAAGTTGGGACAGGAGCAGTTTAGGGCTAGTACTCAGGTAAACTGGTTAAATAGTGATGTGATTTGAAACAGATGATGTCAACAGATGACTGGTATTATGATTTGGTACAACAGCAGCATCCGAGAAAGGTCTAGAACAAAGATGGGCAGAGGATCGCCAGTTTGCCAACAAATACATGAGAAAATGATTGAAATGTTTAAAAACAAAGTTCCTCAAAGAAAGATAAGAAGACATTTGGATATTTCACCTTCAACAGTGCATAATGTAATTAAAAAAAATCAAGGAATCTGGAGAAATTTTAGAGCATATTTCAAAAAGACCATGCAGAACCACATTCTGCACACAATACAAAGTCTTGGCTGCGAAGGAAGAGGATACAGGTACTTGACTGGCCTGCCTGCAGTCCCGACCTGTCTCCAAAAGAGAATGTGTGGCACATTTTAAAATGCAAAATGCAACAATGAAGACCCCGTACTGTTGCCCACCTTAAGACTTGCTGGCAGGAAGAATGGGACAAAATTACACCTGAAACACTTCATCACTTGGTGTCTTCAGTCCCTAAATATCTTTTAAGTGTTGTGAAAAGCAATATGTGTTTATTTTGGAGAGAAATAAACAATAAGAATCACGAGGAACACATTAAATAATGTTTGTTGTACTGTCTGCAATGAAATACAAGTCAAAGTAATTTTTGAAATCACTACTTTCTTTTTTGTTTATTTGTTTTTCATACTGTCCCAACTTTTTCTGATTGGGGTTGATTTACCAAATAGTTTAACAAATGTGTAATTTAACTTTTACTTGAGTAAAATTTTATACTGTATCGATAACTTTACTGCACTATTTTCCATCAACCTGCAGTCACTAGCTTTTTTCTTGTCTGTGGTGATTGGCTTAGTAAAATAATGAGTCCCATGATTACCGACCAATCAAATTGCTCAGTACACAACATGTACAATGTGGAGGCAATAAAAGTGGAAGATGCCTAAATGTCTAAATAATTACACGCAATGACTGAGAGACTGCTAAGACTGCATGTCACTGATGAGAAGATGAAGGATACCTACTGTACGATGACTGAAATCATCAAATAGCCTTAAACAATAGCTAAAATGCACTACAGAATGTTACGCTTTTAAAAACATGCCCACATTTCATGTATTCATTCAGTGTTGCATGAGCTTGGTTTAAATTTATTACATGAAATTATTTAACCTAAACTTACAGTAGAAACATCTTTAAAAGAAAATGGCACTAATGTAAGCTCTTTTTTAAATTTGGAGTGTATAAGTTGGAACCATTTTTGCAGCAACTTCTCGAACGCCCACAAAGTTGTAACCAAAGAGGTCACTGTCATTTTGGGAGGAGATTAGCCATCAAGACCAAGTTGGGAACTACTTCAGAAGACCAACATGATTGGACAAGGCATCATTCAGAGGAAAATAACGTGTAACAAGTAAACAGAAACAGCCATAAAGGTGGTTGGTGTTGTGATCTTATTCCCGTGCACATTCGTTTGGGCAACCTGAAAAAACACTGTTGCTGTTTACTTTTATTGGTGATCCCAAATTAAATCAACAATCCCAAATTGGATCAATAATACCAAATTGGATCAATCAGTTGGCAAACAATTTTGGAGAATTTGATGTTTCCCCTAAAGCCAAAGCATCCCAAAAAGCATTTCAAAGATGGCCGCCGAGTGAAATGACTTGCTTTAAAGGGACTTTGGTTATGTTTACAATGTTTTTAGCACACAGATGTGTTCTTAGAGCTTCATTTGATACTAAAGGACGTTTTGACAATGTTTTTGTTCCCTTTTCTGGACTTTAACATCTCGGGTCAGTTGCTGTCTATGGAGGATCAGAAAGTTCTTGCATTTATTAAAAATTTTTGGGTGAACTAATCATTTAATAATAATCATTTATTCATTTTCCTTCGGCTTGTCCCTTATTTATCAGGGGTCACCACAGCAGAATGAACCGTCAACTTGTCCAGCATATGTTTTACGCAGCGGATGCTCTTCTGGCCGCAACCCATCACTGGGAAACACCTATAAACGCTCACATTCACACATGCTGTAATACACTACGGCCAATTTAGTTCATCCAATTCACCTATAGTGCATGTCTGTGGACTGTGAGGGAAACAGGAGCAGACAGAGGAAACCCACGCCAACAAGGTGACAACATGTAAACTCCACACAGAAACGCCAACTGACCCAGCAGGGACTCAAACCAGCGACTTTCTTGCTGTGAGGTGATAGGGCTAACCGCTGAGCCACCATGTTGCCCATAATAATCATTTAATAAAAGTCAAAATATTTTCATAAGTCAAAACAGAAACACAAGACAGTCCCTGGAAAAATGGTATGGTTGGTCACCCTACCTTGACTGAAAGTTTTAATTTGAACAGTAAAGTTGCCCTGGGGCTTCTGGAGCTGTTGGCAACAACCCATCACTTGAGTGAGTCCAAAGTGGGAAGAACTTCTCAAATCCCATAAACGCTAACTCATAATCTTAAAATGGCAGCGCTGTGTGAATGGTGCACGCACATTCTAAATGGCAGTCGATTGGGGCTACACATGCCATTTTGTCCTGGTGTTTCTTCTACGGCTACATCTGCGCTTCCATTTCCCAGAAAGCCGGGGCGGGGCCCTGGAGCCCCGGTTCGGTCCTGTAATTATGTGAGCCTGGTTAGCCACATACCATCCGTCACTGCCACTGTTCTTCACAAACCCATCATTTACTGCACGTCCACATGTAGACGCAGGAACCGCAATTCTGGGACACAGATGTCAGGGTTGGTGAGGGCCAGGGCCCTGGTGATGCTGCATGTCGGGCTGGAACATACAGCAGTCCTGCAGGAGCTCCTGTTGGCAGTTAGCCTGTTGGACTACAGGCTTCTCTTGACCTTTGAGTGGAAAAATAAACTGCGGACCCCAAGAGTACATCGGAAACCCTGCACGATTCAGCACTGGAGGCTGACAAAGACAGCAGAGCAATGCTATTCTCAGTCATAGCTGAGCATAGCTAACGGTTTTAGTGTAGGAAAAATGATAACTTCATCAAGCAAAAAGGTATTATCAGTTTTTATCTGTCACCGGACAATACGGTGGAAATAAAAATTACACCAAGTTATCCTAACAGGAGTAAAAGAGCAGTTTATTTGTGCATATTTCATGAGTTCTGAACTATATATAAAAAAATATTTAATTAAGAACTCTGATCCAAACCAGTGAACACTTTTAGGCCCTGTCCACGTGAACATTTCACACTACATTTACACACTTTTTCTATGCAGTTTTGCTGTTTGTCCACATGAAAACGTAGTATCAAGTGACTGAAACTTTCTGAAAACTCTGGCCAGGGTAAACATTTGTCCAAAATTACGGGTACAAGGTGATCGTGTGGACACTACAACTGGAGTTTTTGCCTCATGATGTCAGCATGCGTGCTGTTTTCTTCTTTCTGATTGGCCAACACGGCTGGGTCCACACCAAACACAGAAGATGTGAATGAATTCCACACATTCGTAGCAAACGCATCGCATATTTCATGTTGTTCAACCGCGAGACGGTAATCCGCCTCTGTTCTCATGTATTCATTGATTTGTATGCAATTTACTCGTTCAAATACTTAATTCACTGTCTGGTGTGAACCCAGCATAAAAGTGTCATTATTGCCGCCTGTTGGTTCGGCGTGCCCTTATAATGCATCACATGAAGGACATCCTGGGATTTTTAACATCCTCAGAAAGTCGGAAACCTCAGTTTAACGTCTCATCCAAAAGACGACGCTCACTGAGCAGTATAGAGTCCCCTTCACTTTACTGGGGCACTAGGACCCACACAGACCGCAGGTTGAGCGCCACCTGCTGGTCTCACTAACACCACATCCAGCAGCAACCTAGCTTTCCCATGTGGTCTCTCATCCAGGTACTGACCAGGCACAGCCCTGCTTAGCTTCAGTGGGCGTCCATGTGAGAGTTGCAGAAAGCTAGCTGCCAGCTAGACCCTTACAAAATTGTGATTTCTAGAATACTGCATGTTTACAATGTCACTAACTCATTCATGTCCCAAAAAAAATCAGCTCATCCTTAAAGAACAATACATGAGAGGACAAGATAATGCAGAGATACTCAATGGGCAAGTAGTACAACACAAAGGTTATTCCTCACCAGTTCAACACTTGATGTTTAACAAAATGTACACTGAAAGCCTCTGCAACCTTTCAGAACAAATCAAAATAATTAAAAGACTGACCGTTGCTGATTATGGAGAGGGAACTGGTCCAACCAACCTGATTTCACAAAGTAGTACATGTTCCTGGATTAGCATCTATGTTGATCCTGGAAAAACGTTTCAATTAGTCAGTCAGAATTAAGAAATATGTACACATTTTATGTTAAGTTTACACTGTAAAACCCAACAGTCAGCTTTATCAAATGAAATGAGTGTAGTTAACTCAAAATGTACTGAAAGTTAATTCTACTCAACTGAAAAAACTTTTTGAACTCCGTGTTGAAGGTAATTGGTTAATTAAATACCTCATTACTTCAACTTAAATGGAGTAAGTTCACAGTACTCATGTAGATTAGTTTTTAACTCAAATGGTTTGTTGCAATCAGTTTCCTCAAAGGGTTTGAGTTGCCTTAACTTATTGGGTTTTACAGTACTCAGTTGGTTTGAGTTCTCTTCATTTATTGGGTTTTACTGTGCTCGAATTGCTTCATTTACTCAAATGGATAAAGTTCACAGTACTCATTAGGATTAGTTTTTTAACTTAAATGGTTTGTTGCAATAGGTTTCCACATGTGGTTTGAGTTACCTTAACTTATTGGGTTTTACAGTGTAGGCTTACGGTTAGGTTTATGCACTTCTACATGATTGTTATCCAACTATTTTTCCCCTCTGATTTTGGGAATAATTTACAGTTAAGGTTGGGTTTGTGGGTAGGGAATAGGGATAATCCAGGGATTAATCCAGGATCGCATCATACTTGGCAAAATCATGATGTGTGAACTGGTCCAAAGTTCACTTTAGTGATAAAAACAAGTTTAATTTATTTTAACATTATGTCCATCAAACTGGTGAAGGACTAAATCCAAAGTGTGTAAAGATGTCAAGGTTTGGTGATGTTTTCTGCATCAGTAGCTGGGTCTCTTATACAGTTACATGACAAATTGTTCTTCAGCAACCTGTGTTTCTTTCCCATTGTTCATCTTCCAACCAGAAAGTAAATTTCATGCAGGATAATGAGTCCGCTGTGACATAGCAAAAGGCGCAAATCAGTTCCTGAGCACATTAAAACAATGAAATGGCAGGTCAGTGTCCTGAACTAAACCTAATTGAGGACGTACTCACACTATGCTATCCGAACCGTGCCCAGGCCCGGTTGGAAGAGGTGGGCCTGAGCGCGGTTCACTTGGGCTCAGGCGCGGTACGCTTGCAGTATGAGTGCAAGCATGCCAAAGCCCGAAACTGAAAGCGAGACGTGACTTTTAAGGGACTATATCATATGGATTAATTAATCATTCGTGCTGTTCAATTAACAAACTGTCGTAGTTTATTAAAGACGCAAACCCCTCACTGCACCTTCAGCAAACCTCCTAATTCCTGCAGCACGAGGACTTTATGAGCGTCAAAAGTGGCTGATCTGTTCGGCGAAATATTTGACTGCGTGTCACCGCATATCAAACGACTTAAACGATATAACTAAAGAAATCTCCACTGTGCTGAGCGAGAGCACTTCTCTTCCTAAACTGAACAGCACGTCATCGATGATGTAAGCGTGCCCAGGCCCGAATGTAATGTGAGTGCGGGCCGTCGGGGGAGACGGGAGGGGGAACAAGCGTGCTTTGGCCTGGTTCAACGCAACTGTACATCGTTTTGGATAAAAAGCCACCACAGTTAGGAAAACAACATTGTTAAAATGCTGGGTTCCACACAATCAATTTGTGTTGGGACAACATGAAGGAATTCAGTTAACTTATTCATTTTTACACGTTGAAGTGGATTGAACAAATCAATTAAGTACAGAATTGTGTTGTTTCACTTCTTTTTAATAAGTAGTTTGAACGAACAACAAATATGACTTCTTTTGAGTGAAGATCACAGCAGTGCAGAGTGATGTTCTTCAGAAAACCTTAAGAAAATGTTAGTAATAATCTTTATGTTGGGCTACAATTGTCTCTAAATAGCGTCACTGTGTTTTCCACAAAATAAAGGATTTCTGTTGAAGTGCCTTGGTTATTTTGTAAAACACCGTTCTACTAGAATGATATAGTCAAAACTAAAATCCCTTTAAATTTTGATTGATGAAGATCACATTATTTCTTTAAGAACAAATAATCAAGTGTTTATAAATCATTCTTTATTTTTAATTTCTACACAGGCTGACAGATTTAATCCTGAAAGTGCCAGTTTGGAAGCAACTGAATGTACTACGACCAACAGTTTATTCGCTGACAATCATTACAGAGTGTCTGCAGTTTGGAAAACAGTGACAGAGTGTATTGGCATTATGATTCGATATAGTTCTTTTACTGAAATGAGATACTGCTCATAAACTAGATTCAGTGCCAAGGGGCTTCATTCATTTTCTTGGATCCTACATGATATAGCTGCACTTGTGCCAAAGAGGAAATCCTTTGGGAGGAAAATTAAGATCGTGTTTACAGTGGTGGGATTTACACTAACACTCAAATGAGCAGCGGCCCCCTAGAAAAAGATAATTACAGGTTATTATACTGTGCGAATTTTAATTAACATTCAGCCAGAGGACACAGGAAACCTTTTCCCCTTTTTCTGGATCCAAAATTAGGAGGCCAGCTGTCAGTGGCAAACATTATTAGACAAAAATTAATTATATATATTTTTAATAATATTCTTATTTTTTAATTTAGCTAACAGGCAGAAATGCCCTGTTAAAAGGTATAAATAAAGAAATAAATAGAAAGAAATAAAAAATAAAAATAGCAAACAAAAAATATATAAATTATAATTACAAATAATTACAAAAATAAATTAATGCTAGATTTCCAGATATATAAAGTCTTTTCATTGATCCCAGTTGTAAGAGCAACAAATAATAACTTGACTTCTAGTTGATTATTTGGAAAAGTGGCAGAAGGTAGATTTTTCTGATGAATCATCTGTTGAACTGCATCCCAATCACCACAAATACTGCAGAAGACCTGTTGGAAACCCGTATGGACCCAAGATTCTCACAGAAATTAGTCAAGTATGGTGAAGGAAAAATCATGGTTTGGGGTTACATTCAGTATGGGGGCGTGCGAGAGATCTGCAGAGTGAATGGCAACATCAAAACCCTGTGGTATCAAGACATTTGTGCTGCCCATTACATTACAAACCACAGGAGAGGGTAAATTATTCAGCAGGATAGCGCTCCTTCTCCAGGTACTCCAGGATTGGCCAGCCCAGTCACCAGACATGAACATTATTGAGCATGTCTGGGGTAAGATGAAGGAGCAGGCATTGAAGATGAATCCAAAGAATCTTGAGGAACTCTGGGAGTCCTGCAAGAACGCTTTCTTTGCCATTCCAGATGACTTTATTAATAAGTGATTTGAGTCATTGCAGAGATGTATGGATGCAGTCCTGCAAGCTCATAGGAGTCATACACAATATTAATTCTGTTTCCACTGCACAATGACTTTATATTCTATACTGGACATTATTTCTGTTAAGTGAAAAGATTTTTGTCTAAATTATTGAATAATTAAAAATCAAGCCATTATCATATTTCATTGTGGTAAAATAAGCGTAATCTAGAGGCCTTTGCCTTTCATATAAGCCACTTCTGATACCAAATGATCAACTAGAAGTCAAGTTATTATAAGTTGTTACTAAAAATTGGATACTTGGATAGTCGGTTATTATTTGACAGTAATATTGACTAGATATTTTTCAAGACACTTCTTTACAGCTTAAAGTGACATTTAAAGGCTTAACTAGGTTAATTATGGTAACTAGGCAGGTTAGGGTAATTAGGCAAGTTATTGTATAACAGTGGTTTGTTCTGTAGACTATTGAAAAAAATATAGCTTAAAGGGGCTAATAATTTTGGCCTTAAAACTACTTTTATTCTAGCCAAAATAAAAAAAAAAATAAGACTTTCTCCAAAAGTAAAAACATTATCAGATATACTGTGAAAATGTCCTTGCTCTGTTAAACATCATTTGGGAAATATTAAAAAAAGAAAAATATTCAAAAGGGGGTTAATAATTCTGACTGCAACTGTGTATATATATATATATATATATATATATATATATATATATATAAGGTACAGTGTAACAAGTACAAAAAAATACAAAACACCATCAAGATGATGCATATGACAATAAAATAAAATAATTTATATATTTTATAATTTTACAATAAAACTACAATCTCTTTTTACTTATCAGAAGCATTTTAGTGCACAGACATATTTGATTTTTTCTGAGTCAGAATTGCCATATATCATAAATGTTTGTGATTGTATGGATTAAGAATGAGGGCCAGGTGGCAGAAGCATGTTGGCCCCAAAACACCATGCCCGCGCGTTGAGGGACGTACCCAATCATTTCAGCAGATGGGTTAAAAGGTGGACTCATTTCACTAACACATGGGTTCTGACAACACCTCAGGCCCAGTCTGTCCCTCATCTGCAACTAGTTGAGCCAGATCAACTAATGGAGCCTGGTCGCTCCATCCAGACCCTTCCTCACTCGCCCCAAGGTGAGTGCAGGCTTTTGGGGCAAAAATATTGAATTCAGTGCCAAATCTGCTGGGTCTCAGCTGGGTCAGATTCCTGCTTGGGGAAAAAAGCTATAGGAACAATGCAAGCTACAGGGCGAGGGAAACAAGAAGGAAGCTCATGCATGGGAAATGGTCAGGTGTGTTTAGGTAAAAATGTGGCATTATGTTGGGCTCAGGTGATCAGAGTGGATTAGAGGAGCCTCTTAGGAGTGCCTAACTAGGACAGTGGCTGTTTTTGAGGGTTGTGAACTTGAATTTGGGGTGTTGCTGGGAAGTATTAGATACTTTTGAATAGGGATGCACTGTTCTGAGTCATTTAATAGCTGTTAGTAAAACAAAATAAATTAAATGTAGTTATTAGCCCTCCTGAGTTATTAGCCCCCAGTATATTTTTCCCCCAATTGCTGTTTAAAGTAAAGATTTTGTTTTCAACACATTGCTTAACATAGTAGTTTTAGTAACTCATTTCTAATAACTGATTTCTTTTATCTTTGCCATGATGACAGTACTACATTTTTCACAAATAGAAATAATTTCACCAGTGATCTGCATTGCTGTATTTAAGTTACCTCAGAAAACACACATAACATAATTGTGATAGTGATATTTTTATATCATTCTTGGACAACTGTCTTATGTAAGTTGTTTTGATAATCAATCATGAGTTTTGTAATGTTTACTCGGTAGAGTTGTAAAAAAAATCATAGTAAATTCTCTCTGTTAAAGTGTTGAATTTTCACTCTTACACTAGAGTCAGGGAACAATCAACTCCCATTAGTGTAGACCAAAGTTATTTTTTAACTCGATACAGTCTAAATATAACTCATTTATAGTGTTGTACAAGTAACTACCTTAAGAGTGTTATTTTAACTTTAAAAATATCAACATAGGCTCATTCTGAAAATGTAGCCCTATATACATTTCTGGAGATCGCGAATTACTTAGCCAGAGGAACGTATAGCTGCATTTCGTCTTTAAAATAAACGCTACGGGGCAGTATGACACCTTTTCACGCTTACCAGCTGACCGCTTACCTCTGTATGGACGGCTTTCCCACTGTTACCAGTTTGTCCAGTGGCTCGCCGCATACGTCGGAAGATTTGAGATGCAGAACGGAGTTGAGCGTGGTTCCAGTCTGGCAAAGAACAGTTTCAGAAAGCAGGTAAGACAATAACAAAAGCCAAAAAATAAAATAAATAAGTAAATAACAGGGTGAGAATGTTGTAAAATCTAAAAACATGGTAAAAGTCAGGCTGCCGTGAGGGCTTTTCTTTTTCTGGATTGCTTTTGAAAACACTGTCGGTTGGGTTTAGGGAAGGGGTGGGTGAAGGGATCAGTCAGTTGGTCAGTCAGTTGATAGCGGCCTCTGGTGGATTTACGTGAGAAGAACAGACGTGAATGGCACTTGCGAGAGAAAGTTGAGATCTTAAAAGGCATACACAGCGCCCTCTGGTGGATTTGCAAAAACTGCATAAAAATGTAGCTCCTGTGACGTATTTCTCACTCTCCAGAAATGTATATAGGGGTACATAATCAGATTGAGCCTGGGTTGGAAAATATTGGGCTCACTCATTCGGAGTGCATGGAAACTACTGTTTTTGCAGTGCTATCTCTCCGTAAACAGTGCTGTGGAAATACTTGAAAAAGAATTAAAATTTTACAGAAGGGCTACTATTTTTGTCTTCAAGAGTATGCCCAAAATACCAAGTAAAAAAAGAATCAAACTTGGTACTGCATGTTTTTATGCATTTGCCTTGACACAGCTTCATGAAGATGCTGATTATCTCTTATCTGTTATCAGCCAGAGAAAACAGATTCTTTATGGAAAGGAACTCGACCGCCTGATGCTTTAAGGAAGTGATACTGAGAGCTGCAGGATGTTATCAGTGTCTCAGTATGACTCACGTGGACGTCACTGCTGCAAATGATGACAATCAACAGATGTGGGGTGAACGCTGCTTTGCTGACTCTCATCAATGCTGTTTACAAACTTTTATCTTGGTTATGTCTGTTCATTTTCACCTTTAGAACAGCATATATGCACACTTACCGGCCACTTTATTAGGTACACCTTACTAGTACTAGTTTGGACCCCTTCTTCCTTTAGAACTGCCTCAATCCTTCGTGGCATAGATTCAACAAGGTACTGAAAATATTCCACAGTGATTTTGGTCCATATTGACATGATAGCATCACTCTGCAGTTTCTGCAGATTTGTTGGCTGCACATCCATGATGCGAATCTCCCGTTCTACCACATCCCAAAGGTGCTCTATTGGATTGAGCTCTGGTGACTGTGGAGGTCATTTGAGTACAGTGAACTCATTATTATGTTTAAGAAACCAGTCTGAGGTGATTCACGCTTTATGACACGGCGCATTATCCTGCTGGAAGTAGCCATCAGAAGATGAGTACACTGTGGTCATAAAGAGATGGAAATGGTCAGCAACAATACTCAGGTAGGCTGTGGTGCTGACACAATGCTCACTTGGTACTAATGGGCACAAAGTGTGCCAAGAAAATATCCCCCACACCATTACACCACCACCACCAGCCTGAACCGTTGATACAAGGCAGGATGGATCCATGCTTTCATGTTGTTGATGCCAAATTCTGACCCTACCATCCGAATGTTCGACATGTGCTTTCAAATATGCTTTTCTGCATACCTCGGATGTAACGAGTGGTTATTTGAGTTACTGTTGCTTTCGATAAAGTAGCTAATCACTTTTTACAGTGTAAGACTCTCCTCGAATGTCATTTGAATTGAAATTATATTCAGACTTAAAGATGTCCATCACAGCAAACAGATGAAGGCTTTTGTGGAAGTCAACAGGATGGCAGTCAGTGTTGTTCTTCCTCTAGTTTGCACGTAAACCTGCAGCCCACGACTGCAGATGGCCAGATTGAGAGTCCTGATAAACCCACAACACAGATGACAGGCAGCAACAATTACACTAATTCCACGCAAACAAGCTGTTCTCCGGAGATCAGACTGTTACGTAATACTCTTGCTAAATTGTAAATAATAATAATATAACAGATGTTGTAAACTTGGTCTTTAGGCTTGTCAGTTATCTGTAACTGTCTTTTGTATCTTTTGTAATTAAGAGTATTTGTTAAGCTGAATTGATTTCTCCACTGAATTTTAAATGAATAAATGTTTTACTTTAATAGGAAACATTGTCCTATCCTAGCAAACCATACATCAATAGAAAAAGTATTTAGCCCACTTTCAGATAATGCATAAAGCTTAGTTTCCCAAAATTGACACTTAGTGGTCCAGGGTCACATTTAATGGACACCTACCCAGGTAGCAAAGAATTCTGGCCCAGATTTGGCATTTATCTGGCACAGCAGGCATTCGTCCGGCACTGGCATACAGCATGTCGGTTAAAAATGGCCCTGGTTTGGCAGAAGTGGCACCGTCTTTATGGCGACACACAATACTTGGGCCAGATGTAAATTGTAGTACTTGGCCCAGATGTTAATAATTGATATGTAGGCCATGTAAGCTTGGCCTATCTTGACCCACATTTAAAATACATTTTTATTATTTTCAAATAAAAAAAAAAGAAAATTCTACCAATCAGGTCGCTTCAAGAATGCTCATATCATGCCTCAAACGCAATGATTCATGGGGTTATCAATTTCAGTGCAGTCGTGACACACCAACATATCTGGCCCAGATCAGGCTCAGTTATGGGTTATTAACTTGGCTGAGAATTGGCCCAGATATGGTCCATGTATGGTCCTGGCCTGGAAGCCAGACTTGGTCCAGTCATGTACCGTAATTCACTGCGGCATGTGGGCCATGCAAAAGCTGACTGTGTGGGCCAGAGCTGGGCCATAGATATTTGACTATGTGGCTATTTTACCTCTTTTTCAAGATTTAATACGTATAAGTCTTTTGCGTCTCCAGAATGTGTCTGTAAAGTTTCAGCTCAAAACACCCATCAGATTATATATTATACTTTTCAGAATGTTGGAATTTTCTGCTTGTAGCTGTTTTTGTGGCCTGTGCCTTTAATGCTACCCCCCCCCCACCTCCTTTCACACGTGCCTGTCAGAGTGTGCCTCAGTCTCCGGCTGTGTGAGATAAACAGCACAGTGACAGACAAAAAGGAAGCAGATCTCACGTAATGTTTGTGAGAAATACTACAGTAAGAACTTCACAGTACCAATGATTATTTGATGTATTTGTTGTGAAGTTAATTCAAGCCAATTGAGGAGTCACACACTATGTCGTTACAAAGTTCACACACATACACAGCACACGCATTTAACTGTTTTTGCATGGCAGATGTGACAGGATACACGTTAATATCCACTGCTGTATGGATATTTGTTATTTTTATGTACAAAATAAACCTGATTTAATGTCCACAAACCGGGATTGAAGCGTCATCTTTTATAATTGTACTGACACGCGGCTGTGGTAATAAAGACGGTAAAAATCGCTGTAATTACAAACATGCACTGTTTTAAAAACATTTTAAACTTGTAAAACTCGTTCTTGATCTCATTTGATGATGATTGATGATCACAGAGAGCTGAACAGATCTTTTAATCCTAGTTGCTTTGTGCAATGAGAAGAATTTGGATCCTATTTTAACATCAGAAAATTTTTTAAAAGAGATTATTGTCTTTATATAACCCCTTACATAACCTTTTATATAAGGACACACTATACCTACACACAGTTCTGTCCAAACAGCTTCAAAAAGTGCATTGATATATCCTTATTAAACCTTAAGTTTTATTTGCAAACACCACACAGCACACAACAAAGCATTATTTTCTATAATTAATTAAACTAGCAGTTGAAAATATTAGCTTTTTCTTAACTATTATATAATCACATCTATAAAATATAATCAACTAGCATTCTAAACAAAATATTTCAACAAGACTATGCTAAACCACATTCCACACACATTACAAAGTCCTGGCTGCGGAGGAAGAGGATACAGGTACTTGACTGGCCTGCCTGCAGCCCCGACCTGTCTCCAATAGAGAATCTGTGGCACATTTTGAAGTGCAAAATGTGACAATAAAGACTCCAAACTGTTGCCCACCTTAAGACTTGTTTGCAGGGAGAATGGGAGAAAATTACACCTAAAACACTTCATCACTTGGTGTCAGTACCTAAGTGTCTTTTAAGTGTTGTGAAAATGAATGAAGACATTACAAAGTGGTAAATGCTTTACTGTTCCAACTTTGGAACCATAGTTGGAAAATGTGTTTATTTTGAATAAATAAAAAATAAAAAATCTGTTGTAAAAGTCTGTTGTATTGTCTGCAATGAAATACAAGTCAAAGTAAATTTAGAAATCACTACGTGAAGTTTATTTATAAACTAATTTCAAGAGGAGAACGTGCTTATGATTAAACACAGCTGGTCATTCATTACCCAATTCATGATTCACCAATCAGACGTCACCTAGTCACTATAAATACCCAAAGTTCCATATCACAGCCATCTTCGTTTTGAAGAATCTCCCCCTTTCACCCCTACTCCTCCTCCTTTCCTAGATGGGTGGCACGCTGGCCCAGTGTTTAGCACTGTTGCCTCACACCAAGAACGTCACTGGTTCTAGTGTTTAGCAAGTCAGCCGACGTTTCTGTGCGGAGTTTACACATTCTCCCAGTGTTCACGTGGGTTTCCCCCTGTTCCCCCGGTTTCCTCCCACCGCCCAAAAACATGCGTGTTAATTGACTAATTCAAATAGACGTTCCCCTAGTAAGTAGTTATCTCTTAAAAGCAATCACTATCTATTCATTAGCTACTACGGCAGGGGAGTTTCGAGATCTACCTGAGCTCAAACTCCCCTCTCGCTCTGCAATGGGAGGGAGCCCTGGACTCGAGGATCTTATGAGCTCAGGGCTCTCTCCCGGGACAGCATGCCAAACATGCTTTATAATCAATCATCAGCTAAGTGTGAACTCTTGAATTTTTTTTTATTTTATTTGCGTTTTTCATACTGTCCCAACTTTTTCTGATTTGGGGTTGTATAATCATATCTATGGTACTATAATCAACTAGCAATCCAGTTATTCAAAACACATTATAGGATTACCATTTATGTGTGTTTGATGAAAAAGCTGTTAAGGGTCTCAGTGGGAAGTTGTTATTTGTGATAATAGCCTCTTAATAATATTTGCCTGATCCAAATATTCCAGGGCATTAAATGTTCCGATGGTATCTGAAAACGTGTTCTGTTCGCCTTAGAGCATGTTATCAGAGCGAATTGTGGCTCCCAGGTATTTTCAGAGCGTGTAAATTCATCAAGACGTCGTTCAATAAGGTCACCATTAATCCCCAGTGCTGTCTGTATCCTGCTTCATGACGTCCTGTGAATGATAATGCACCATCAGAAATGATCAGGAAGAGACGAATGTTCACACACACACACACACACACATACACTGGTACGGCTTTTAGTCCCTCTGGGTCAATGTGACTGAGGATTATCACAAAGTCATTTCATTCCTCTTGTCTATGAAACGATCGTGATTGTAGTGGAAAAAACTGACTTGACAATCAAAATCTCACAGCGCTCGCTTGTCACAAGAACTGTGCGCTTCTGTCGACTTTTCAGTTGGATCTTGTAGCTCGACCTGACAATTGATTTGACTATTCATCTAAACATCAAGAAAACGATCAGTTTTTCTACAGCAGCCCTAGATAATAAAGGCTTTTTGTGATCTGACCTTTAGATATTGTATATACATGTGGTTGTGTGATGTCTTTTTTATTTTATTTTGGCCTTTACAAATACCATATTAATGTGAGTGAAAGTTTTTTAAGCCAATAACTAAACATTAAAGAATATCCAGATCCTGTTCAGACATTCATTCGTTAATTTTCTTTCAGCTTAGTCCCTTATTTATCAGAGGTCACCACTGTGGAATGAACCGCCAACTATTCTGGCATATATTTTACGCAGCAGATGCCCTTCCAGCTCCAGTACTAGGATACACCCATTCACACATGCTCTAATACACTACGACCAATTCCGTTTATTCAATTCACACATATGCTGGATAAGTTGGCGGTTCATTCCGCTGTGGCGACCACTGACAAATAAAGTGACTAACCCAAAGGAAAATGAACGAATGAATAAATAATAGTATTAGGTCAAAAAAGCACCATGCTAATTGCCATAAAATTGGTTGATCAAACTTGTACGCAACATTTGATGTTTTCTATAGCCATACTGTACATCCCGAGAAACAAATTCACTGCAATTTGCAAAGTATGAAGGAGGATCGTGAGGGGAAAACAATGGATGAAATAAAGGCAAATAATAATGAACAAGGGTGGTATGAAAGTCATAAACATCCTGTATGATTCTGTCAACAATTTGACCATCGAAGACAAAATAACACAAATAACAAACTTGAACTCCAAATTCTCCAATTCAAGTTATGCCAAGATTTTTTGAAGCAAAAAAAAAAACAATAGAAACCTACACAGAAGTTCTAAAGCCTGGTTTATACTCAATGTGTCCGCTAGTTCGCTTGAGTGTGACGTCATCGCGGTGTTTGCGGAAGTTCGCTTTGGGTGCGTGCAACATGAATTCGGCTGGCGGAGTGCAGGTTTTTTTTTTTTGGAGACTCGAGCAAACAGTTCGCGTGGCGCCGTGTTTCATTTGAGTTGAAAACGAATCCCTTTGAAAAGATTTTGTCTGAAACAGGTACGACTGTACACACATGTTTATGATAACTAAAAGTGTAAATAATAAATAATTATTCACAGTATGGAAGTGATCACGTTATCAATATT
This sequence comes from Danio kyathit, assembly GCA_903798195.1. Classification (NCBI taxonomy): domain Eukaryota; kingdom Metazoa; phylum Chordata; class Actinopteri; order Cypriniformes; family Danionidae; genus Danio; species Danio kyathit. The sequence continues at coordinate 10,256,052 of LR812534.1, forward strand.
GTGCATGTTCATTCATGATATACTGAATTATTGAATATCGCTAATGTCTAAGCCAGGGCTATTCAATTGGCGGCCCGCGGGCCGAACCCGGCCCCCGAGGCAATTTGTTCTGGCCCTCCAAATAGTGTGATCAAGACATCAAAAATAAATTTAGTTCAGTCGAAAAACGTCTATAACTATACGTTACTATAACGTACATAACTATAGTTATGAAGTGACGTGCGTCTGTTCAATACAGCACGAGCTGCAGTTAAAGGCTGCACAGAGTGAATCACCTGACATTAAGCGAGTGCGTGGGTAGCTGAAAACATTTGGATATGTTTGTAGAAAAAGCCTTTTGTACAATGCACTGATATCGTTAATAGGGATGCAATGATTAGACGATTTCACTATTAACCCCGCTTTTATTCATTAAAGGCTCCTAAATGCTGGATTTCTGTTGCATGGAAAAAAAGTTGCTGCAACTTAACAAAGTTATGCCAATACGCAAGCACATTGGATTAACTATAGCAGCAAGCCGTTGACATATTGCGTCTGTTCCGCACGCAAGTACATTATTTCCAATGAAGACGTGCGCATATTGGAAGCGGTGCGCGCACAGCTCGCAAGCGGACTGACGCACTCACACAGTGGAAATTATCTTAGGACATGCTGTAGTGGTGAGAGTTGTCCAAAGTCCAAAGAGAGAAATGGACTATTGTTTGTGTTTTATTAATATTTTGTGCTGTATTTGGTTACAGAGCAGCAATAAACACTTTAAAATATAAGCAGTTTTCTTGTTATTTTCTAAACTAGTAGTGTTTTAAAATTAATACATGCATAATAATGGTGATAACTGTGAAACCATGATTATTCTTTAGACTATAATCTATAATCGTTGCATCCCTAATTGTAGTTTAAAACATAACATATGAATGTGTCTGAATGTAGAAGCCTACTTAAGCAATACACTGATTTTGTGCCTCAAAAAACATTTGGATATGCTTGTAAAAAAGCCACATTGTACAATGCAGTGATGTTATGTAGTTTCAAAATACAACATATTAACGTTTTAATGTAGAAAAAGTCAATGTGGGTGTCTTTATGAGCAAAAATACAGCATATGGGCTCTTATATTGCTGTTGTGTCATCACTCATATTGCAAGTCATATCTCTCCGGCCCCTCATTTAGGATGCTTTTCATGAACTGGCCCCCATGACAAACTAATTGAATAGCCCTGCTGGTCTAAGCCATTCAAATATACTACTTAAAATTGGATGGTTTGTACTGATTTTAATAGTACTTGTACACTCAAAAAATAACACTTGCTGTTTGTTCAAATGACTTGTTAAAAATGAGCTGAAACAACACAATTCTTGAGTATTTATGGTGACAACTAGTGTTGGGAGTAACACATTACAAGTAACACGAGTTACGTAATAATATTACTTTTAATATTACTACTACTTAATAAAGAAAGAAAAAAAGTTCTGAAAGAGATCGAGCCTCAGCCAGGTAATAAAAAGTCACGCAAAAGTAACGTAATTACTTACTATAAAAAGTAACTAAGTAACGCAACTAGTTACTTTTTGGGGGAGTAACTCAATATTGTAATGCACTACTCTTAAAAGTAACTTTCCCCAACACTGGTGACAACGTAATTGCTTTATGTTTAATCCACTTACATTTGTAAAAACTAATAAGTTAACTTAATTTCGTCAAGTTGCCCCAATGCAAATCAATTATGTGGAACATTTTACCAGTGTAGTGAAAACCATTCAAATCTTCTGTGATGCTTTCTACTGTTTTTTTTTCAGCACGGCTGCTGATGTTGACTGTCAAATTGAGAACCATGGAAGCACAGAACCTGATGACGAAATTAGTGCAACAATGACAGCCACCTCCATGTTTCATTTTAAGACAAGCCATGATCAAAATCAGTGCTACATATTGTTTACGTTTGCTTTCAGTTATGCACATTCAGTTCACCATGACCGAATGTGTCACAGAACGATGATCTGAAACTTCTTCCATATGTCTGTTTTTTTTTTTTTTTTTTTTTTTAACGAGTCTTGACTGTCGTACAGTCTGGCATAATGACAAATGAGATCCCACAGTGTGACATGACTTATAGATGGGAACATGTTCGTATAGTCTGACAAGCAACAATCATAAAGCACTATTATAAATTGTGGAGTGTGCACACAGCTTAACATGGAAACTAACATACAAGAGACGAGACAATGAATGTTAGTTTGAGCCGGGCTCTTCTGTAGTCATTGAGATGATGATGGGTACAGATGATAAAAGGGTGCAGTAATGCTGTCCAGTCCATTTGGGGATTTTAGCTCTAATTTTAGCAACATTCTCAACAATAGATAATGAGCGGTTTTGGTGATATTTAAAGAGGACATATTGACACTTTTTAGAAGATGTAAAATAAGTCTCTGTTGTCTCTACAGCAGGGCTATTCAATTAGTTTGTCATGGGGGCCATGAAAAGCATCCCAAACGAAGGGCCGGAGAGATATGACTTGCTATATGAGTGATAACACAATAGCAATATAAGAGCCCATATATGTTGTATTTTTGCTCCTTAAGACACCCACGTTGGCTTTTTCTACATTAAAATGTTAATATATTGTATTTTGAAACTACATAACATCAGTGCATTGTACAATAGACTTTTTTTTTTTTTTTACAAACATTCAAATGTTGCATTTCAGAGCACAACAAAAGCAGTGCATTGCTGAAGTAGGCTTCTTCTACATTCAGACACTTTCATATGTTTTGTTTTGAACTGCATAACAATTAGGGATGCAACAATTATAGATTTTGGTTGTACGATTATATAGTCTGAAGAATAATCATGGTTTGACGGTTATCACCTCTAATGTAAATTCAAGCTTTATATTAGGTGAGCTATTTAGATGACCTGTTGTTGCCATCTGCGTTCATGCATACATAATCATCTTATTGTTAATTCGTCTTCCATATCTTTTGTTTACACTGCACTGAAAGGCATGCAGAACTCTCACCGTGAGATATTTTCTACTGCGTGCGCCCGCAAAGACGCAAGCGCGTTGCTCCGCTTGTGCGCAAATATTGTCATATATTCTTACATTAGAAACAACAAACTTGCAAGCGGAAAAGACGTGATATGGAAACGGCCGCTGCGTTAATCCGGTGTGCGGGCGTATTAGCCTCATTGTACATACTTGGAACTTTAAACTAGGGCACAGTTGGCAACTTGGCATAACTTTGTTTAACTGCAGCAGTTCCGTTTTGTTCCGTGCAACAGAAACGCGGCTTAGAGAAGCCTTTACGATTAATTGTGATGAATTAAAGGGCAGTTAATAGTGAAATCGGCTAATCGTTGCATCCCTATTGACGATATCAGTGCATAGTACAAAAGGCCTTTTCTACAAACATATCCAAATATTTTTGGCTGCCCGCGCTACTCCCTGAATGTCAGGTGACTCAAGCTCTGCGCAGCTTGCAGCTCATGCTGTATTGAACAGGCGCACCTCACTTCATAACTATAGCGGCCGTTTTTCGACTGAACTAAATTTATTTTTGATGTCTTGGTCACACTATTTGGAGGGCCGGAACAAATTGCCTCGGGGGCCGGGTTCTGTGACCAAAGTGACCAAAATCCAACTTCGAGCCAAATTCCTAAACCAATGTCATATTGACGTCAAATACTGACATTTATTCGTCAGATATGGCAACCAAAATTTAACGTCTAATAGACGTCATAGTGGTAATGTTCACACAACGTCAAGCTGTAACAATATTTGGTTGTTTTTAGGTTGCGTAAAAAAAGTGACAAAAATTCAACGTCTGTCCAACATTGGACGCTGGCATCAGTCCGACATTTTGTTTGGACGCCAACCCAATTTTCGTTTACACCCAAAATGCAACTTCCCCTGAGGTTGGGGTACAACATCAATCTGATGTCATGTTGGCGTCCTGTGCCTGCTGAGTTCTATTAATAAAACAAACAAACAAAAAACTATTCATATTACAAAATTATTATTTGGATTATTAAAATATTCTTCACATTGAGAATAAATGTCACAATCACCAGCAATCTAATCCTGGCAGATCGCTGGTAAACATGCAGATCACTATAAGGTTTACAAATCCGCCAGTATATGGACTACAAGTTCCAGTCATGCACCACCCACACTCACACCAGTTCCTGATCCTGACTGATTGCAAACACACAGACAGAGGATTGTCAAATACTGATTACTAGGACTTTAAAGACAGCGCACACACACACACACACATCTGGGCTGAGTCTTGTTATACTGAATTGTGAACATTACGACGTGTTTTCCTTTGCCTTGTCTTGCAGTGTTTTGACCCTTACTGTGTTTGATTGTTTATGCCTGCCTTCTGACCACTCGCCTGTTATTTGACTCTGGATTCTCTGTATGTACCTGATTGCCCCTGTGTTGACCGTTGCTTGCCTGACTATTCTTAATAAATATCCGTTTGGATCCACACTCCTTTGTCCAGCATCACTTCATATTACAAAATGGTTATTTTTAGAATGGTTCACTCAAAACAAGCTGATTTGTTTCAATTAATCAGTTTGCGTTGGGACAACATGAAGGAACTGTGTTGGTGCAACCGTGAACCCAGCTTTTTTTGGGGGGTGGCAACCTAGAATAGTTCTTCTAATCACTGCACAAAAACTATTATTTTTAATAATGATACAATAACTATAAAAAGGCAGTGTGGGCATTCTTCAAAACATCTCCTTTTGTCTTCCGCGGAAGTAAGAATTTCAAACATGTTTGGAACGACGTGTGGGTGAGTTAGAAAACATTCTAATGAAAAGAAAATCTCTGCTGTCCTACTTTGCCACTGTTCTGAATTTTCTATCAGTTGACAGGAGTGGGTTGATGTGCTTAATTTGAGGAGATTGTGTAGCGTTTCCATGGGGGTTTTCTGTAAAACTTGTGCAGTGGAAGAGTTGGATGAGTGACAGCTCGGAGGTGGAGGAGAGGTTTATGCTGGAGCCTCATTCCCAGTCACAGGTGTGTGTCGGAGCCAGAGAGCCTGAAGCCTGGCGCTGAGGGAGGGAACACAGGTGGCGGAGAGCAGGGAGAGGAGCTCGGGCAGCAGGCTAGCATGTGGCACTGATCCAGGCTCTGCTGCAACATATGCCAGGGTGTGAAGAGAGCAGGCCGCATACAACGTGACCTGAAGCGCGAGGAGCGAGGACGAGAATGCATGACTATGTGTCTGTGGGGATTATGGAGAAACTGTTCTTAGATGGTTGGGTTTCAGAAATGAAGGTGCTAACAGAAGGAAAGAGACCAATTAGCATAACAATTTCAGCATTATAAATATTAAACAACAGGAAATGCCCATGCATGTAAAAAATTAAGGGTTCCACACAATTCATTCAAGTTGTCCCAACACAAATCAATAAAATTAACGTTAAAAATGTAAGTGTATTGAACAAAAAACGATTAGTTTGTCCCACAAAATCTCAAGAATTGTGTTGTTTAAGCTCATTTTAAATTAGTTTGAACAAGCAGCAAAAATCATGTTTTGAGTGTACATGTAATTAATATCACTCAGTAGTTAAATAACTGTAACCATGATAACTTAAAATATAATGTAACCTTAGATGATCAATACAGCTGAGATATTCTATTTGGTATAGAATGTTGGTTTTAGGTTTAGTGTTGCATGTAATTATACATAATTAATTGTGATTACTATGGTAAGTACATGATTTAAAAATAAAGTGTTACCTAATCTGATGTTTAGGTTTTAGGCTTAGGTTATAGACTTCAGTTCTGTGTAAATTATATCCTACATCAGAGCCAAGCTGCTTTTGTCTTTCTTCAGCACAGCACAAAGGGGTAAAGGTTACAAAAATACATACTGTATATATTGAAAGATCAATGAGGTATCAGAGAAAAAAACAAAACAAGACATATGTGGCCCTAGACCACAAAACAAGACCTAAGTGTACATTTTCTAAAAAAAACATTTATACCGTTGAAGTCAGAATTATTAGACCCCCCTGTTTATTTTTCCCCCATTTTCTGTTTAACGGAGAAAAGATTTTTCCAACACATTTCTAATCATAATAGTTTTAATAACTAATTTCTAATAACTGATTTCTTTATCTTTGCCATGATGACAGTAAATAATATTTTAATAGATATTTTTCAAGATACTTCTATACAGCTTAAAGTGACATTTAAAGGCTTAAATAGATTAATTAGGCAAGTTATTGTATAACGATGGTTTGTTCTGTAGACTATCGGAAAAAAATATAGCTTGGAGGGGCTAATAATTGACCTTGAAATGGTTTAAAAAAATAAAAACTTTTATTCTAGCTTTTATTCTAGCCGAAATAAAACAAATAAGACTTTCTCCAAAAGAAAAAATATTATCAGACATACTGTAAAAGTTTCCTTGCTCTGTTCAACACAATTTGGGATATATTTAAAAAACAAAAAGAAATTCAAAGGGGGGCTATATAATAATTGACTTTAACTGTACTTTATCTGAAAGCTGAATCAATAAGCGTCCACTGATGTATACTTTGTTAGGATAGTACATAATCTGTCTGAGATATAACTATGAAATCTGAGGGTTAAAATAAAAAATCTAAATACTGTACAGAGAAAATCTCATTTAAAAATGGCCAAATTCAGCCCTTAGAAATGTATATTATATTACAAATAAAAAACTTTCGATATGTTGACGGTTGAAAATTTACTAAACATCTAAATGGTCATGATCTTTACTTAGGATCCTAATGATTTTTGCCATAAAAGAAAAATCTATCATTTTGACCCATACAATGTGACTTTTGTCAAAATATACCGGTGCAACATAAGAATATAAGAAGGTTTCATGATCCAGGGTCACATATAAAGGTATGAAACATGTTTTACAAATCACAGCAGATAAAACCATTTTCTGAACATTCATTCATTCATTTTCTTCGGCTTAGTCCCTTCATTAATAAGGGGTCGCCACAGTGGAATGAACTGCCAACTTATCCACCATATGTCTTATGTTTTAAGATGCCCTTCCAGCTGCAACCCAGTAATGGGAAACACCCATAAACTCTCACATTCACACACATACACTACGGCCAACTTAGTTTATTCAATTCACCTATAGCACATGTCTTTGGACTTGTGGGGGAAACCGGAGCACGGAGGAAACCCACGCCAACACAGGGAGAACATGCAAAGTCCACACAGAAATGCCAACTGACCCAGCCGGGACTCGAATGAGTCGAATCAGTGACCTTTTTGCTGTGAGGTGACAGTGCTAACCACTGAGCCACCGTGACACCCATTTTCAGAACTACAAAAAACATTCACCACTGTTATCCATATGTCATGTACAAAAGTGATAGTTCTCCCAAAAATTTAAATACTATCTTCATTCACTCACCAAAGCGGTTTCAACCTGTCTGTGTTTCTTTCCTCTGTTAAACACAAAATCGTTTAAAGAAAGCTAACAAACCTAGAAACCACAAATACTATGGAAGGCAATGGTTTCAGGTTTTTTTTTTTATAATATCTTCTTTAATGTAAGAAACTCATAAAGGCTTGGAACCACTTAAGGAACATTAAATAGCAAGTAAATTTCAACTTTGGTGTGTATTATATTATAGTTTTTGAAGTCTGCATCCTACTGCAACAACACGACATGTTTGGGCGCAAACACCAGAATAAAATCTAACTGTTGGTAAAGTAAGAGTGTAAAAGCCATTTTTCAGGTGATGTATCAAAAAACTAAAATATGACTAAAGCATACAATAAATGCATCACAAATCAGTTCATTTTAGTTTAATTTGTTTTTATTATCAGTAATGAAGTAATCCAGATAATCAGTAAACACGCGCACACACACACACACACACACACACACACACACAAATGTTGCCTAATCACTGGCCAGTAGCACTACTTAAAAATTAATTTTGCTCTCCTTTCTTTCTGGCTTGAAAATTTCTCAATGACCTTTTGGTTAAAGTCAGTCATCTCAGTCACCAGTCTCTTCTCTATTGACAGCATGGCCAATGCATTTAGCCTCTCTTGCGTCATGCTGTTTGAAACAGCAAACACGGAAATAGTAAAAGGCATGACTTACATCACAACCTGCCAGCCAACTCCGTATGTCATAACAAGTGCTAGGAAAGCCCCGAATATACGCGCGCTCGCCATCACTTGACTACTGGTGAATTTGCAAGGAAGGTCGATCTGGTCCAAGCTTCTTGATTTTTTTTTTTTTCATCCAAACGCCTTGTGAACGGATATCTTTGCAAAGATACAACAGAATTTTCCTTCATCTCGAGAAATTGCATTCTAAGCTCTTTGGTGAGAATAGTCCAATCACATAAGGCCAATCATATAAAACAAGTATGATTCGTTCTAACAACAAAACTGGGAGGGTTCGGGACGCAGAGCGCTGCGCCCCAAAGACAATTTAAAACAGGCCAATTAGAGCTTATCGTCATATCACGTGCATTGCAAAAGTTCGTGTACCTACATAGACACTCATTAGTCCGGCGCCCCGCACACATATGAACAAATATGGTACATACATTTTTTTTCAATAAATGTTAGTATGACTACAATAAATGTTAGAATGTTATAATTAAATCAATTTATTTAGTTAATATTTGTGATAATAAACATTAACATATTAAAGGGGTCTAACTTGAAGGGGGCGGCGCCCCAGCGCCCTCTATTGACCAGCCGCCACTGCAACCGGTATGCACGGTTGAACCCGTGTGACGTCATGTGTGACGTAGATTGGTAATTCCCCTATAGGGGTCTAAAATTGTGAAAAAAGTTAAACTGTAGAGTTAAACTTTCAACATCAAAACTCCCATAATGCAATTCACAGCCATAAATAAATGAAAAACACCAGGCTCCACCTGTTCATTAACCACCTATTTTTCACAGCACGTTAAATTTACGGCACCTTAAACTGAAGTGTATCCACATGTACTGTTTGTTTTTTAGTAATATTCAAACTAGTAACAATCAAATGTGTAAATAAAGTCTGATAAATTTATGTTAACTTGAAGTGGTTTTATAGAAGCTACTCTAAACACACACTGGTGACACTTTCCACTCATAAGCTTATGCACACCATAAACATCAGTTTGTATATTTGTATGGGTTTACCACACAAATAAGTATTGAGATTAGCTTGAAGGCTCAGGGTGCCTTACAGCACTGTGTTAAATATTCATGATACTAACCACACAAAGGCAACCAGGCCACCACTGGCGATGCCACTGTGGTCTTTAGAGGAATGTCAGTCCACAAACAAGAAAAAAAAATACTCTGCTACAGGCTTCAATCTCTTCCTCTCTCTCCATTTCTCTCTGCCACACATCCTAAGGCTCGCCCAGGCCCGGCTCCTTGGGATCTGCTCCAGCCTGCCAAACCAACGCCAGCTTGCATTATTATCATATTTCATCAATTATGTAAACGATGTCCTGCTGAGTGTGCCTGCAACAGAGCACCATCAGGTCCCGCCCCTAAACGCATGCAAATGAGGCTGCCTGCAGGCGTGAACTGACCTCCGCCTCTCCCCGTCTCCGCAGTTTTACCGCGGTACGCTCTCCTGCGTGTCAAGCAGCCTGGAACCCTGGACCCAGGAAACCTCGAGCAGCAAGCCCCATGGGCCAGCTCTGTATACCCGCAAATGTTTTCAGAGCGAGTTGCTCGTCTTTGCCATGTTTTGGAAATTTAAATTTCTTGACATGAACTTGATCCAGCAGTCAGCGAGCCAAGGCCACTGCATAGCCTCTGTGCAAATTTCATGAGCTTGAGGAGGAGTGTGTTTAACAAATATTTATTTTATATGAGGGGGAGGACTGGAGTCGATAGTATAGAGCCGCGATTCTCCGCTCACTGCTTTTCCTTTAGGATTTTACAAGTGCTGATACACCGTACTATAGTAGAAATATGATTTATTATTATTTTATTAATGAATCTGAATGATTTTTGAACCATAAAAGCTCACGCTGTAAATCATTTTATGACAAAAAGTGAAGACAACAAATATTTTATGATGATTTAACTTATTTAATAAGTTAATCTGGTTTCAGCTAAATGTTTTAAGTTATATAAAGTTTAACTAATATTTTTTAGTCAGTTTGATTGATGATGAACTTGAGATGACTAGAAAAGTTCATTTGATTCAACTAAAAAAATTTAAGTCAGCAAGATTAATTTTTTTTTTACTGCACATCTAGAGGTAGCCGAGACGCAGGTTTTTTAATTTAATTTAATTTAATTTAATTTAATTTAATTTAATTTAATTTAATTTAATTTAATTTAATTTAATTTAATTGTATTATATTGTATTGTATTGCTTCGCTTTGTATTGTATTAAAATAGCAGATTTGCCCATGCTCATGTTTTAACTTTCATTACTTTGTTAGCCTTTTAAATACCAATCAAAAAGTTTATTTAGTTATTTTTTTTTTACCTTTAACCAGAAAAGACTCTCTGAGATTTCTTTCAGTGTTGTGTCCTGGTCAAAATGAGCAGTAAGACAGAGTTTACAGGACAAACTACACATGGAAAACATTTAAAACAATTATATTTACTAATGACATTCCATTATTTATTGCAAATTATATTTGGTATACGGTATTTGTTTAGGTATACGGTATAGGTTAGTATATGGATGGATTATTTGTCTTCTTACAAACTGAACTAATAATTGTAGAATTTGTGGAAATATCATTTTTGTATCATAATTTAAATGTAAATGCACTGTTTGGTTTATATTGTTGTACAGCATGAAAAACAACAACCACCTTGATATCAAACCAACATTTTCTGCCGTATTTTCTTTATGCTTTCAATTGACTATGTTGATGTCAAAACGACATCAAATTGACCTTTAACACTGGCGTCAAAAACACATACATCAAAAATCGATTACAGGACAGTCCTGTAATAGATTTTTGATGTGTTTTCTGATGCCAATTTCAGATGTCAATTTGGTGTTGTTTTGACATCAAGGTAGTTTAATTGCATTGTAGGGACACACAATCCAGTTTTAAAAAAAGGTTTCTGATGGATAAAACTTTTCTTATATTATAATACTTTTTTTGTCATCATTTAGGTGCTAAAAGGCCATCACTGTGTTGATGTCAAACAGACGTCAAAGTTTGGCAATCTAATCAATTAGTATTTTTGACATGTTTTTTGATGACAATTTGATATTGTTTTGACATCAAGGTGCCTGCTGGGAAGTTTATACTGAGGATGCTGCTGGAACAAGACTGAAGCTAGGATTTTACACTAAACATTAAGCGCTGACCAGGCAACAAAATGATGATACTTTTTCTATAATTTATAAAATACTTTTTAACCATAAAAGTTCATCTGGAACTCAGGGATGCAAGCTTTTTAGGTTAAATAGAATACACATTTATTTACTATTATTATTATTATTATTTTATTTATTTGTTTTTTTTTGTGTAGAAAATAGCCAATTGTTTTGTATTTCTTTACTGGGAATGTTTAGAGACTTTAAAGCTGCACAGAAAAACTGTTATTCAACCCTCTGAGAACTATTAAATTCTAAAATGAGGAGAACGATTCTGTTTTCCTCAAAAACCTTGACTTCTTAACTTAAACTGAAATGAAGAGAATTGTCATTTTAGATGACAAGTGGGTAAATAAATTATTAGGATTTTTGATCTGGAAGGAAACTAATCCTTCTTACATTTTTGATCAAATACAGTTGAAGTCAGAATTATTAGCCCCCCTGAGTTATTAGCCCCCTTGTTTATTTTCCCCCCAATTTCTGTTCAACGGAGAGATTTTTCCAACACATTTCTAAACATAATAATTTTAATAACTCATTTCTAATAACTGATTTATTTTATCTTTGCCATGATGACAGCACATAATATTTTACTAGATATTTTTCAAGACACTTCTATACAGCTTAAAGTGACATTTAAAGGCTTAACTAGGTTAATTAGGTTAACTAGGCAGGTTAGGGTAATTAGACAAGTTGTTGAAAAAATATTTAGCTTAAGTGGGCTAATAATTTTGACATTAAAATGTTTCTTAAAAAATTAAAAACTGCTTTTATTCTAGCCAAAATAAAACAAATAGAAAAAATATTATCAGACATGCTGTGAAAATGTCCTTGCTCTGTTAAACATCATTTGGGAAATATTTAAAAAAGAAAAAACAATTCAATGGGGGGCTAATAATTCTGACTTCAACTGTACATCATTGAAACGTGGCCCTCAAGTTAAATGGATACCCACTAAAAATGCCATCTTATTTCAATAGGCACTAACCCAACTGCTGTGTTAAATTTTTAATAAAATGAATAGGACCAAAGTTAACCCAATGTTTGGGTTAGTCCATATTTTACCCAATTTAGGTTTAAATAACCCAGCATTTCTTATAGTGTAGTATTCCCCAAAACAAAAATTGTGTCATGATTTACCCATCCTTTACAGCCCATTCACACGGGGCTTCAGCTTCAACGCTTGACAGAGGGCGTGTCTGAAGTTGGGGCTGACGCGATCGTCATAGTAGCGTCAGCCAATGAAATTAGTCAGCAATAGGCCACTGTCTGAGCTGGTGCATTTGCATACAGCGATCTGATTGGCTGACGCTTTCGTCGGCGCTTGAAAAGTTGAGCAAGTCCCAACTTCTGCAGCAAGCAACGCCTCTGAAGCGGTGCAGACGGATCCACAATGCAGTTCGGCAACGCCTGACGTCACACATTCAAAGTGAATGGGAAGCGTTGAAGCTGACGCCCCGTGTGAATGGGGCGTTACTTGTTCAAAACTTATCTGAGCTTCTTTCTTCTGCTTCACAAAAGATGACATTTTGTAAAATGCTGCCACCAATTGACTCCTATAGTATTTTTTTTCCTGCTATGGAAGTCAATCGGTGCCAGCTACCAGCATTTTTCTAAATATCCTCTTTTGTGTTCAACAGAAGAAACTCAAAAAGGTTTAAAACCACATGCGGGTGGTGATAAGGTAATTTTCATTTGTGTGTGTGTGTGTGTGTGTACTATCACTTTAAAAGAAGTTCCACTTTTAAAAGTCTGTATACCTTGTGTGTGTGTTTTCCATTCCGCTGACCTGCACCTTTATGTGTTCTGTGTGAATTGCTTTTTAATCTAACTTCTCCAGTTGGCCTTATTTTTCCAGTGTGTTTCACAAGAGCAAGGTGCCCTTAAATTATCTAAATTCAGTTTTTTAATCACCTTGAGCGTAATGGGAAGAGAATTTCACTCGTTTCAGTCTCCCTTTCACAAGTTGTCACTAAAAAAAATGTTGCTCAATGATAACTCTTATCATTTTGTGAAATGGTCCTTTGTCTATAATCGGCAGGCTTACCCGGTTTTCAATGTCAGAAGCAAGGACACGCGCTGGCCTCCAGGACTGAATGGAAACTCAATGAGTTTGAGCTACACATATCTGAGCTTCATTAAGCAGAAACTATAGAGCACTGAAAGGAAGGGAAGAGTCAGGACTTTCGCTCAATGGAATCTCATATCTGCCTAATCCGCTCCGTCTCCGCTGTTTTACTGATATATATCTACTCCAGATAAGATGACTGATGCTGCAGAGGAGCACTTCTCCCCAATAACTGAATTAATGTGAGGGGGGGTAAACTGAATTAATTAATTTTAAGATCTGCAAATGTATTTATTGGTTGAGTAATTGTGCTTGTGTGTCCATGGCATGAGTAAATGTAGTATTTAAGCATACATTATTGTCTCTGCATTTCAAAATTTGATTTACCAATTGAGCATGTTTTGTTACATGTATATTAAAATAAAATAATGAACATGCTTAATTTGTATACAACATAGATAAACCGAAATCTCACAAATAGGGACTATTTTAAAATACAGCTATAAAGTTATTAGTCCTAGTCTAAATTTTATATTATTTTTTACAAATATTTCCCAAATGATGTTTAACAGAGAAAATACATTGTCGCAGTATTTCCAATTATACACTCATCGGCCACTTTATTAGGTACTCCTGTCCAACTGCTAACACATCTGTTAACACAAATCTCTAATCAGCCGATCAAATGGCAGCAACTCAATGCATTTAGGCATGTAGACTTGGTCAAGACGATCTGCTGCAGTTCAAACCGAGCATCAGAATGGGGAAGAAAGGGGATTTAAGTGACTTTGAACGTGGCATGGTTGTTGGTGCCAGACGGGCTGGTCTGAGTATTTCAGAAACTGCTGATCTACTGGGATTTTCACACACAACCAACTCTAGGGTTTACAGAGAATGGTCTGAAAGAGAGAAAATATCCAGTGAGGTGCAGTTCTGTGGGCGCAAATGCCTTGTTGAGGCCAGAGCTCAGAGGAGAATGGCCAGACTGGTTCCAGCTGATAAAAAGACAACAGTAACTCAAATAACCACTCGTTACAACCAAGGTCTGCAGAAGAGCATCTCTGAACACACAACACGTCCAACCTTGAGGCGGATGGGCTACAGCAGAAGACCACACCTGGTGCCACTCCTGTCAGCTAAGAACAGGAAAATGATTCTACAATTCGCACAGGCTCACCATAATTGGACAATAGGAGATTGGAAAAACGTTGGTCTGATGAGTCTCAATTTCTGCTGCGACATTCGAAGCATCAGAATTTGGCATCAACAACATGAAAGCATGGATCCTGTCTTGTATCAATGGTTCAGGCTGGTGGTGGGGGTGTAATAGTTGGGGGGGGGATATTTTCTTGGCACACTTTGGGCCCGCTAGTATCAATTGAGCATCGTGTCAACGCCACAGCCTACCTGAGTATAGTTGCTGACCATGTCCATCCCTTTATGAATGCAGTGTACCCTCTTCTGATGGCTAGGATAAGGCAGGATAACACACCATGTCATAAAGCGCAAATCATCTCAGACTGGTTTCTTAAACAAGACAATGAGTTCACTGTACTCAAATGGCCTCCACAGTCACCAGAGCTCAATCCAATTGAGCACCTTTAAGATGTGGTGGAACGGTAGATTCGCATCATGGATGTGCAGCCAACAAATCTGCAGCAACTGTGTGATGCTATCATGTCAATATGGACCAAAATCACTGAGGAATATTTCCAGTACCTTGTTGAATCTATGCCACAAAGAAATAAGGATGCTCTATAGGCAAAAGGGGGTCCAACTCTACTAGTAAGGTGTATCTAATAGTGAGTGTATATTATCTTCTGGAGAAAGTTTGACTTCTTTTAGTTAAATGCGTTTTTACCCAGTAATTTTAGGGTCACTATTCTTAGCACCCTTAGGAAATTATAATTATTATGTTTTTTTTTTTGGCTACAGAATAAATCACTGTTGTCCAATGACTTGCCTAATTAACCTAACTTAAGTTTGTGTTTAAATTTAAAACTTAATTAATCCCTTTGGGGCAATTCACTCTGACATGTGTGGGGTTTCACAATAGCCTAATTAACCTAGCTAAGCCTTTAAATGGCACTTTAAGCTGAGTATCTTGCTATATAACTTATGCACTGTCTTCATGGAAAAGACAAAATAAATGAGTTATTAGAAATTACTTATTAAAACTAAAAATATCTTCTATATATACCAGAGGTGTTTCTTTTTACTTTTTAAATACCAACTTTTGAAGTAAGTTTAATTTACTGATGACATCCTATCATTTAGCGCAGTAGGTAGTGCTGTCGCCTCACAGCAAGAAGGTCGCTGGTTCGAGCCTCGGCTGAGTCAGTTGGCATTTCTGTGTGGAGTTTGCATGTTCTCCCTGCGTTCGCGTGGGTTTCCTCCGGGTGCTCCGGTTTCCCCCACAGTCCAAAGACATGCAGTACAGGTGAATTGGGTAGGCTAAATTGTCCGTAGTGTATGAGTGTGAATAAGTGTGTATGGATGTTTCCCAGAGATGGGTTGCAGCTGGAAGGGCATCCGCTGCGTAAAACATGTGCTGGATAAGTTGGCGGTTCATTCCGCTGTGGCAACCCCAGATTAATAAAGGAACTAAGCCGAAAATGAATAAATGAATGATCCTATCATTTATTGATGATTATATTCAGTATACGTGATATAGACAGGCTGGGTCAGTTGGCATTTCTGTGTGGAGTTTGCATGTTCTCCCCTTGTTGGCGTGGGTTTCCTCCGGGTGCTCCGGTGTCCCCCACAGTCCAAAGACATGCTATAGGTGAATTGGGTAAGCTAAATTGTTCGTTGTGTATGTGTGTGAATGTGAGTGTTTATGGGTGTTTTCCAGTACTGGGTTGCAGCAGGAAGGGCATGCGCTGTGTAAAACATGCTGGATAAATTGGCGGTTCATTCCGCTGTAGCGACCCCTGATGAATAACGGCGCTAAGCTGAAGGAAAATGAATGAATGAATGATATGGATAGGTATGGTATCGATTAGTACGGCATATGGACAGATTATTCTTGTTCTCTAGGCCTAGTACCTACAAACTGAACCCTTGACTGTCAATTGCTAAATTTGTAGATGTTTTTTTATATCATGATTTAAATGCAATGATCCACTCTTTTGTTTTTACTGTTGCACAGATTGAAGAACAACAAGTTTCTACTGAGGGTGCTGCTGGAACCAGACTTGAGGCTAATTGCTTTCACAGTGAGAAATGACCCTGGTGACGTTTGATATTTGCACTGCATTCAGGCTGTGCTGTCATGATGAAGACGGCTCTATCGGAGTGACAGTTATCTATGCAAAACAAAACAGGTGATTTTCCTTCCTCTGTCACTCCACTGTTATGCCTGACAGACAGTTATTCAGATATCAGTGCAACAGAAGAGCAGAGCTGCTAGGCTGTCCTCTCTCTCTCTCTCAGAAGGGAAGCTTCTCTGGCTGTCTGAGAACCTGAAATAACTCCAAATTACAGTTAACTTTTGCATTGCACACACTGCTGCTAGTAGATGTTTTGAGTGTAATTTCTGTACTTGTATGCGCTATCAATTTTGTAGAATGTAGAAAGGTGTTAATGGGATAGCTCACTTCAAAATCTAAAATGATTTTTTTGTTCTTGAGCAAAAAAAAAAGATATTGGAAAATGTTGGAAACCTGTAACCATTCCCTTTTATTGAAGGAAAGACACTTACTCACTCACTCACTCACTCACCGACTGTCCCACCGACTCACTCACCTGCTCACCCACCAGCTCAACCACTTGCTCACCGACTCCCTCACTCACTCCACGACTCCCTCACTCACTCACTGACTCGCTCACTCGCTCCCTCACTCACTCACTCACTCACAGACTCGCTCACTCGCTCCCTCACTCGTTCTCTTACTTACCGTCTCGCTCACCGACTTGCTCACCATCTCGCTCACTGACTCGCTCACCGACTCGCTTACTGACTCCCTTATTCGCTCACCGACTTGCTCTCTCGCTCACTGACTCGCTCGCTTCACCGACTCGCTTCCTCACTTACTGACTCACTCCCTCACCGACTCACTCAGCCGCTCATTCACTCGCTCACCGACTCCCTCACCCTCATTCGTGTTCTCTCACTCGCACCCTCACTCCCTTACTCTCTCACTCACGACCCCCTTACCGACTCCCTTACTCACTCACTAACACCCTCACTCGAACCCTCATTCGCTCCACGGCTCCCTCACTCGCTCACCGACTTGCTCGCAGACTCCCTTACTCGCTCATTCACGACTCCCTCGCAGACTCACTCACATACTCCCTCACCGACTCTCAGACTCCCTTACTCACTCACCGACTCGCTCACCATCTTGCTCACTCGCTCACTGACTCACTCACTGACTCACTCACTCGCTCAGCGACTCACTCACCGACTCGCTCACTGACTCCTTAGCCGACTCCCTTACTCGTTCACCGACTACTCTCTCGATCACTGACTTGCTCGCTTCACAGACTTCCCCGCCGACTCGCTCACCGACTCCCCTGCTTGATCTATCACTCGCTCCCTCCCTCACTCACTCACTGACTCGCTCCCTATCTCCCGCCCTCACTCGCTCGCTGACTCCACCGCCGACTCCCTTGCCGACCCCCTCCTAGACTCCCTCACTGACTCACCCTCTCCCTGGTCAACTCCCTCACCTACTCGCTCACCAACTCCCTTACTCACTTACCGACTTGCTAACTGACGCGCTAACTGACTCACTCACCGACGCGCTAACTGACTCGCTCACCTACTCGCAAGGGAGTCAGTGAGCAAGTGAGAGAGCGAGTGAGTGAGTGACCGACTTTCCGACTTGCTCACTGACTCGCTCAACGACTTGCTCACCGACACCCTCACCTACTCGCTCACTGACTAGCTCACCAACTCACTTACTCGCTCACTGATTCGCTCGCCGTTTCCCTCGCCAACTTCCTTACTCCCTTGCCGACTTACTCGCCGACTCCCTCACTCGCTCACCGACTCTCAGACTCCCTTACTCACCGATTCGCTCACTGACTTGCTCACCGTCTTGCTCACTCGCTCACTGACTCACTCCCCGGCTCCCTCACTCTCTCACCGATTCCCAGACTCCCTTACTCACTCACCGACTCGCTCAGACTCGCTCACTGTTTTGCTCACTCGCTCACTGACTCACTCACTTAGCGACTCACTCACCGACTCTCTTACTCGTTCACAGACTACTCTCTCGATCACTGACTTGCTCGCTTCACAGACTTCCCCGCCGACTCGCTCACCGACTCCCCTGCTTGATCTATCACTCGCTCCCTCCCTCACTCAATCACTGACTCGCTCCCTCTCTCCCGCCCTCACTCGCTCGCTGACTCACTCAGCGACTCACTCACCGACTTGCTCACTGACTCCCTCGCCGACTCTCTTACTTGTTCACAGACTACTCTCTCGATCACTGACTTGCTCGCTTCACAGACTTCCCCGCCGACTCGCTCACCGACTGCCCTGCTCGATCTATCACTCGCTCCCTCCCTCACTCACTCACTGACTCGCTCCCTCTCTCTCGCCCTCACTCGCTCGCTGACTCCCCCGCCGACTCCCTCGCCGACCCCCTCCTAGACTCGCTCACTGACTCACCCACTCCCTGGTCAACTCTCTCACCTACTCGCTCGCCAACTCCCTTACTCACTTACCGACTTGCTAACTGACGCGCTAACTGACTCGCTCACCTACTCGCAAGGGAGTCAGTGAGAGAGCGAGTGAGTGAGTGACCGTCTCTCCGACTTGCTCACTGACTCGCTCACCGACTTGCTCACCGACCCCCTCCTAGACTCGCTCACTGACTCACCCACTCCCTGGTCAACTCCCTCACCTACTCGCTCGCCAACTCCCTTACTCACTTACCGACTTGCTAACTGACGCGCTAACTGACTCGCTCACCGACGCGCTAACTGACTCGCTCACCTACTCGCAAGGGAGTCAGTGAGAGAGCGAGTGAGTGAGTGACCGTCTCTCCGACTTGCTCACTGACTCGCTCAACGGCTTGCTCACCGACTCGCTCACTGACTACCTCACCAACTCATTCACTCGCTCACTGATTCGCTCGCTCGCCGACTCCCTCGCCAACTTCCTTACTCCCTTGCAGACTCACTCGCCGACTCCCTCACTCGCTCCCCGGCTCCCTCACTCGCTCACCGACTCCCAGACTCCCTTACTCACCAATTCGCTCACTGACTTGCTCACCGTCTTGCTCACTCGCTCACTGACTCACTCCCCGGCTCCCTCACTCTTTCACCGATTCCCAGACTCCCTTACTCACTCACCGACTCGCTCACTGTTTTGCTCACTCGCTCACTGACTCACTAACTCAGCGACTCACTCACCGACTTGCTCACTGACTCCCTCGCCGACTCCCTTACTCGCTCACCGACTTCTCTCTCGCTCACTGACTTGCTCGCTTCACCGACTCCCCCGCCGACTCGCTCACCGACTCCCTTGACCAATCTCTCACTCGCTCCCTCACTCTCTCACTGATTCGCTCCCTCACTCCCGCCCTCACTCGCTCACTGACTCCCTCGCCGACTCCCTCGCCGACCCCTACCAGACTCGCTTACTGACTAGCCCACTCCCTGGTCGACTCCCTCACCTACTCGCTCGCCGACTCCCTTACTCACTTACCGACTTGCTAACTGACGCGCTAACTGACTCACTTACCTACTCACAAGGTAGTGAGTGAGCAAGTGATAGAGCAGGTGAGTGAGTGACCGACTCTCCGACTTGCTCACTGACTCGCTCACCGACTTGCTCACTGACACCTCACCTACTTGCTCAACAACTTGCTCACCGACTCGCTCACTCGCTCACTGACTAGCTCACCAACTCACTCGCTCACTGATTCGCTCGCTTGCCAACTTCCTTACTCCCTTGCTGACTCACTCACCGACTCCCTCACTCACCAACTAACTCACGACTCCCTCACCAACTCGCTCACCTACTCGCTCACCAATTCCCTCTTTCGCTCACTTACCGACTCACAAAATATTTTGCTGTGTTTGCATGTCCTTTAGTCAAGTCAAGTCAAGTCGAGCTTTATTGTCATTTCGCTATGTGTGGACATACAGAGAAACGAAATGTCGTGTCTCGCAGGACAACGGTGCTACATAAATTAATCATAAATACAAACAAAACACTGGCCATAAAAAAAAAAAAAAAACTATGCATAACTAACATATACTATAAGATACCTAAATATACACATAAGACTTAACTATAGACATAAGATACTTAACTACACACATAAGACAGGCTATACAAGCACTTTTACTGGAGACTGAACAATGTTGTGCATGATATTGTGCAAGAGAGGTATTAAAGGTGAATATTGTGCAAATGCTAGAATATATGACTTCACAGAAGTGATGAAAATAGATGTAAAATAACATTCATTACAAGTTGATTTTAAAAAGCACCTAAATAGTTTTGCAATTTGTGATTTTTTCGCTGTTGAATAAAGGACTATTTTCTATTCATATATTTCATCATTGAAGATTTATTAAAAAAATGGTAAAACCCAATCTTGTGTCTTGTCTTGTGGAATAGGTGTCTCGTCCCACCCCTACTAATACAAAAATAAGCTGTGATATATTTACAGTAGATAATTTACAAAATATCTTCATGGATCATGATCTTTGCTTAATTTTTTGAATGATTTTTGGCATAAAAATCATTTTGACCCATACAATGCAATTTTGGCTATTACATACAACATAAATGTGGTTTTGTAGTCCCGGGTTACATTTTTGAACCCAGATTCAGTAAGGTTTCCA
This sequence comes from Danio kyathit, assembly GCA_903798195.1. Taxonomy (NCBI): domain Eukaryota; kingdom Metazoa; phylum Chordata; class Actinopteri; order Cypriniformes; family Danionidae; genus Danio; species Danio kyathit. Next base: position 10,277,269 of record LR812534.1, read on the forward strand.
AAGAGTTTGGCAAGGTTTTTGTTGTCAGTGTGTTGATTGTCTTCTCCAGGCCGTGGCATGTTGATAAATTCACCTTAAAAGTACACATATTGATCGCGGCTATCAAAAGCAGCCTGTCCCAAAACTCAAAGATAGTACAATTAAATTTGTCAGTGCATCCCTATTGGAAATCAATGCTGGCTGGGCTTTGATGGAGCCTGAGCTGTTAGCTATGTTAAGACGATCTGTAGGAAATGGGCACAGAAGGTGAATGTGGCTGCCATTTTGGCCTCAGCAATCCAAATCCCCCCTTTCTCTCTCTCTTTCTATCTCCTCCTTTATTGAAGGTAACTATGACTGTCAGTTTGGCTCTGGCTCTAGCCTGTCAGCGGCTGGAGAACTCTCTGCCTTCACTGACAGCCCAGCCCGACTCGCTCTGATCAATATAGAGAAGCAGTGCTACTCTTCCATTATGTCCCCTTTGTGGAAAAAAGACAAAAGAGAGCGAGAGAGAAAAGGAAATGTTGGGGAGACCCAAGCATGAGATGTTTAGAATAAGATTTATATAGATGTGGTATCAGAATTGGCAGCTGTGGAGATAATGCTGGAGTTTGATTTGATTTAGCCTGTGCTTTACAGCCTGTCGAGACCAACGCTTCTAGTCGAGGAAAATGTATTCTGAAGGTCTGTCTGTCAAACTGACCAATGATATCTCAGCCACACACGCTTGACATGGTAGCTGGTTTATTTTATTTTTATTTATTTATTGTTGGTTAGAGAAGGGAATGCCATGGGGTGAGCTGAAAGATCTCTTCAAAGTGCAGGTAGTTCATAAATTAGACACAGCGAAGAGATGGCCATCATACATGACCACCATCCAATAGAAGATTCGGCAACAGTCTTATTTCTCTACCCACAAAAAAATTTAATAAAATGAGAGATTTGATGCAACACTGAATGTGTTGTTTTGCCTTTGAATAATTACACTATTTGTTTTTAATGTCAAAGAATTATTTTTGCTGCTTGTTCAAGCTACTTATTAAAAATGAGTTGAAACAACACAATTCTTGATTGTTCTTTGGGACAACTTACTGTAATTGTTTTATGTTCAATCCACTTTAGTGTTTCCCTTAAAGTTTTTTTTTTTTTGGGGTGGATTGGGGCAGCGGCACAATGCTATAAAACTGTATCGGTATTTAATGACCGTACACCATTGTAAATAACGATAAAAAAAGTTCAGCGTGAAGTTTCGGAATGAAGTTTTATTAAAATGTGGCTGCTGAGTGCGCCCTTTGGAAGCAATACCAATAAGCTTAGGGTTTAACTTTGTCATTTCCAATGCGCGTGGTTTGTAAGTGGTGCGCACGTAACGCGCGCACATTTTCACATTTTTCATGTGCCTTGTGCTTGTGTTTCAAGTTTTGGGTTTCGTCATCATCACATTAGGTCAGAATAAAGATACATGAAAATCAGTGCCGTATAGCAGCAGTAAGGAGACTGTGAATAAAAAAGGATGTAAGGATGTCGCCAGACTGAATTTTTGGTTTCTTTACCTGTGCATCCCAGCCACTAGCTCCCCATCTGAAATAGTTTTTAGCATATGGTTTAATACAGTCAATTAACTTCACAATTTGTAATGTTGTTAAGTTTGTACTTGAATAATGATGGCTGGTTCCTTTACTTGAAAGCTCAGATTTGATTATCATAATGTGTTGCTGACAGAGTTTGAGGTTTACTGTATTATTTTTATTGACACCTTAAAGTTAGATTTTTCAGTGTTTACAATTTACCATTGCACACACTTTGTAACATTTTATTCATCAAGTTTAAAAGTCTCTTTAACACTTGTTTATTTTATTATGAAGAGATGAGATATATTTATTTAAATATTTTTATTTTTTACTATTAAAACGATTTGCCTTAGTAATGTTGGTAAATTAAAATAAAGTGGTTAAATAAAAAATCCTAATATTCCTTAATTGTTAAAAATATTCAATAATTATCAATACCGAATGATATAAAATATGATATCATGATAGTTTTTTTTTTTTTTTTGCAATATCACCCAGTCCTAATAAAAGTCAAACTTTTAAGCCATCATGCTTACTCACTTTTTTAAGTTAAGTAACTAATCACTTTTTATAGTGCATGTTGATGTATTTATTAATAAAACTATTAAAATGAAATTAATTTGAGGATGGATTGTGCACTTTATTTTACTGTCCTATATCACATGTAAATACTATGTATGCGTGTTATTCATCATTTTGACCCATTAAATGAATTTTTGGCTACATTGTAAAAAATGCTGGGTTCCACACAATTGATTTGTGTTTGGACAACATGAAGGAATTAAGTTACTTAAATTTGTAAAAAACTAATAAGTGAATTGAACATAAAACAATTAAGTTGTCCCAAAAAAACTCAAGGGGCCCTATCACACACCCGGCGCAATAAGGTGCAAGACATGTATGGCGTGATTTGTTGCTAGTTTCAGACCAGCGCAAGACTAATTTTCAAGTTTTTCGCCACGTTATTTAAAAAGCAAATCAATTTGTGCTACTTTGTGGACTCATATGTGTGCTGGTCTGAAAAGAGAGTGTGTTAAGGTGCATTGTTGGCGTATTGCTATTTTGAGGAACTGAAATAGACCGTGCCATTGACCAAGTAAAAGCTGGTCTAAAGTCCAGCACAGAAGTCATTAGTTATGCGCCTATGCAGGTCCAAACACGTACACATTGCTTAATACACACTGGATGTACAGCAATATAAAAATATCTTTACATGTGACAAAAATTAAAGGATTAAAATGTTACAGAAATTATTATTTTCTACATAAATATAAGAACCACTACTTCCATGCCTTCTTTACCTCGGGGGCCTTTTTCAGTTTATTAATGACAATTTGCATTTGTATAATGTTATTATTATTAGCAGTATTATTTATTATATGCATATTTATATTTGTTTTAATAAAAATAAGTTTAGATTTGTGCATTTGTCGGGTTTTGGAGATGTCATCACCATATGGGGCATAAGAATAGGATGCGTGTTTGGATTTAACTCGGTTGTTTGACCACACTTCGTTATTATTGTTCATTTATTAATTTACTGGAAATTAGAACTGAATTTAGAACTAGTTTTAAAACAAATCTTTGCGCATAACCAATGAAATTATATATGTAGGTTAATGGATGTCTTTAGTGGAGTGTGTACAACATCGTTACTTTCCACAAAAGGAAAAGTGTAAAGTAAGGAGTAAAAATAAAGTAGGCAAATGGAGGAGGCTCGTTTTATATTCTCATGCTGCAGATGGTCTGTTTAACTGTTTTCTCGCTAGTGAATCGCTCAGTTTTTCCACTTAAAAAGTGTGCCATGTAAATAGCAAATGTGTCATGGCGCGACGCAACTGACTCTTAAAGAGAATGGGAGATGAGACTCTGATTGATTTTATGCATGTTATGCTCAAAACACGCATAACTCATTAAGAGAATAAGCACAACCCTGTTAGACCATGCACCGGGGCGCAAAGCTTTCAATCCTTAAAATAGCAAAAGTGGATTCAGACACACCCTTAATGCTTTTGTGGCATGCGCTTTAGACTTTGCACCTAGATCCTTAAAATAGAGCCCAAAATTGTGTTGTTTCAGTTCATTTAAAATAAGTTTTTTTTAGTCTATTGCCAGAAACAATCCTGTTAAACATAATATTTTGGTCTCTCTTGTTTTTTTTTTTTTTTGCGGTCAGCTTAACTGTTTTATGTTCAATCCACTTAAATTTGCAAAAAAATAAAAAATAAAGTTAACTTAATTGATTTGTGTTGGGACAACATGAAGCAACTGTGTGAAACCCATCATTTCTTACAGTGTTTTAGTCAATTCTAATCTGTTTTAGTAATTCTAGGGAGTGCAACAAAACATTTGTTAAGAATATGACTATACATTATATACTATACTTTGATATATTGTTATATAATATGAATTATGCTCTTTTCTAGTTTTATTGACTCAAACTTTAAACTTCAACAGCTGCATTGGATTAGTAGCTTGAAATAAAGTATTACTTTTTCAACAGGGTCGCTTGAAGATCAGCCCTTCACTCAAACATCACTTGTTTGTTGAAGTAAACAGGACATTAATAATAAATAAATGCTATCATTCAATTTCTACTTCTACGCCAGATATTTCCTGGGAACGCACCCTTCATGTGATATTATTAGCTTGAAATGCATTGACATGTTTGGTGTCAAATCAATGGTGGAAAAAGCCTCTAGATGAAATAACGTGGTTGTAAATCAATTTTAATTTGTCGTCTCAATAAACAGCCCTTCTCCAGGTGACTGTATTGCCAATGCCTGCGTGTATTGAGTGCAATGACACAAAGAGACGGTGTTTGGACCAGAGCACCACCCGCTCCTTTTGATCCAGTCCTGGGAGCCTTATGTGATTTCCTAGTGCGGGACAAGCCACTCCCCAACTCCCCCACAATCCCTTTGGCTTTTACGTTTGAAAAGAACACAACAGGCATTGTTCAGAGGATGACTGTCCTCTGTCATTGTTCCCTTTGTCAAAAATCATTATGTAGAACGACAAACAGGTGTTGGGTATAGCTTACGAAGGTCAGTGTCAAATTCATAAGCCAACAATACCCTAGTGCTTTGATCATGTTTGGACAAATCTGGAGAAATAAAAATCAGTATGAACAATAGGATTAAATATTCTTGTTGCGATTAATTGCTGAAGCTTTTATTGTAGTATACAGTATTATCACAATATTGACCTAAGCTTAAAAAAAAAAAAAAAGATTGTTTCAACAGGTATGTTAACCAAAAGATGCATGCTTTATTGAGATATAATAAGAAAATAAATCAAATTGCAAAGTGATAATAAAGTAAAAGTTTTATTAAGCATACATGGAATCTTCACGGAAATACAGATTTTATTAGCCCATCGAGTCTATTCTTTCACTTATATGAGACGACAAATTAAAATTGATTTACAACCACGTTTTTTTATATTAATTTCAGTAATATTATTGACTAATACTAGTCATATTTTCTGTGTTTTGGTAGATATATTATATGAGAAACTTGCTTTGTTTACCAAACAAGATGATCTAATTGGATTTGCACTGTAAACCTTTAATATAAAAGTTAAAAAGATATTACTTTTTTTAATTTCTCGTTTAAGTTTGTTAGTTACGATACTCCTAAAATCACACGCATAAATCCAGATATTTAAAAACAATTTTGAGCAGATAAGCAAAAAACGTCCACAAATTGTGTCTGCCCAACAATATCTCATGTCAATTCGTAACTTTTTGATTTGGTGGCTAATTCGTTTGATCTCGTTCGTACAATTTAGTACGATTTTCTTATCCCCCATGATGGTTGGGTTTAGGGGTGGGGTTTGTTGCCACGCCTCCTTTTTAAAATTGTACATTTTTGAATGACTGAACTCATGTGAATTTGTACGAATTAGCCACTAAACTGACAAAACTTAAAGGTTTACTTGTGAGATCAGGCTGGTCTGACCCATTAGTAAATGGTGGTTAATGAATTAAAATCAACAGTTAGAAATGGCCATATGGTCAAATTTATAAAAAAATACAACTGAATATTTAGGCGGCATGGTGGCTTAGTGATTAGCACTGTCGCCTCACAGCAAGAAAGTCACTGGTTTGAGTCCCAGCTGGTATTTCTGTGTGACGTTTGCATGTTCTCCCCGTGTTGGCATGGGTTCATGCACTATAAGTGAATTGAATCAACTAAATTGGCCATAGTGCATGAATGTGTGAATTTCATAGTGTATGGGTGTTTTCCAGTACTGGTTTGCGGCTGAAAGGGCATCCATTGCGTAAAACATATGCTGGAATATTTGGCGGTTTATTCCTCTGTGGTGCCCTCTGAAATCGAGATTAAACTGAAGAAAAATGAATGAATGAATGAATATTCTTAGTTAAATCCATTTAATAAAAATATTACAACTTAATTTTAACGCATTTTTAGGCTTTAACTAAGAAATTAACATTACCTAAGATTAATAAATGCTTTTGTAGTTGAAATTACCTTGACTTTAGTTTGATTTAATGATATTAAATCGAATCTTACTGTATAGTCACAAATTTTTCAATGTCGTAGGACAGATGTGAAAATGCAAATATCTGAAAATAAATCTTCAAACATTTGGTGCTGTGATGAACAACCACTGCCAATACAATCTAAATATTCTTGAAAGACACTCATTTAAAAAATAAATAATCATTCAAGCTATTTCAAAGTCCGCACAATAGCAATATTGTCCGTTTCCATTCTCCCAATTTATTGAATTATCGGCATTCGTCTAATGAACAAGAGGGCTGTACAATACAAAGTTTCAGCATCGATAGCAAAAAGTCCAATGTTGAGTTAAGATTCTAGTGATTATAGACCATTTTGAGGGATGTAAACAAAAACACTGGTCCCAACGTATTTCCTGTTTTACATTTTTAATTTCTATAGCTTCTGAGAATCCAAGAAGAACCACATATTGATAAATATTGTTATGAGAGCCGTTTTAACAATAAGTTATGATTGAATTGCCTCGTTACAGTTATGAAATAGTTTGATAACAAGCAGGAAATGTTCACGGGTCAATGACATCACCACATTGAAATGGTCTAAAAAGCCACAGTTTAGAACACAGGATATTTGCGGAGACATTGAAGCATTTAACCAGACTGTTAGCAATTTCCTGTAGGATCTACAGTAACTTACTGTAAAACAATTACAGCAAAAATACTGTCTACATTTACAGCACCGTTTAGCTTGTTGTATAATCATTTACAGTATTGTATGTCTTTGCTGTAAAATATACAGTAAGTTTCACAATGTTACTTTAAAATACAGTAATATACTGCATAACTGTCCTACAGTAAAATCCAGTTCATATTACAGTTAAATACTGTGAAATAATTATCAGTGCAGAAGAGAGTAAACATGTACATTAGCATGTGTTTCCATGTGACTATGTGAGTATTTTAACAGGCACAAGAAATTGCAACTTTGTTAAAACATCAATTTTATTGGATGATTTATTTTACTTTTGATTATTTAATTGTTGTACCTGAAAGCCCAATCCCAATTCTACCCCTTAGCCCTTCCACTTACCCCTACCCCTCGTTTTGCGCATTCACGTCAAGGGGTAGGGCTGTCCCCCTTTTCTCTTTAGCTTGAAGGCGTAGGGCTACGGGGAAGGGGTGAATAGCCCTTTGAACAAAGATTTTTCAGGACCACACTTAAAACCAAGGGGTATTCCCAGAATACACAAGCCACAATGGCAGGATAGCTGAACCCGGAAGTAAGGAGATCCACAAATTAGTATTTTTTGTCTTTATTACTAATTTTTACAACAAACAAACATATGTTTTAATACATTCATAACCGCGTTCGTGTTTTACTGTCATGCTTTAAAAAAAAACACAAAAAAAAGCTAAATTTCGCGATCTATAATCCATAAAAATAACTCCTGTACAGCAGTCCCACAACATTCTGACACTCGATTACACTTGAATACCCTGTCAGAAAAGTCTAGTGGCTGAGAATGAGCTTTTTACAGTGTCTGCTATAATGTTAATGTTGTTTTCGTGTGTTTACATAAATGAATATGGCCACTGTGTAAATACACAGTACAGTTACGATCTTATTGCCACATTATATTGATAACATAATCTATGCCTTCAGAGATTTCCTGAAGATAAACACCAAAAAATAACGCAACTGGAATAACTACAGCAATCGCGATCTCTGATCTCATATGACGCAAGAGATCGTGATGACATATGTTGACATGTGAAGGTGCTGTAGTGCTGTCCCAATTCTTAGGGGTAAATTTTGAAGCCCTTCCCCTTCACCCTCAGTTGTAAGGGCCAAGGGGAAGGAGTAGGGGTACAAAAATAGAATTGGAATTAGGCCTTAGACTGCCCAGAAAACCATAAAGTCTCTCTTTACTTCATTTTACCTATATATGCTTGTAATATTATTTTATGCATGATTCACTTCTCTACAGAAACACAACAATCAATAAAAATGAATTTACTATTTCACAATTGAGTTAGTCGTGCTATCTGGTCAAATTCTATTCATATCGCAATATAAAAAAAAATCACAGAAAAAAACATCAGAATTTTGCAATATCATGCAGCCCTATTGAACAATATGACATTTTGTTAAGATTTAGAATCCGCAATGGGACCTTTTATAGCTCACTGTATTTAAACGCCTCAATGTAATCCAGAAATAAACTTGTCAGAGAGCTCTTCACTTTTTTAAATGAGGTTTTCCAACATGCCTATAAATATTTGAAACGGGTGACAGAGAACTGTCAAGAACTGCAGCAGGTTTGACTGAATCTCATCAAGGAGTGAGACTCTTCTGGATATTTTTATTTATTTATTTTAATTTTTCTAATATCAAAATCGATATGAAATCGACACTAAAAGTTTCATGTAAATACAGAGGGTCCAAATGGGCCAATAGGGCATGAGATTTCTTTCCTGCGTCCTGAGCGAAAACACACACACACCTCCCTCGCCAACCCACACAGACACACTCACACAGGCACTCATCATCTTCCAGACAATCTCAGCTGGCACTTGCACTTGACATTTTTTGGTGGTGAAAGGCCAGTCTAGTTTCTGACAGACACTGTCATTGCATTAGTCTGACATTCAACTGCCGGATATCAGGGCAAATAAAAATGTGCAGAGGAATTAGTGCAGCATTTTCGTGACTTGTTTGCCTTTTTTGTGCTATAACGAAGAATGAGAAATCAACATATGTTGACATTGAAGTTTTTCTTGAACTCAAAATGTAACAAAGTACTACTAACCAGGGATACTTTTTGTTTTGTACAAATAATACAGTTTACACACACACACACACACACACACACACACACACACACACACACACACACACACACACACACACACACACACACACACACACACACACACACACACACACACACACACTATTTGTAATCCAATATTAGTTTTGGTAAAAACAAGCAAACTTTTTCCATATTAATGTAAACAGCACATATAGGGTCTACAGTATATTTCTTTTAACAAATAATATGGAGAATATTTCATATTCTATTCTAAAACATAAACCACTTACAATAGCTAGCACATAGGCTAATTTCATATAGCTTTTAAATCAGATTTATGTTCAAACAATGATGTAAAAATTTTTATTTGTTGCCATAATTTGTTTTATTAGGTACACCTTACTAGTAACCAGGGGTCCTTTTGCCTTCAGAACTGCCTTAATCCTCCGTGGTATAGATTCCACAAGGTACTGAAAATATTCCTCAGAAATTTTGGTCCATTTTGACAGGAAAGCATCACACAGTTGCTGCTGATTTGTCGGCTGCACATACATGATGTGAATCTCCCGTTTCACCACATCCCAAATGTGCTCTATTGGATTGATATCTGGTGACTTTGGAGGCCATTTGAGTACAGTGAACTCATTGTCATGTTCAAGAAATCAGTCTGAGATGATAGCTAACAGGAGTGGCACCCAGTGTGATCTTCTGCTGCTGTAGCCCAGCAACCTCAAGGTTGGACGTGTTGTGAGTTCAGAGATACTCTTCTGCATACCTCGGTTGTAACGAGTGCTTGAGTTACTGTTGCCTTTCTATCAGCTGGAATCAGTCTGGCCATTCTCCTCTCACCTCTGGCATCAACAAGGCATTTGTGCCCACAGAACTGCCGCTCACTGGATATTTTCTCTTTTTCAGACCATTCTGTGTAAACCCTAGAGATGTTTGTGCGTGAAAATCCCAGTAGATCAGCAGTTTCTGAAATACTCAGACTAATGAGTAGTTGGCTAATGATGGTTTTCAGAAACGCACCCCAGTCTGATTGTAAATTTCAACCATTAGCGTCCCGAAGCAGAATTACAAAAATTATGTTTATCATTAAAAAAAATATTCTTAAACATTCACTTTTCTGCCATTGGTCGGCAAACAGAAAGTCCCACCCTCTACTTGTGTCATGGTTTGAAGCGTTTCTGTCAAAGAAATCAACACGGGCTTATTGGAAATGCGTGCTTCAGACTACATTTTTGTGAAACTGCAAATACGTACTTTAATATACGTTTGACTGAATGCTTCGAGGCAGTATGATGTCAATGACTTTTGTTCCTTTTCACACTAATGATATTTACAGGGACATATTATTGACAAATTAAGGATTATTTTCCATGTATTTCTTTGCAAATAAATATCACAAAACACCTTTATGATGTCCATAATTTGTAATCAAATGCATTTGTCTCACCTATCTATCTCCTTGTGGATAGTTTAAGGTGTGGTCAGTTTGCTCAGTAGCTCACCTTGTACAGTGCTGTACTTGTGAAACAGAGCACTCAAGAGCTCACAAAATATATAAAAGCAATGTAAACTCAAGATAAAACTACTGTATGTGGTCGCAGTGCACTTTTCTCTTACGTTTGCTTTTGAAAACACTATTGGTTGGGTTTAAGGAAGACTTTAGTTCAGTGGGTTGCTAGGTGATCTGTACAACAAGCCCCGTCTTTAAATAAAGGAATAGTTTACTCAAATCTGGATATTCTTTCACTATTTACTCTCCCTCATCTGGTTTTTAGCCTTTATGACATTCTTTTATTCTGTTGAACACAAAAGAAGATATTTTGAAAAATGTTGGAAACCTGTAACCACTGACATTCCTAATATTTGTTTTTCCTACTATAAATGTCAGTGGTTACAAAATATCTTTAGTGTTCAAGAGAGAACATAAAGGTTTGTAACCACATGAATGTGAGTACATTGAGAGTAAAATCTACATTTTTGGATAAACTATCCATTTAATGTGTACAAGGATGGGAAATGTAACAAACTACAACCCAAGTATCTTGACACTAACAGTACACATTTTCAACCTCTTCCTAATTAAACACACCTGAATCATCTCATCAGAACATTAGAAGAGATTCCAAAACCTGAAATTAATGGGTCAGATAAGGGAGACATCCTAAAAAAATTGTATTGTTGATGTGCCTCCAGGAACAGGGTTGGGAAACACTGCATAAGTGTGATTCTACCAACCCAGGCTCATTATGAAAATGTACTGCTATATATGTTTCTGGAAAGTGGCAAATACGTCACAGGAGGTAAGTTTTTGCAGTTTTTGTTTTCGTGAATCCCCCAGAGGCCGCTGTGTATGCTTTGTGAGATTTCAAATTTCTCTTGTGAGTGCCAGTCACACCTGCTGTTCTCACTTAAATCCACCAGAGGCCGCTGTCCACTGACAGACTGACTGACCGATCGACAGAATCACCATCCTCCTTCCCTAAACCCAACCAATAGTGTTTTGAAAAGCACCAATTGACCAGCACCCACCCACTTCCCTAAACCCAACCGACCGTTTTAAAAAGCAATCCAGAAAAAAAAAGCCCTCGCCTGATTTTACCACATTTTCAGATTTTACCACATTCTCACCCTGTTATTTACTTGTTTATTTTATTTTTTGGCTTTTATTTTTGTCTTATCTGCTTTCTGGATCCGTTCTTAACCAGACCCTAACCCCGTCATTGTGATCAACTCCTCTCTGCATCTCAAGTCTGCCAACGTACATGGCAAGCTAACTGGACAAACTGGTAACAGCAGAAAAGCCATCCGTACGGAGGTAAGCGGTCAGCTGGTGGGCGCGAAAAGGAACGGCGTCATACCGCCCTGATGCGTTCCTTTTAAAGACGAAATGCATAGATACATACTTACTTCTGACTACATAATTCACGATCTCTGCATTCCAAAACCTGTGAAGAAATGATGCCAAGGTATCCATAATCCTGGACCAGGCCGTATCATGAGCTGATGCTGTGGCAGTTTGAGACTGACACCTAAAAGTCCACAGTGACAGACAAGTCTTCGCATTGATCCCGTGGGCCAGCTTGAACACCAGCCGGTGACCTACAGTACTCCCACCTGCAGCTTCTCCACGATGGACGTCCAGCATTCTCCAGCCTCCGGCAGCTCTGCACAAGAAGTTTGGCCAGAGGAGAGATGGTCGTGCACAATTGAGCCTGGTTTCTCTTGAGGTTTTATTCTCTTCACTTTCGTCAGTTGGTGAAGTTTGTTCCTCGCCACTGTTGCCACTTGGCTTGGGACTTGTGGAGCTGCGCATCGATGGAGTTGCTCTTCAGTGTTTGAAAATGAAACCACACTGAACTGAACTAAACTGAACTTCAACTCTGAAAGCTGGACTGACACAGTTTCAATTTACTAAAACTTCTGTGTAAAGCTGCTTTGACACAATCTACATTGTAAAAGCCCTATAGAAATAAAGATGAATTGAATTAAACATATAGGGCTAGGTTTTCAGAACAAGCCTATGTTGTATACTACGGTCATAAAAGTGCATGCCTCCCATTTAATCAATATTTTATTAGCAGGACATTTTTATGTACTCTTAAGGTGTATTTCTTAAGTACACCACAAGTATACATTCAGATATTCACAAAGGTACATAATGAAGAGACTCTCCAACATAAACATGCAAGCTTTGCCAAGCATCCACACGCACACAAACACACAATCGGAACATTCCAGAAAGGGACAGCTTTCTTCTCTGAAATACACAGCATTGTAAATGCCTCAACAGAAGTCAACAGACACCAAAACAATTTACGTTACCAAAATATCTCCTTTTGTTCTCTGCAGAACAAAGAAATGCATTTGGAACGACATAGTAAATGGTGTTCATTTTTGGACGAAACTCAATGGTTCAATTTCCTACGTTCCTGGTATACTTTTGGGGTTGCACATTGCTCCTTTGGCGTTTTGAAAACTCTTATCAGTAGCAGGCAGGTCGAGCTGCCCCGCTGACAGAACACCCCATTAGGGCCCTAAAACATTGAGGAAGGAGACTACCATCACCTTGCTTCCCTAGGGGCTGTAAACACTAGTGGAGCAGAGAAATAGAGAGAGAGAGACAGCGCTGTCATTCAATCCTAATACTGGCACCTTCCCTGTGTACCCTAATGTGATTCTAAACACATCTAAATGACATTTCCTCTCACTGAGATAGTGTCGATGGCTCTATTAGAAGTTGATAATGGCAGATATAAGTGCTGCAGGAGAGGATATGGAAGATCCGTATCTTAAGTGGCTCTCTTTCTTTCATGTCTCACTCCATCACTGTAAGGCTCGCTATAACCCACTGCCAATGCGCCCGAGGTGATACTCGCCCAAAACAACCACATGTGTGCATTAACACACACAATTAGGCGAGTGGACGTGTCTGACATGCCAAAGCAATCACGCAATGGAAGATGGACATACAATATCATGACTTAGAAGTGGTCATTCTGTATCGGAAAGAGAAGACATTCAGTTTTGGGATTATTACGGTTATGCTCGCTAACATGCTTTATAAATGGAGTTATCAGGAGTTACTTTCTCAATAATACAGCGCTTAGCCTCCGAACTCCTGCATAATATTACTTTTTGGCCTCGAAATATTGGAAGACAGGCGGTAATAATGGTGTCTAAACAGCAGAGATGTTTTACCTCTTAATAGGACTTTCCATTTAGAAGCATCTTTTATTTATTTATTTGCGCTGCGTGACACTGACATGGAATTCTGGTTTAGAGCGTTTCATTTTTTACAGAATAAGTCACCGTCGCTTTTTAAACAGAACCATTCAATTATTTGCTGTAATAAATAGGCCTGGCAGTTTTGCTCGGCATAACAATATTTTGCCGGCATGGGAATTTGCATGCTTCTGTGCTAAAGTTAACAATATGGAAATGTCTTTGAGCTTACCTGCCAGACTTCTCAGGAACACATTACCTGCAAATTGATAGCAGTGCTGAGAACAGCTGATTAGAAACAGGTAGACGGCTGCTGGATCAAGCGCGATCCCCCTAAAGACATTAGTTGTGCTCAAAATAGCTGTATGGTGCATTTGCAGATGAATAACCTATGTATAAATCCTAAACACTCCCATATCAATGATCAGTCATTTATGACCCGAGCACTTTGCATGCTTGTTACTTGGAGTTCTGAAAGAAGGCAGTCTTTATTAGATATAAAACATATCTTTTCAAGTGCTTGGTGATTAATTCATGATCTATTTATAGGTGTATTATATGTTATTATGTATTAAGTCTTTATTTATATGGTAACTTCACTCATATTGATTACAATTATTATTATTTAAGTGATAAAAGTCTTGTAATAACCCACAGTAACACTCCAGGGTTTTTCCAATAAGTATTTCCAACACAATCTCATGGCAATTCGTAACTTTTTGATTTTGTACGATCTCATTCGTACAATTTAGTATGATTTACTCATTCCCCAATGATGGTTGAGTTTAGGGGTGGGGTTGAGTGTCAGGCCTTTTTAATATTGTACATTTTCGTACGACTGAACTTGTACAAATTCCTGTCGTACGGTAAGTATTTCCAACACAATCTCAGGGCAATTCGTAACTTTTTGATTTCGTACGATCTCATTCGTACAATTTAGTATGATTTACTCATTCCCCAGTGATGGGTGAGTTTAGGGGTGGGGTTGAGTGCCAGGCCTTTTTAATATTGTACATTTTCGTACGACTGAATTTGTACAAATTCCTGTCGTACGATAAGCATTTCAAACACAATCTCAGGGCAATTCGTAACTTTTTGATTTCGTACGATCTCTTTCGTACAATTTAGTATGATTTACTCATCCCCCAGTGATGGTTGAGTTTAGGGGTGGGGTTGAGTGCCACGCCTCCTTTTTTAAATCATAAATTTTCATAAAACTAAACTTGTACGAATTAGACTGGTGTTTCAATGAGTGCCCTATTAAAGAGTTAATAATAATAATAATAATAATAATAATAATAGTAGTGCTTAAATCGCATCCAAAATAAAAGTTGTTGTTTTGACATGCATATACTTATGTATATCTATTACACACACATACAGTGGTCCCTCGTTAATCGCGGCAGTTACGTTCTAAAAATAACCCGCAATAGTTGAAATCTGCAAAGTAGTCGCTTTATTTTTTACAATTATTATAGATTTAAGGTGTAAAACCCCTCACTACACTATTTTCTTAGCTTAGCATCTTCTGCCATTTGGATGCTTCCTCCCTTTGACGATGCAGAATGTTTTGTCGACATTATGGGTTTGTTGTGGAAAAAAATAGCAAACATACAGTACAGCACTTCAGAATTTCAAGATTTATGTAAATTTGGCAAGCTGAACGCATTCTGTATTGTACAGGAGACATGGCATGGAGGAGAATGATTGACAATTATTATTCGGGATTATTTTTTCAATAATATTACTACTGCTACTACTGCTACTACTACTAATAATAATAATAATAATAATAACATTATTACTGCTACTACTACTACTACTACTACTAATAATAATAATAATAATAATAATATTAATACTGCTACTGCTACTGCTACTACTAATAATAATATTAATACTGCTACTGCTACTACTACTACTAATAATAATAATAATATTAATACTTCTACTACTACTACTACTACTACTAATAATAATAATAATAATAATATTAATACTGCTACTACTAATAATAATAATACTGCTACTGCTACAACTACTACTACTAATAATAATATTAATACTGCTACTGCTACTACTACTACTACTACTACTAATAATAATAATAATATTAATACTGCTACTACTACTACTACTACTACTACTACTACTACTACTACTAATAATAATAATAATAATAATAATAATATTAATACTGCTACTGCTACTGCTACTACTAATAATAATATTAATACTGCTACTGCTACTACTACTACTAATAATAATAATAATATTAATACTTCTACTACTACTACTACTACTAATAATAATAATAATAATAATATTAATACTGCTACTACTAATAATAATAATACTGCTACTGCTACAACTACTACTACTAATAATAATATTAATACTGCTACTGCTACTACTACTACTACTACTAATAATAATAATAATAATATTAATACTGCTACTACTACTACTACTAACAATAATAATAATCGTAATACTGCTACTACTGCTACTACTACTACTACTACTAATACTAATAATAATATTAATACTTCCACTTCTAATAATAATAATATTAGTACTGCTAATACTACTACTACTACTACTAATAATAATAATAATACTTCTACTACTACTAATAATAATAATAATATTAATACTGCTTCTGCTACTACTACTACTAATAATAATAATAATAATAATATTAATACTTCTACTACTACTACTACTACTACTACTACTAATAATAATAATAAAACTTCTACTACTAATAATAATAATAATAATATTGTTATTAATACTGCTACTGCTATTACTACTACTACTACTACTACTACTACTACTAATAATAATAATAATAATAATAATAATACTGCTACTACTACAACTAATAATAGTGCTACTGCTACAACTAATAATAATATTAATACTATTACTACTACTACCCCTAATAATACCTACCTACTACTACTACTACTACTACTACTACTACTACTACTACTACTAATAATAATAATAATAATAATAATAATAATAATAATAATAATAAACATTTTAAAATGTGAATGTATTCATATTTAAAAATGTTAATGCTTTGAGAAGTATTAAGTCCAGTAGTTGCTCAAATTTATGAGTGTTAATGGTTATTGGTTAGCAATAGCAATAACAACTGCAACAACAATAATAATAATATATCATTTTTTTGCATTATTATTATTATGAATGTAAAAATGTTTATATGTGTTTATTAAAAAAAAGGTTTATTTTTTTAGGACTTTTAATATATAAGCTTTTCTGTGAGGACTCTTAACACATACATAAGAAAAAACACTAAAGCTCCCCCTATTTGATTTTCAATTGTAAACACCATGGATTTAAGAAACAGTAATAAATCAATAAGAGTATACTATTAATAAATTAATAAGTTGAATGGCATTTTTTGTTTTTCCTTTGCATCATATTTGAACTGCTCTCCATCCTCGCTTGTATTCAGATGCATAACTTGGCTGAGTCTACAGGTCCCGCTTGATTATAAAAATCCACCACTAAGCTCTGTTCTACAAGAGTCGAAACATTTCTTTCACCCCGCTCTTAAGGGTGGGATTTGACTGAAACCGAAGCCTAATTAATGTGAACGACGGCAAACAAACTGGCATATACCCTGCATCCCAAGTGGCAGAAGAGAGGTAAACATGAAGCATTTCCAGATTTATCACATCTGCTGCCACCGATAATCATAAACACTCGCAAGAACTGTATTTACACGTCTACTCTCAATTTTGGTATTCAGGTAGCCAGTTCGGCCCAAGCTGCTGGAATTCCGGGGATGCAGCTCGGCTAGTTCGCATGCAGCCTGGGCTTCTCGTCCACACAGCGTATCGACTGAACCGACAGGAAAAGAGAGAAAGAGAGAGAAAGGGAGGGCGAAAGCTGCTGAAAAATTCATGCCTCTGCCAGCTCTGTCTATTCGCTGCTCAGCAGGGGCCCGCCTTTGATACTTCACACTTGCGGAAAAAAAAATGCAAATGATTTTTTCGCTGCATAACACGGAGCGAATGTATCCCCAGTAAGTTATAGGAATATCCTGCCAAAACATAATGAAATTTAGCCACCTCGCTCGCTCTCTATCTATCTACCGCTGAGTTTCGATGTCGGTGTGTGTGTGTATGTGTGAATGTCGCCACTTTCCCAAATATCCCAGATTTTTTTGTTTTCCTTTTTTCTCAAATTCACCGATCACGCACACTACAACCCATACTTTCAGTACAACCGAAATGTCCGACGATAAAACCCCAGCCTTTCGTGCTTTATAGTCAATCGAGTTTAACTTAACATCTCGTAAACATATTAAGTAGGTTTCCCGAGTTTTGTTGCCAGGAATGATGGGTAATATATGAAAGGAGGTAAATGCGGTCTTGTTGTGGGGAGCTGAAGGGGAAATATTGGCTTTGACAGGTAGCGCAGCAGGGGGCCCGGCGTACTAAGACTGGGATCTATTTTCTCACCCCGGCTCGGTTTCAGGAATGCTGATTAGATATGCTCTCTCTGTGTCAGAGAGTAATCCACCGACGCAACCACAGACCAGACCTGCTCCCCATCTCCCACAGCCAACTCCGCCATTTTTACTCCTCGGCTTTGTTTTTGTAGTATTGTATTTGAGTTGATTACCGCTTTTTCGTGATGCTATTTGACTTAAATAATTCCCCATTTTATTTATCGTAGTTTAGGGAAGCTTGTTTGGGATTGGATAGGGAACATGTTGGATTTTGGGGTGGGGTGCAATGGCGTCTGGTTGGTGTGTGTGTGTGTGTGTGTGTGCGTGTGTATGTGTGTGTGTAATAATGTCTTCGCCTTTGTGGGTGCCCACATCAGCCAATTATGAGGCGACATCTGGTTTAGCTGACAAGTGACTGCGGAGGAGGGCGGAAAGTGTGTATGTGTGTGTGTGTGTGTGTGTGTGTTGTTCTGGCAGCAGGGAGGCGTTTAGGAGAATAGATTTGAGCTCTGAATGCTCAGCAGGGCAGGGGCCGGGCAGAGGGCGGTGGCAAGAAACATATACTGTATAGTATATGAATCTATAATTAATAGCCGCATTTGAAGACCGTATTAAGCCTTGAGGAATATTAAACAGCTGTACATTGTTTTAATAATGCTATGTGTGTGAATAATATATAGAGAAAGCCGTCAATCAGATCTTCTGTGTGTGTTTTTTTATTATTCTGGTATTTATTCTCATGCATTGGTGCTGATGGGAGGGCTGCAATTGACTCCATTGTTTGTATAAAATTATATTTATAAGGAATTTTACAAATAAAAACTGGATTTTTTTTATTATCAGGACATATTTATGTACTCTTAAGATTTAAAGTACACCACAAGGATACATTCAGATATTCACAATGGTACTGTATGTGCATAAGAATAAAGAAAATATATAAAAATCAAATGAGTGGAGGTTTATAATGTAGCTTTGGCGTTAAACATTGGCATGTGTTTAAAAGTGTTGGTTTGGCCTGACGCTTTGAGTGATTGTAACGTTGTGAGCAGGTCCCCAGTATCAGGCCAGTATAAATGAGGCAGCTGACATGGATTACCTGCGGCGATGTGGATCACACTGAGCTGAGTGAAATACATTAGCACTGTGAAACGGGCCCCAGCCGAGGGCCCTGACTTCTACACAGCCACATCACTGACACTCAAATCAGAGAGATTCCCAGGAATGTTTTATTGGTACCATAAAAAAAAACATGGATGAATTCTTGTATGCATCTATGTTTTATGATTTCTGAGAACTGCAGATATGTAGCTTTCTTTTAAATGTATGCACACTGAATTACGAAAAGCATGTCAAAGCATGTTAGTCTTAAATCTTTTGTTTTAAGTTTGTTTTTTCTCTGCAACAAGCATCTATAACATTTTTATAAAGTGCTAATATTATTAAGTGTGATTTTATATTTTATTTATTTAAGTATACAATTATTACACACATATACACACACATACACATACTGTACAAATACCAATATCGATCTAGATAAAATCTATATATACAGATAAACTATATATTAAAATATACTGTCTATATATACACATTTAAATCAATCATTATCAAGTGGATTCTTAATTGTATTAATTAATATTTAATTACATAGGTGCAGGGGAAAAACTAATGGATTTAGTAGTTATGTGTTTGAGTCACATGTTACTATTTTATTATTTCTATAAAGTTCTGATAACATTTCTTTAAAATTTCAAACAAAATGTTCATTACTTATATTATTATTGTTTTTTTATTATTATAGTAGGACAGAACAATAAATATTAGTTTCTTAAAAAGTATCTTTATTTTTTTTTAATGGTTTCTAAAAAAGTTCTTGTTTTAAGAGCTGAAAGGTTGTTTTTGTGAAACTCAATATGGTTCTTCTATCGCATCACTGTGTAAATTCCAAGAGATTTAACAAAACACATTACATTCCTTTTGTTTATGTGTGTGTGTGTGTGTAATATTTTTGTGTGCAATTTGCATTCATTCTTTTTTTGTGCTTTCTGAATAATATACAGTTGAAGTCAGAATTATTAGCCCCCCCTGTATATTTTTTTTTCCCCAATTTCTGCTTAACGGAGAGCAGATTTTTTTTCAACACATTTCGAAACATAATAGTTTTAATAACTCATTTTTGATTACTGATTTATTTTATCTTTGCCATGATGACAGTACATAATATTTGATTAGATATTTTTTGAGACACTACTATACAGCTTAAAGTGACATTTAAAGGCTTAACTAGGTTAATTAGGTTAACTAGGCAGGATAGGGAAAATAGGCAAGTTATTGTATAACGATGGTTTGTTCTGTAGACTATCAAAAAAATATAGCTTAAAGGGGCTAATAATTTTGACCTTAAAATGGTTTTTAAAAAATTAAAAACTGCTTTTATTCTAGCTGAAATAAAACAAATAAGACTTTCTCCAGAAGAAAAAACATTATCAGACAAACTGTGAAAATTTCCTTGCACTGTTAAACATCATTTGGGACATATTAAAATATTTAAATAAAGTGCAAACATAGATAAAAGATGGCCAAAACAACTGCTAGGGTAATTTTTTTAACTTGCATTTAAATCCAATGTTAGCCCAAAGGTTGGATTTGTTCACATTTTACTCAAATTTGATTTGAACAACTCACCATGTTTAAGAGTGTAATCATTTATTAGCTACACACAGTTTAGATGTTTATCCAACACACAAATCATGCTCATCATGCTAATTCGATTCAAACTCTATTCTAACGATTATTCTAAACTGTAAAACATGTGTGTTCAATAAGTAATGGCAATACATGTTTCTGTTCATTTAAGTTAACATAAGTTTATCTACGCAAGTTATACGTTAGTTAACTATGTTGGAATGATGCGGATTGATTTTAGCAGTATTTTAACTAAAAACTTAATATATGAAATAAAAAAAACACACCAGTTATTTAATGTTTACAATGCAAATCTAATTAAATCCACTTACATGGTCATAGTATATGTATTAATTCCGGTGCGCTTACCATAAACCAGCATATCTACCATTTGGTAGAGGTTGATATTTTAGAAATTATGGGATGTGTTGAAAAAAAAATGCATTGAGTGTGTTAACTAGCGACATTAGAAGTTAAGAAATGCAATTAATTTTTTTTTCTTGGTTAAGTAGTTAAAGGGTTAAGAGTGTCATCATTTATTAGCTACACACAGTTTAGATGTTTATCCAACAAACAAAACTTTCTCATGTTCTAATTTCATTCAAACTCATATTCTAAACAATAAAAAAATAAATATATATAACTGTCATATTCTAAACTAGGGCTGGGCGATATGGCAAAAATGCAATCTTGATAATTACATTTCAATATCAGTTGTTAATGCTTTCAGATTTAAAAGAATACCCCAACAATAACTGAAGCCACAAAAATTAAAGTGTCCATTAAATGGCATAACATTTTCGGCAGATAAATTTTTGGTGGCCGAAAATTCAGTACATCTCTAATATCAACACACTTTTAGATTCCCATTGTTGCACATTTGGCTCTTAGATCAGTATAGAGTAAAAAAGTCCAGAGCTTATCATTGTTATTGACAAATTTTATCGCGATTCGATATAATATCGTTTATCGGCCCAGCCCTATTCTAAACTGTAAAAAACATATATGTTCAATAAGTCATGGCATTACATATTCTTTTTAATTTAACTTAACATTAGTTTATCTCCACAAGTTATATGTTAGTTAACTATGTTGGAATGATGCGGATTGATTTTAGCAGTATTTTAACTAAAAACTTAATATACGAAAAAAAAAAAAAAACTTTTATTTAATGTTTACAATGAAAATCTAATTAAATCCACTTACATGGTCATAGTATATGGATTAATTCCGGTGTGTTTACCATAAACCGACAAACCTACCATTTGGTAGAGGTTGATATTTTAGAAATTATGTGATGTTTTAAAAATGCATTGAGTGTGTTAACTAGGAGTTAGTTAGGTAGGACATTAGGAGTTAAGAAATGCAATCCAATTTTTTTTCTCGGTGAGTCAGTTAAAGCAGGGGTTCTCAACCTTTTTCATTTCAGGGCCACCACTTTCTTTGAAAATTTTTTGAAGGCGCACGTCTGACATTTTTTTTAACTGATTGTTTAGAGAAAATGCTTATTTTAAACGTTTATTTATCAGCAAAACATTTCTTTTGCTTATTATCTTATTTTTCTACAGCATTTTATTAAAAAAACTAAACTAAACTAGTATATATATATATTATATTTAGTATTTGGCCTTTTCTTTAATAAATGAACCTTTACACACAAAGATTACAAAAAAAGCTGCTGCTTTGAATTGGACTGACTACTATTCATCTATTGATCATATCCAGTAAAAAAAAAAAAATGTTAAATACAGTAAAAACACTCTAAGTCTGTTGAAACACATCAATCTGACCACAAAGTCTTGCTAGATCCTCCTGTATGGGTGCGTGTCTATTATAAAACACTTGC
This sequence comes from Danio kyathit, assembly GCA_903798195.1. Lineage (NCBI taxonomy): Eukaryota > Metazoa > Chordata > Actinopteri > Cypriniformes > Danionidae > Danio > Danio kyathit. The sequence continues at coordinate 10,299,878 of LR812534.1, forward strand.
ACTCATGTTATAAAACAATAATTTGTACAACTCTGCTGAAATTCTAAAAAGTTCACACAAAGAGAGCACGCATAGTTTGTGAATCAACGGAGATGTGCGACTCTGATACAAGTCGCAGACGTGAGGCATGCGCGAACTGGTTATAACTTTAATCACCATTACCTTTACATTTGCGTGATGGTTTGTTTAATACAGCTGAGCATGTAGTCCTAGTTAACACGCAGCAGTTGGAAGTGCAGCCATGATTAAGTTTGTATTTTACAGTGAGGGTCTTTTTGCAGAGTCCGTAGTAATCAATAACAGAAATGGGAAATGCCATTACACCAATCATTTTTATATAAAACATATTTAATCATGAAAACAAATAAGTATAGTACAATAATAATGTTAAATTTAAGCTATCTCGCGGCCCACCTGCGGGATCGCTGAGGCCCACCGGTTGAGAATCCCTGAGTTAAAGGGTTAAGAGTGTCATCATTTATAGCTACACACAGTTTAGGTGTTTATCCAATAAACAAATCATGCTCATCATATTCCATTCAATTTCATATTCTAACCTATATACTGTATATACATACTGTATAATTTTCATATTCTAAACTGTAAAACACGTAAATAAGTCATGGTTACATATTTCTGTTCATTTAACTTAACATAAGTTTATCTATGCAAGTTATATGTTGGTTAACTATGTTGGAATGATGCGGATTGATTTTAGCAGTATTGTAACTAAAAACTTAATATATGAAATTAAAAAAAGAACTTTTATTTAATGTTTACAATGAAAATCTAATTAAATCCACTTACATGGTAAACAAAGCAAGTCTCTCCTATAATATATCTACTAACAGACAGAAAATATTACTTTACAAACTGTATTGTAAATAAATCAAATGAACATTTTCATATTAGTCACTAAAATTACTAAAATTAATAAAAAAAAAGAATAAATATAAATTTACACACATTTACAGAGGTAGATAAATAGACTCAACGATGGGCTAAATTTCTGCGTGTGCAGATTACGTGTGGGCCTAGTCATACACGATTTAACTTAAAGTAATGACTTGTAAGATTATTTTGATTCAACTTAATTTAAGGCAGCAATTACAGTGTATTTGCAGTTGCAATCAGAATTATTAGCCCCCCTGTTTATTTTTTTCCCCAATTTCTGTTTAATGGAGAGAAGATTTTTCCAACACATTTCTAAACATAATAGTTTTAATAACTCATTTCTAATACCTGATTTATTTTATCTTTGCCATGATGACAGTAAATAATATTTGACTAGATATTTCTCAAGACACTTTTATACAGCTTAAAGTGACATTTAAAGGCTTAACTAGAATAATTAGGAAATAACTGTAAAATCTTGAAACTGTAAAACTTTAAAATGGTTTTTAAAAAATTAAAAACTGATTTTATTCTAGCCAAAATAAAAGAAATAAGACTTTCTACAGAAGAAAAAATATTATCAGACATACTGTGAAAATGTCCTTGCTCTAGTAAACATAATTTGGGAAATATTTAAAAAAGAAAAAGAATTCAAGGGGGCTAATAATTCTGATTGCAACTGTATATCTAAATGATATCGCACATTTATAATGGTCCTGCAACTGTGACGTCAAGAAGAAACATCTCCACAAACATCTGTGACCAGGAGTCGTGTTTGCTCAAATAGGTCATATTGAACTCTGTCTCAGATCATCCGTCTGCGTGATAGGTTTGTGTTCAGAATAGATTTCTGTCCTTTTTTTCCTTGCAGCTCAACCGGAGGCATTGATTATATCCGGCAGCTCCAAAGCTGACCATGGACATATCGCAGTGTCCTTTCCCATGGTCCTGTTTGGACGCGGATTGAAATGTTTGTATGTATGTTGTTCTTACACAGAGGTGAGGGGATTTGCGTGTGTCTCTGAGTGGTTTGGTAAATCCGGCCCGGTCCTAGACACCGAAATAATTAATCCCTTCGGTGTTGGCTCCTCGTTCACCCTTTCAATGATTCTCCGAGCGGCTTACCAACGCGGGTGAAGAGGAAAGGAAATAAAAGGCGGCCGGGAGAATCATCAGGGATGAGAATGTCTTAATGCAGACCCACCATCCCCCTTCTTCCTTCAAACACGCTCCCTTTCTTGCTCCAGAGACCATGAAAGACCCTTCATTCATGATTCAAAAAGAAGATAATTCAGCCGGTTTAATTTCCTTTTTCAATTTCGCTTCAAGGATTTTACAGTGGCGCGATAACCATTTTCATGGCTGAAAAGTGCAAAAGGAGAGCTGCGATTCTCATCTACCTCTAGGACTCCATCTTGAATGTGACCGTCCTCAGGAGTCATCATTAGGTTTGAGGTAACGGAGAGACTGAGCGTTAAAGGACACACGACTGCTTTTACTCATCAATTCTTGATGAAAGACTTTCTTTTCCTGAGAATTTTTTTTGGAAAAAGTGAAACTACTTAAAACTGTTTTAGAAACATTTCTGCTAGTGATGCAACTGTTGTCTAAAGTTTTAGCAGAGACACACATTCTCGCCTTCGACAACCATCGCGACCTCCTTTTAACCTCTGACCTCTCCTGACCCCAACTCAATGGCCACAGCACAGCCCTTTGACTTGGAATTAAGGGATAAAGCTCAAAGCAAACGGACGCTGGAATGGACTTTGTAGTGAACTCCCGTGACACAACACCATCACACAGAATATCTGATTGTTTTTGAGTTGGTTTGGATGCAGTCTGGTATGTCATCATATTCAGGACTAGTGCTTATTTATTTATTTATACACCTATTTTAGAGCTGATTCTCTTCATGTCATGGAAAAATATAGTATAGAAACTACAGGATGAAAAAGAGTAATAATAAAAGTAGACAGTAGGAATCTCTTTGTTGGAATTGACATAGAAATTATTTCTACACTGTAAACCAGGGTTGTTCAACCCTGTTCCTCGAGATCTACCTTCCTACAGTGTTCAGCTCCAACCCTGATCAAACACACCTGAACCAATTAATTAGGACCTGCAGCACTTGATAATTACAGACAGGTGTGTTTTATCAGGGTTGCAACTGAAATCTGCAGGAAGGTAGATCTCCAGGAACAGGGTTGAGCACCACTGCTGTAACCCCAAAAAATAAAGGTAACTCAAAACCTATTGCAACAAACCATTTAAGTTCAAAATCTAATACTAATGAGTACTGTGAACTTGATCCATTTGAGACCAGGCTAAGACCAGGCTGGAAGTGGCTGGGAACCGGCCAGGAATGGCCAAAACCCCTCTAAAACCAGGCTGGTCAACCAGCTAAAACCAGCCAACCAGCGTAGGCTGGTTTAAGCTGTTTTTTTTTTCAGCAGGGAACTGAGTACTGTAAAACCCAATAAGTTAAGGCAACTCAAACCGTTTGAGGAAACCGATTGCAACAAACCATTTGAGTTAAAAAACTAATCTATAGGAGTGCTGTGAACTTACTTTATTTAAGTTGAAGTAATGAGGTATTTAATTAAGCAATTACCTTCAACACCGAGTTCAAAACTCTTTTCAATTGAGTAGAACTACCTTCTGTAAATTGAGTTATCCACTCATTTCATTTGATAAAGTTGACTATTGGGTTTAACCAGCCTGATCTCTTGAGGAAACGCAAGTATTTTACAATTTGTCAGTTTAGTGGCTAATTCGTACGAATTTGTACAAGTTCAGTCGTACGAAATTGTATGATTTTAAAAAGGAGGCGTGGCACCCAACCCCACCCCTAACCCCAACCGTCATTGGGTGATGAGCAAATCGTAGTAAATTGTACGAATGAGATCATACGAATTCATACGAATTAGCCACTAAATCAAAAAGTTACGAATTGCCGTGAGATTGCGTTGGTTTAAGAGTGTATCACACTCAAGGGTGTAGATTCGCTTTTGACACTGGCGGGGACATACATCCCTAGAGTGCATGCATTGCGCAAAGTGTTTTAAAAATGTGAATAAAGTACTTAACAATATAGAAATAAACACTTACATGTAATAATACAAATAACAATTAATGAATCCCGTCCCATGCTGCAAAAGTCAATTTACATGATTGTACTGCAATCTGGCTTAGAGAAGGTATGAATGTAGAGAAATTTAGAGAGGTTGTGACGCAATTTATCCAGATTATTGTTTTTCATAATCATGGAGGCCAAAATCAAAACTGAATTTTGATTAATTGCACAGCCTTGGTTCATAGTAATATAGTGAATTCGTCGCAAACTTGACTTTAACCCTTTGTGCACAAGTAGGTTACTAAGAGTTGACGGAGCATTATTTTATTTTGAAGTCGAGTAAATTATTGGTAACGACATTTAGTAATTGGTGGATATTGGTGGATAGTGTCCCCTTCGTCCATGCCAATTCTACGCCCTTGATCACACTGATGTGGTAGAAAGTCGAGTAGAATGTGAGATTTTACATAACATATGTGACCCTGGACCACAAAATTCAGTCTCGTTGTACAGGTATATTTTTGACAATAATCAAAAACACATGCAGTGTACACTCTAAAAAATGATTTTTGCTACTTGTTCAAGCTACTCATTTAAAATAAGTTTTTTGGGACAAATGAATCGTTTTTTTCCAATCCACTTCATTTTATAAAAACAATTAAGTTAACTTAATTGATTTGTGTTGGGACAAAATTAAATTGGGTGGAATCCAAAATTTTTTACAGTGTACGAGTCAAAATTATTGATTTTTCGTTTAGTCTAAAAATGATTGGAATTTTCAGTAGGATCATGTTCCAAAATCATGATCTATGAACGTCCTACTGTAAACATATCAAAACTGAGACGCACTTTATTTAGACAGCTTTAAAAATGCAATTTTCTGAGTGTTTATATTTTTTCAGCACGATCTCACAAGGAAATGTAACCATTTTATGCATTGTCCAAAAAGTGGCTAATTCGTACAAAGTCATATGATTTAATTAATATGAAAATGTACAACTTTTAAAGTGAGGGGTGTCACAAACCCTCACTGGGAGATGAGCAAATTGTGCTAAAAATGTATTTACGAAATTGTACAAATTAATATGAACTAGACTGAAAAAAAATGGTTCATTGCCAACTGTTGCAAACAATTTATATAAGTTGAATTTAAACAAACAAATTAAGTTGAACATTAAAAAAATTAATTTGTTTAAATTCAGCCCATCTAAACTACTTACCTTAATTTTTTTTTGTGAGATTTGATTTTATTGAACCCTCAGATTCCGGTGTCTTCAAATTATCCTATATCCTACACTCAAAAAATTATTTTTGCTGCTTGTTCAAACACTGTAAAACCCGTTAAAAACAAACTGTTTAAGGAAACGGATTGCAGCAAACCATTTATGTTTTGAAACAAAACAGTTTGAGTACTGTAAACACTGTAAACATACACATATATTGTGTTAATTTTGTCAAACATTAGTAACTTAAATATTTTAAGTTCAGTTATCAAATCGCTATGAGTTAATTTAACTTGAATTAAATCCCATTATAGCTACTTAAATTGTTTGGTATTGCTTGCTTGTAGCATCAGAGTTAAGGTAAGACAAATGATATAATTCATTCATTCATTCATAACTCATTTGATTTTAATTTCTGCTTAATATAATCTTTTTATGAGTTACCATAATGATTTTTAATTGAGTCAAAGTAACTTTAAAAAAAAAAAAAAGTTAAATTAACTTATTTCATTTAGTGATTTTCACTATTAAGTTTTACAGTGAACTACTTCCTTAAAATGAGCTGAAACAACTAAATTCTAGAGATTTTTTGGGACCACTTAATTGTTTTATGTTCAATCCACTTAAATTTATTAAGTTAACTTAATTTGTGTTGGGACACGGCGATATGACAAAAGTCATGATAACAAATGTTTTTATGTTACTTTACAAGTTATTCAGGTTTCAACTATATTTTCAGAGTTATGCAAAGCTTAATATTTTTAATTAAATATTTTTAGTCAGTGTGATTGATGCAAGTTGAGCTAAATACAATTTAAAATTAAGGCAGCACACTGTAAAACCCAACAGTCAACTTTATCAAATTAGTGTATTTAACTCAAAATTTACTGAAAGTTAATTCTACTCAATTGAAAAGAGTTTTGAACTCAGTGTTAAAGGTAATGTGTTAATTAAATACCTCATTACTTTAACTTAAATGGAGTAAGTTCACAGTACTCATATAGATTAGTTTTTAACTCAAATGGTTTGTTGCAATTGGTTTCCTCAAAGGGTTTGAGTTGCCTTAACTTATTGGGTTTTACAGTACTCTGCTTGTTTGAGTTCTCTTCATTTATTGGGTTTTACTGTGCTCAAATTGCTTCGTTTACTCAAATGGATTAAGTTCACAGTACTCATTAGGATTAGCTTTTGAACTTAAATGGTTTGTTGCAATCGGTTTCCTCAAATTAATTAAGTTACCTTAACTGATTGGGTTTTACAGTGCAATGTATTTTTTTTTTTAAGTGTATACATGTAAAGATTATTTAGAACATTTGAGGTGATGTATAAATCTTCATTTCCAAAAACACTTATGACTGCTTTTGCATGGCCCATGGTCACATATAGATAAACCCAATCTAATTGTGTTTGATTGTAGATGAGATTACCCATCTCTCTTTCTCTCTGATGTGCATTTATACTGAGAAACTCCCTGCACATACTCATCTTTTTAAAGGCTTAGGAGATCATAATCTGATCTTTTTAATACTCCGAAGCTCCACAGATCTGGTAATTAGAAGGTGATGCATGGATTTAGCATCAGGCTTTAGTATTGACTACTGTACTTCTGTAATATAAACAAATCCCTCAGGTTAAGGCAGTTCTGTTGATTTAAAGACTCGTAACAGCCATATTGACTGTCTTTGCTATTATCTCAGCAGCAATCCCACCATTATGAGGGTTATTTATCAGTATAGGGTCCCCTGAGCGTGAAGTATTCATAGACAAAGCTGAAGACTTTCTTCTTAAAAATACGAGCTTTGAGCCTCCGAGTCTCCAACTACCGATAGAGTAATCACTCTGAAGACTATTTTTGCATTTTGTTTTGATGATGTTATCAACATTCTTATCTCCACTGAATATTAACTTTGAACAAGCACAACTATGGCTGAATATTTGTAAATGTAAATACAAATAATGCATGTAAATTAGACTACATTTTTAAATTGGTAATGTGCATTGCTAAGCACTTCATTTAGACAACTATAAAGGTGATTGTGTCAATATTTAGATTTTTTTGGCATCCTCAGATTCCAGGTTTTAAAATAGGATAATATTTGGCTGAGATACAACTATCCATATTATCCTAACAGCGTATTTGTTCAGCTTTCAGATGTATAAATAATTTTTTTGTGCTCTAGGGTCACAAATATACACACTTATGGCAAATTCAGAATTCTTTCTGATTTCTATGTGTTTAAGCAAGACATTTTTCATTTTATCTTATAAACTACTAATGACAATTATTTCATATTTCAAATCAAAATGTCCAGACATGGATGTGTCATTTTTAGGCACGCTTTAACAACAGAAGAGTTAAGAAATCATTATTTAATGGAAATAAAAAGAATGAAAATATTTCTTACTATGTCATATTTGGAAGAAATGTGACAATATTATGTCATATTTGGAAGAAATGTGACAATATTATGTCATATTTGGAGGAAATGTGACAATATTATGTCATATTTGAAGGAAATGTGACAATATTATGTCATATTTGGAAGAAATGTGACAATATTATGTCATATTTGGAGGAAATGTGACAATATTATGTCATATTTGAAGGAAATGAGACAATATTATGTCATATTTGGAAGAAATGTGACAATATTATGTCATATTTGGAAGAAATGTGACAATATTATGTCATATTTGGAGGAAATGTGACAATATTAAGTGATATTTGGAGGAAATGTGACAATATTATGTGATATTTGGAGGAAATGTGACAATATTATGGGATATTTGGAGGAAATGTGACAATATTATGTCATATTTGGAGGGAATGTGACAATATTATGTCATATTTGGAGGAAATATGACAATATTATGCCATATTCGAAGGGAAATGTGACCATATTATGTCATAGTAGGAGAAAATATGACAATATTATGCCATATGTGGAGGAAATGTGACCATATTACGTCATAGTAGGAGGAAATATGACAATATTATGCCATATTTGGAGGAAATGTGTCCATATTATGTCATATTTGTAGGAAATATGACAATATTATGCCATATTCGAAGGGAAATGTGACCATATTATGTCATAGTAGGAGGAAATATGACAATATTATGCCATATTTGGAGGAAATGTAACCATATTATGCCATATTTGGAGGAAATGTGACACTAATATGTCATATTTAGAGGAAATGTGACAATATTATGTCAAATTTGGAGGAAATGTGCCAATATGTAATTTTTGGATGAAATGTTACAATATGATGTCATACTTGGAAAAAAGAGACAATATTATGTCATATGAAGTAATGTGACAATATTATGTCATGTTTAGAGGAAATGTGACAATATTATGTCATGTTTAGAGGAAATGTGACAATATTATGTTTGAAAAAAATGTGACAATGTTATGTCATATTTGTAAGAAATGTGACAATTATGTCATATTTGGAAGAAACGTGACACTTATGTCATATTTGGAGGAAAGTGACAATATTATTTCATATTTGGAGGAAATGTTATCAGACCTTTATAGAATAAAACTAATTGTAACATTTTACTCAAACGCATAACTAATAAACACAGGTAATTATCAAGTCTGGTCCTTTCTCCTTGATTTCATCCTATTTTTTAAAACTAATATTCAATTTGAGGAGGAAATATTTAATATTTAGTGGTAAATATACGCTGAATAACATTAGGATGATCAATTAATGATCTTTACAGCGCTGCTAAAGCACATTCTGACTTTGCCATTAGCTACAATTAAAGTACAAAGCACAAGTAAGTGACATTGAACTTTTGACCTTGCTACACCCATGAAGTCTGTTCCAGAATGCAGAGAACATGAGAAAAAACACAAACTACGCCGATAGACCCCTCTCACATTAAGACTTCGATGTTTTTAACCATTAATTAATCATTTTTTGGGAAATATAATACCATAAAATATAAATACAAAATAAATAATGTAATGTAATAGGTAATGTTGAAAATATATTCATGTGTTTGTTGTTTTTACTTTATGGTTACCTATTACATATTTACATTTCTATTAAACTATAGCGTAAATGGATGTGTCTTAAACATGGCTGCCTCCGAAGCATTATCCCTGCCTGAGTCTCACAGCACGTCTCCTCCTAAGATGACTTAATTAAATGCTGGAACTGTGCATTTATCGAAAGCATAACCTTTACGACTGACTACATGGCAACCGCTGTGAACAACAATTAATAAACAGGGGTTGCTGAGAGGAACAGGCCACATGCAGGGCACTGAGCCGTGGACATCTTATTTCTTTGGCATGATTGTCAACAGGGAATCATTATATATATATATATATATATATATATATATATATATATATATATATATATATATATATATATATATATATATATATATATATATATATATATATATATATATATATATATATATATATATATATATATTTGAAGTATTATATATGATAATAATACTAGATGGAATGTCTACTGATAAACAAACAAATATCAAAGATTACATGAAGAAGATTAAGCTTTTTTCTTTGTATTTAATGTCTCTACTGAAATAATTATTCCTATTGTTTTATTGTAGTTCTGATTCTCATCTTCCTTTCCATGATTGCAATATGCGCTATTTGAAAATCTGAATGGTGCATTAACAATGGATGTATAAATAAATCTTATATATTATATAAGATATGATATAAGATATAATAAATGTGACAATTATGTAATATTTGGAATAAATGTGACAATATCATGTCATATTTGGATAAAATGTGACGATATTATGTCATATTTGGAATAAATGTAAAAATATTATGTCATATTTGGAGGAAATGTAAAAATATTATGTCATATTTGGAGGAAATGTGACAATATTATGTCATATTTGGAGGAAATGTGACGATATTATGTTATATTTGGAGTAAATGTGACAATATTATGTCATATTTGGAGGAAATGTAAAAATATTATGTCATATTTGGAGGATTAAGGTCCCACTTTATATTGTGTCACTTATACCTGTGAACTTACATGGTAATTAGATGTGTAAGTAGTATGTAACTACAGTGTATGTACACACGTTTACATAGTATTTACTTTTGTATTACTGGTGTAACTACACTCATGTAACAACCCACTGAATAGTATGTGTAAGTACAAATGTGTAACAGGACATTGGTAACAACACTAGGAAAGTACACATCTGTAACAAGAATTATGTAAGTGCATTGTGTAACAACAATATGAACTTGCAGATGTTTTCCCACTTCCACACCTGTTTGCAGATCATGTACTTGTGAACACTGTATGGCAGAACTAATGCTGCATTAGAAGGTTTCACCTTGTGATACCAGTGTACTTACATGGTAACTCCACAGGAACTGTCCACTTAATATAAAGTGTAAAATGGTCACAAATTACTGTGTAACTTGTAGAAATATCTTCTATGCAACACTTTAATAACAGTGTAGTTACATGGTAACTCCACAGGAACGGTCCACAATATAAAGTTTAAAATAAAATTCATTTTTGTTTTGGCCTAGTCCCTTTATTAATCTGGGGTCGCCACAGCGGAATGAACCGCCAATTTATCCAGCATATGTTTTACACAGTGAATGCCCTTCCAGCTGCAACCCATCTAAGCCGAAAAGAAAATGAATGAATGTATGAACAGTAATTTGTGACCATTTTACACTTTATATTGAGTGGATCCTGTGGATTTACCATGCAAGTACACTGGTATCACAAGGTGAAACCTTCTAATGCAGCCATACAGTGTTCACAAGTACATGATCTGCAAACAGGTGTGGAAGTGGGAAAACATCTGCAAGTTCATATTGTTGTTAACCAATGCACTTACATAATTCTTGTTACAGATGTGTACTTTCCTAGTGTTGTTACCAATGTCCTGTTACACATTTGTACTTACACATACTATTCAGTTGGTTGTTACATGAGTGTAGTTACACCAGTATACACAAGTAAATACTATGTACCAGTGTGTACATACACTGTAGTTACGTACTACTTACACATCTAATTACCATGTAAGTTCACAGGTATAAGTGACACAATATAAAGTGGGACCTATTTGGGGGAAATGTGACAATATTATGTCATATTTGGAGGAAATGTAAAAATATTATGTCATATTTGGAGGAAATGTGACAATATTATGTCATATGGAGAAAATGTGACCATATTATGTCATATTTGGAGGAAATGTGACAATATTATGTCCTATTTGGAGAAAACGTGACAGTATTATATCATATTTGGATAAAATGTGACAATATTATGTAATATTTGGAGTAAATGTAAAAATATTATGTCATATTTGGAGAAAATGTGACAATATCATGTCATATTTGGAGAGAATTTGACAATATTATGTAATATTTGGAGGAAATGTGACAATATTATGTCATATTTGGAGTAAATGTAAAAATATTATGTCATATTTGGAGGAAATGTAAAAATATTATGTCATATTTGGAGGAAATGTGACAATATTATGTCATATTTGGATAGAATGTGACAATATTATGTCATATTTGGAGGAAATCTAAAAATATTATGTCATATTTGGAGGAAATGTGACAATATTATGTCATATTTGGAGAAAATGTGACCATATTATGTCATATTTGGAGGAAATGTGACAATATTATGTCATATTTGGAGTAAATGTAAAAATATTATGTCATATTTGGATAAAATGTGACAATATTATGTAATATTTGGAGAAAATCTAAAAATATTATGTCATATTTGGAGGAAATGTGACCATATTATGTCATATTTGGAGAAAATGTGACCATATTATGTCATATTTGGAAGACATGTGACAATATAAAATATAAAATCTGATTGGTGTATTAATGAACGTATAAATAAATCTTAAATTATTTTAGTTCAGAAGCTAGAGCCCTATATCTAGAGAATTATTCGCTGATATTGCCTGTCACACGGGCTGTATTAAGTCGGGTACAGCAACACAGCTGGCCAAGATGCTTTCATGGCATTTTCAGGTTTGTTTAGTCATAAATAAAAAATCAGATCAACAAAGTGAAAGCAAACCTTTGATGTAGAGAGCTGGCAGAAAGGATGGGGTCTACCAGCCATCAAATAATAGCTTTATGGTGACAGTGTTATATACATTATAACAGAAAAGTGCATTTAGGAAGTTATATCCATCGTTAATATAAATGTATATACCACAGCGATGTCAGTGAGCTATGTAAAGACTGTCTGACAGCTGCTCCATTTGCATACTTCACTAATCCAAAAGTGAGACGAAACAGTGTGTGAAAATGAGATATTGCAAATAAAAGAAGAAATCGTGCTGTGACATTTCAGTATTCATTTATTTTTGTTGCATTTTCTGGGAAATGCTGGGCTTTGAGGATGTATTTCAGCTAATTCAGTTATAGAGCTTTCAGTACTGTGGATCTGCTGCCCTCTTGTGGCATTCTGGGATTATTAGGGAAGCCGTACATGGCATTAATGTTGGTTTTGCTGATAAAAAATACTCTTTTGTCTTAAATGACTCCGATAAAAGCTTATAATACGGGCATAGAAAGACCATAAGACGATCGTGATGCAGGTAATGCATGCTGCTTGATCGTCAGGAAGCATTGGGTTCTCTTACATCAAGCAAAAACATGACAAAATAATAATTATTATGACTACCGTTGACAAACGAAATTAGATTTTTCTCAGAGATAACGTTGGATAAATTTTCAATAAATGTATTAATAACTCGAACGATTATTTTACTTTATGATGTAGCCTAATTAGCCTAAGTAGTAAGCTACAGGCCCTACAACAATATTTAACGTTGTGCTGAGTCTTAATTTCCGCTTTTGTAATTAAGCATGTATATATAAGGATGATTTTAATCAACTCACTAAAACAAATAATTTCCATTAAGCGGATAGTCGTTTTAAATCATTGGCTAAACTCAATTAGTCAAATAGCAAGCAAATAGCTGGAAACACTTTATTCTGTAGCCTGTACACATAAACAAATTTGATTGGCTGTCGCCTATATGCAAATCAACACAATTAATGTCTGTTTGCATTTCACATTTGTCATTTATAAAACATATTTCCAAATAATTTACACACATTTCAGCCTTTAAAGAATAACAAATAAACATATGTTCTAGCCTATATGTTATTATATGACCACGCCATGGTACACAGGAGTTATGATAACTAAATAAATTGACAAACTAGTTGCCCGAGTGCGCTGAAAAGGGTAGGCCTAGAAATTGTAGCCCTCACAAAACTAATTATTTTAACAAAGTTATACATTTAATATATATTTTATATATATGTCTGTTTTCCACAGATGAAGTAAATTAGATGCTATTTTCGTCAGATACACACAGACGCTTCCTAATAGGGCAAAGAAATACACCTTATAGTCAATATTTTATATAACTTCTGGACAAGATATAGGTTTATAATATTGACATTTTAATATTTAAAAAAACAGTATTGATTTATTACATTTCATCGATTTTATTTAGAAAAAACAGAAAGTGTATGTAAAGGGCTTAACTGTAAAATAAAATCCCAAATTTGCGAGCATTTTTTATTGCTTGAACTGACATTAGCCTACAAGAACATCAGCACAAAACCCACAGAGAGATCTTATAAAGGTCAATAATATACAGCCATAAGAAAAACTAATCATATACGCATAGGCTACAAATGACATATCATTAAGTTATACAGAAAGGGAAAAAATAATAATAGTATTACACATTTGCGAGCATCAGCAAGCTCATTCATTCATTTTCTTTTCGGCTTGGTCCCTTTATTAATCTGGGTTCGCCACAGCGGAATGAACCGCCTCAGCTGAGCTCAGAATACACAAATACGTGATTGCTCTCGCGTGAGCCTGACCAATCAGGAAAGAGCAGTGTCGTCATCAGACAGAGCTCGTGCACTCTGATGGAACTATGCTGTCTGACTGGCTGTGGCTGAGGATCATCCTGCCCACATCTACAGCCCTAAAACATTTATATGAATAAATTATTGTTGTTGTTTTTCATTTTGATGTTTGATGATTTTTTAGAGAATACAAATAATGAATAAGCTAATCGGATAAATCGAAACTGCGTCATCGATAGATAAAAAAAATAATAATAATAGAAAAAAAAAACATCTATACTAAACGATATGATAATGATAATAATCAGGCCCGTAGCCAGCCTGGTGAAAGGGGTGGTTATTTTTTCTCAAAAAGTGAACCTTTTTTGCAGTTATACGCCTTATTTTCTATTTAATTATAAGATTTAAATACATTTTAATCCCTATTGGTCACACTTTATTTTGATGGTCCGTTTGTTGAATTTAAGTTACATTGCATCTACATGCCAACTAATTCTCATTAGATTATAAGTAGACTGTTAGGTTGGGGTCAGTGTTATTACAAATTGACATGTACTTGCAATGTTTCTTATAGTCAGTTAAATGTCTGTTGAAGGAGCAATATCAAAAGATATTAAGCAGACACTCTACTTATACTCAAATGGACCATCAAAATAAAGAGTTACCGCATTTTTTTTTTTTTAGCTGGATTAGCTTGTCGGATGGTCATCACACTTTTTGATGTCCCAAAAAGATTTCGTTTAGAATATTTAGAATAAAGAAATATGAAAAATACTTATTTTTAGAAAACAAATTTATTACATCATATATCATTAGGAAAAAAAGAATCTGTTTTAAATTAAAAATAAGCCTTTTGTCATTTATAGCCAAATAACAAACTAGCCAGCACATTCAACTTTCCTCAGTCAGAATTTGGCCATTTGAAAAATGATAATAATAATAAATCATATGTAGAGCTTCACAATTATTCTAGCCTCTCTTGTAAAAATACATTTAAAAATTCATGGATAACAACAATTGTATTCAAATTCATCTTAATTTGATGGGTTTTCGATGGGTTATTTTCACTATTTAGCATAGCAGTCAAAATAGGACAAATGAACCTGGACCTTTGTCAGCGAGGGGTGGGTCTTTCGAACCACCAGACTAAGGGCCTGATAATAGACCTAATCTTAACAATAATAATAGTAGTAATAATAATAATAATAATAATAATAATCAGGGCTTTACATTAACACCCGCCAAATGCGGGTAGATTTCAGTGGTGGCGGGTAAGACAGACACTCCCATTAGCCACTTTGGCTGGTTGAAAATAATTTTCCTGGATAAAAATTCATAAAAGCAGGGTTCGACAATAAGGATGGTCCAATATGCATGCAAAGGTGATCTTAGAAATGAAAAGCAACACGACTGACAAAAATAATTGCGTTCGCGTGAGCAATAAAAAAGCAGATGAATACCGAATGAAAGGATGATCACTGGCGCTTACAGCTGAGGTGATGCGCGCGACTGTTTAAAACCCGTGCA
The DNA here is from genome assembly GCA_903798195.1 of Danio kyathit. Taxonomy (NCBI): domain Eukaryota; kingdom Metazoa; phylum Chordata; class Actinopteri; order Cypriniformes; family Danionidae; genus Danio; species Danio kyathit. Next base: position 10,315,522 of record LR812534.1, read on the forward strand.
CGCTCTCGTTTCCTTGCGTGAAGCAACTGTGTCTAGAAACACAGCTCATGTGATCGGTTCTCTTTCAAATAGACTAGACAAAAGTGATGAACATGCACCCACAGTCTTGCTGCTTTCAAGAGCTCCAGATTGTATTTTTGTAAGCAGCACCGGTTGCTTTCGCTTTCACCATTATTTGAACAGATTTTTGTATGGGTCTAACATTAACCGCGTGTGCTTTATCATCCTTTCATTATCACACAGTATGTTTTTTACCTGCTTTCTTTTGCGTAATGTGGTTTAATTATCATTTTTTACAATAACATTGCTTTAATGAGAGATTACTCCCCATTTATGTGCAGTTAACTGGTGATCTGGGACCCTTAGCCAGGACAGATTACTGTGCATATGTTTTGTTAAATAAAAAGTATAGTAAACAGCTATATTTTGCTTGTTTTGACTCATTTAAAGATTGTGGCTAAGAAATAATAAATTGTTTATGTTTGGTGTGGTCAGAGATTTGGTAATCCTTCATTTTGAGCTCTGAAAATTATGTGAAATAAAATCTAATTGTAATACTATGAAACCATGACCCATTTGCTCATGAACATTTAGCAAGCTCATACACGACACACAAAAAGTCAAATGAATGAGGCATCTGGGGATAACGCAAAAAATCTAAATCAAGTAATTTTAGCATGTCAAAGTCATATTTATGTGTATAAAATATATTTTCCCAACTATAAAATTGTGGCTATTGAAAATGGTGAGTGGCGAGTTGGAAAACTACTAGCCACCGTGGCTGGTGATCAAAAAAGTTAATGTCAAGCCCTGATAATAATAAAAATAATAATAATAATAATAATAATAATAATAATAATGGCATCTTTTTTGAAAATACGTCAAATATATCTTCTTTATTCGCATCAGCCCTGCAATAAGGTTCTTAATAAAATAGTGTTATTTTAATAATCACTTACTGACAGGAACTAAGGCATCACTGTGAAAACCCAGTCTGGAACTTGTAATATCAAGACTAGGCCTAATTGAAGTCTTTTCGTTTTTTGATATTAGTTTTCGAGTCTTAACACGAGACAAATTTCCATACTGTGACAGACAAAAGCTTTTTAACGTCAACAACTCGCTACTTGTGAACTCTGATCTGGCGACTTCGTCTATTTTCGGTTCATTTTACACATTTCCTCTTTTTTATACAAGTGTTATTCAATTAGCCTAGTGATTGCGATTCGATGCGTTGTTGTGAATCACTCGACCCGGTAAGCTTCTTTCAGATAATCAATGAGATAAACATGAATTCAGATTGCTGTTTGAATCTGTTTAACCGACTCTTTGAAAAGATCCGACTCGAAAGAACAATTCTTTCACGAATCGGACATCCCGTATATGGACTAAGCTTTCACCATAGTAGGTTTCCTTTCATTTTTGAACAGGGATCACTTCTTGGCTTATTTGGACTGGGCGTTTTTTGTAATTCCGTTGGAATGGAGGTCGACTCCGAGTCCCGCATCGACAGCAGCAGCAGCAGCGCTGACAGAACCAGCAGGAGCTCCAATCTGGAGAGTTTAGGCTTGTCACACTCCAAACTAGCGTATGATGGGAACTTCATTCGCTCTGCTTCTGGTGTGTTGATGGTCGGAGAAATCGTAAGTAAACTACTATGCTACTTCGTTATATAAATAATTAATGGTGTGGTTCTATTTAAGTCACATGATAAACATTTTATCAGTGTTTGTTAAAGAATATACACATTACAATCTTAAATCAATCTTTATCTTTAAAAAACGCAAAATATCATAATATAATCAAATAAAATAAATAAAATATCATATCACACTATCACATCAGTAATGTGTTGTTATTTTTGCGATTTGTTTAGTTTTTTAAAGATTAAGAGAGGTTTAAGATTGTACTATGACTTTTTTTACCCTGCAAAAACGTCACATGCTATTCATTTTCTAAAGAACAACACAATGCAGCATCTCTTAACACGAGTAAAAGTGAAAGTTATTAGAATTTTTCAGATCCTAGATTATTGTAAAAGTGAACAGAAAAAAACACACCTTTGTGTTTGACCTTTTTGACTTTGTGTTGTTCGTGAAGATATTGCTCACAAAGGAAACAGAGGAAGAGGACCAACCAAAACAGCTGGGAAACAAACTCTTCCTTTCAGCTCGTATTGTTCTTCTTCCTTCCACCACACGCTCTGAGTCAAATCCGAGTGTTCCTTTCCCCGGCATAATCTACAGCCAGCTCAGTCTTCCAGACCCAGAATCATTTTTCCTGTCATATCAAACACACTGCAAGAAATTCTTTGCTGCATATAACAGGAAAGGGAGGGCGGGAAGTCTCCGGAGAATAATATGGTGTTAAAAATGAGTGGTGAATAGGCCTTGGTTCTGCTACTTATCACACATGACTGCCATTGTTTTTGTTTTATTTGCTAAAATGTTTTTTACAGCTCCTAAAATATTAGTTGGTGATTACGACTTTGCTTTCATGAACGTCTTATGCCTTTTTGCATTCATAAGTGACTATTAATGGAGCTAATCATTCATCCCTCATATGGACTTTAAGCTTTTATCCTTTTATTTTGGAACAGGGGTCACTTCTGACCCATAAATGGAGCAATGAATGGAGCTAAGACTGTAGATATGGTAATAAGTGCCAAAAGAGAAGTCAACATTCCCTCCCCTCCCTCTCCTGTTGTCTCAGGACAAGCAATTAGTAGTTTCCACCTTTAAATTGCTGGGTGTGAAAATATCCTCTGATCTATCATGGGATGCCCACGTTAAGTACATGATTTCGAAGGTGCATCAAAGAATATACTATCTTCGCGAAGCCAAAAAAGCAGGTCTTCCTTGTGATGTTCCAATGCAAGTGTACTTGACCTTTATACGGCCAGTTCTTGAGTATGCCTGTCCAGTCTGGGGCGCACTACCTAAACGTCTCTCTAAGGAGTTAGAGAGGATCCAAAAACACTGCTATCAGATAATAGGTATTCAGACATCAACTTTTTCAACACTGAGTGAAAGGTGTGAGGAAGCCACCATACGTACTCTCACTAAAATATTCAATAGCTATGTTCCCATCCAAAAATGCTAATTAACTTTATGCGCAAAACAGGAATATTGCATAAAAGATGTGCGAATAAAGCAGCGTTTCCATCCAACAAGTCAAAAAGAACAAAATTGTCACTTCCTGATTAACTGGCACCAAATATTAACAGTAAAAACGAAATTTACTGCTGTAGAAGAAGCTGTGTGAATCTTTTCTTCATTTAATAAATGACTTGCGCCTCAGATGGCAATGCTGACACGCAGTGAACACGCGGTGGCATTTGAAGGCGTCAGACGGGGAGCACAGACACTCTTGATTCTGGAGGTCGTTAATAATATAATAACATAAATACTGAAATGCTAAGGCGTTTTAGAATGACCAAAACTACATTTCAGATGTTTTACAATGTGCTCAGCCTGCTGGTTTGTCCATTCACACACATTTTTATCATCAAATGATCTCTTATAACAAAAATCACTTTTTTAATGCACATACTGGAATTTGTTCGGTAAAAGGGTTTCCATCGTAGTTTATGCGCATCTTTTCTTATCGAATAAAAAGTTTATCCTACTCAGTTATGCGCATATGTTTTTTTATGCGCATTTTCAAAACTTATGCGCATCTTGGCATTTCCATCAAACAGTTTTTCATGCGCATGTCCAAAATGCGCATAAAAATAGGTGGATGGAAACGTAGCTAATGACTGTTTATTACCACTGCATTGTTTCCTGCCTAAGGCTCCAGTGTCACCCTACCCAGGGATGGGCAGTATTTATGATACATGTATTTTAAATACGTATTTTAAATACAAAATAGTCTTGTCATTTGTATTTGATAGGAATCGGGGTAGCTTCCATCCAATTCATATACGTTTTCAAACAAAAAAAAAGAAAATGAATAAAACGGCTGTTTTTCGTTTTTTCTTTTGCTCTCAAAAAACAAAAAAACAAGATTTTGGCTCGATTTTCGCTTTAATTTAGGGTAGGAAAACGGATAAACCAACTTAAAAATTCATTATACACATGTAGGCGGTGCTATTTTCTTCTTATTGGTCAACCAAATCAGCTCGTGACGTAGCCCTCAAAATAAAAGCCCTCTGCGGTCCATACTCAGGCTTTTAATTATTATTATATATATATATATATATATATATATATATATATATATATATATATATATATATATATATATATATATATATATATATAAACTAAGTTTACATATTCTGCCATTTGATCAGTTAGCAGGCTTACATTCATTGTGTATGCATAAATTAAATAAAAATGTAAATTAGCAGTATTATTAGACATTTGTCATTAAAATATGGTCATAGTTTGCTGCCAAACGTCCTGCTGCTAGAAAAGATAGCCATTTCCAAGCAGCACCTGGTTTGCATAATTGTTTCCGAGCAAGGCCTATTTAATAATAATAATAATAATAATAATATATGCCTATAGTTCGCTGCCAAACTTCTTGCTGCTGTGCACCTGATGCTGAGCAAAGATAGCCATTTGCGAGCACCACCTGGTTTGCATGATTGTTTCAGAGCTACTGTAGGCCTAAATAATAATAATAAGAATCGGTAAAGCGCGTGATGCACACAGAGCGCACTATGCCGAATTAAGTTCTCTTTAACCTAATTCTGCTTAAATTGTAGAAAATATTTAAAATGACAGGACTTTAATCAAGACTTTTCCATTTGGAGAATTACAGTTATTAATAGCTAGTCCTTATAAACGATCAGTTTATAAAATACATAATTTACGGATCTACTAAAGATTAAGACAAACGTGCAATAACTATAATATTTTTATATTTTATATAAACTATAAATATAAACAATAAATACATTTTTATAGTAATGGAACATTATATGTAAAACAAATTTAAACTAATATATAGGCTACAGGCTAAATAAAGGCACCTTGTCAGATCTTTACAGCAAGAAATGAATGTAAGCCTGTTAAGTGATTAAATGACAGAATGTGTAAACCTAGTTTATGTAATTATAGAATAATAATTAAAAGCCTGGGTATGGTCCGCAGAGGGCAGTTATTTTGAGGGCTACGTCACGAGCTCAGATCTAGTTGACCAATCAGAGGAAAAAAGGCGTTTCAGCACCGCCTACATGGTATAATGAATTTTAAAGTTGTTTATCCGTTTTCCTACCCTAAACTAAAAAAGCCAAAATAGAGCCAAAATCTTGTTTTTTGTGAACAAAAGAACAATTTTCTTTTTTTTGTTTGAAAACAGATATGAATTGGATAGAAGATACCCTGATTGATAGGGTTTATGAAAAGTGCTTTATATTTTGTATCGAAATACTTTAGTGTCTTGTATTTTTAAAATACTGTAAAATACTCTGTACGACGTCTACAAGATGACATCATAAAAATGCGGCCTCAGATTGGTGCTTTCTCAGTTATCTGTCTAGGCTTGAAATCAGAATAGAAAATTGATTAAGAAGGTGGTCAATGCTTGGAGTATGGATGGAAATTATGCAACACAAAGAAAATAACTGACAAATGGCATGGGTATATTTAAGAGCAAGTCAACAATTGAAAATAGTATATTGCACAATGCCTGGACCAGTAATACGTCATACCAGTGTACCAGTATACTTCATTGGCTGTTTCAAATGCCAGTAGTTCATCTGCATGTATAGTTAATGAAGAGGAAAGATGCTTGTCTAAAGATGTCAAAGTGGCACAATCCAGTATATTTTACACAAATATATAATAATACTTCAGTCTATACAGACTGGTCAAAAACTCCAGACTTTGAAAAAAACAGATAACTACATTTTGTAAAGATATCATGTTTTATGTTGTGCATTGAAGAGAACACTTGCAAAAGACATGATTTATGGACATTTCTAAAACTGGAGATTTTTGTAGTTTTCAGAAATCATGTTTTTACATTGAGCATTGAATATTTCAATTGCAAAAAAATATGTGAACAAAACATTTAAATAGCCTCTTCATATATCACCCTTTAAAAAAAAGGCTGTTAAAAGATGGTGCCTATTTTACTGGCCACACAATGGATGGAAACACAATGAAAAGATATAGTGCTATGTTATAACTCATTATCTGCATTACAGGGTTTTTACAATGGTTAAAGAGATCATCTTCAAGACAGGATTTCTGTATGAAATTTGTACAAAATCTATACTAAAATTAAAAAGAAAAAAGTTTATGAATACATCCTCATGTACAGAAGTAGAGGTGAATGAGGTGGCAGAGAAGCGGACTTAAACTTACTCAGGGAAACACAGTTGCTGTCAAACATTGTTTACTTCACTAAATCAGTTTAATGGTAAAGGCATATTGAGAGAAGGTTTGCAAAGAAATGTCTTGCTCCCATGTAAAAGTATTTTGTAGTACTTTAAAAATGCAGGATTTTATTTTGATACTTGTCGTGGCTGTATTTTGTAGTTTATTTTGATACACGGAAAATTGATGTATTTGGAATTTTATTTTAAAATATATTTAACGTATTTTTGCCCAACCCTGACCCTCGTGCTCTAAAATTGTTGTATAGATAATTTATAATTTATAGTGTTTGATGTTTTATAATTATTGTTTATACTTCGTTTATCATGTTATATATTAGGATTTTTATTATTATTTTATTATTATTATTAGTCAAATATTGTATAGAGTGTGTGTTTGACGCATTTCAGGGAACTGTGCTGGAATACCCTGTCCTGTTTAAATAAACTAAACTAACAAAGTTTTAGAATAAATTTATTTTTAAGTTCATGCATTTAATATTTACATTAAGTCATTTATCAATTGATGTATTATTGTATTTCCTGTAAAACTGAAGCAATGACTTATGGTTTCTTAAGGTTTTTTTTTTTTTTTACCATCAGTTTCATTGTGCTTTGTGAAAGAAATAATCCACTTATGTGTGTCTGTGCTTCATCTTCACCCTCAGGTGTTTGGGCTTTTCGTGTGGACTCTGATTGGTGGGACGGAGTACCTGCATGTTCCTGCTCTGCGCTGGGTAATGTTTGTGTCAGTCTTTTACTGGGTGCTCACCGTCGTTCTCTTCCTCTTATACCTGATCACGCTCCACATCAGGATAACCTGGATCCCTTGGAACATTCTGGTGAGTAAAGTTGAATATTGAGATATGATTTCAAAACTTCACAAATTAATGTTTAAATCTGGGGTTACCAAACGTTTTCCTGGAGGGCCGGTGTCCTGTAGATTTTAGCTTGAACCCTAATCAAACACACCTGAACAAGCTAATTAAGGTCTTACTAGGTATACTTGAAACAATCAGGTAGGTGTGTTGAGGCAAGTTAGAGCTAAACCTCGCAGGGAGACTGGCCCTCCAGGACAGAGATTGGTGACCCCTGGTTTAAATAAATACTTATACAGCAGGGAAAATAAGTATTGAACATGGCAATAATATTTCTAAAGGAGCTGTTGACATGGAATTGAATTTGGTAAAAACCCAAACACAAACACAAAAATAAAACAAAAAATATCTGAAAAATGAGTTCTGTGTAATAACAATGGAATGACACAAGGAGAAACTCCTGAACTACTGAAATGTATTTAATACTTTATATAAAATGCTTTTTTGGTGATAGCAGCTTAAAGATCCTCTCATATGGAGAATGAAGTTACATGCATTGCTCAGGTGTGAGTTTTTCACTTTAACAGAGTGTAAAAATCCTGATGGTTCTGTGGGTCTCGTCTTTCAAATCTAATCTTTAATTTGCATTTTATATTGGATTCATATCAGGTGATTGGCTGGGCCATTCTACAGCTTGATTTTCTTTCTCTGAAAGCATTTGAGAGTTTCCTTGGCTGTGTTTTGGACCATTGTCTTGCTGAAATGTCCACCCTGGTTTCATCTTCATCCTCCTGCTAATGTAGACGTTGGACTGAAGCAGCTAATATTCATTCAAACTGAGGAAGGGCAGACGGTTGCTAAAGAACTACTGAGAGATTTCAGCTGCTGTCTGGGCCATCACTGTCTTTCTACACCTCCCTTTCTTCATGTGTTCAATACTTTTTCCCTGTGTCATTTCATTTTATTATGCATAACTTAATTTGTAAACTAATTACATTTGTTTTCTTTGCATATATGGATTTCTTTGGTGTTACCAAAGTTCCGGGGAAAATTTCAAGTCAACGGCACCTTTAGAAATATGTTTCCTGAGAAAAATGGTGACGTGTGAAATACTTATTTTCCCCCCTGTATATACATATGTGTATCACAGCTATGAGGCCACTTGGAAATTCTGTTTCCCTATATTTACAATTTGTAGTTAAAGGGATAGTTCACTCAAAAGTGGAATATTGCACACTATTTACACCTTTATGAGATTTTATGCAACTTTATGACAACAAAAGAAAATATTTTGAAGAATGTTAGAAACTGGTAACTACTGACTTCCATAGTAGGCAGCAACAAAATACTATGTTTTCCAACCTTTTTTAAATATTTATTTTGTAGGCATGTTGAGACTACACAGATTTAAGATTTAACTTTATTTGTTAGTGTCTACTAAAAGACTAAATGTAAATGTACTTCAGAAGCATTAAGTTGTCAATATTTGGTGGAATAATCCTGATTTCACAAAAATAAATAAATAAATAAATAAATACACCAGTCATTTTTTGAGAAATTACTATTTAAATAAAATACACTAATACATTCAAATACACTAATTTACAAAATACATTTGAAATTTTTCAATATATTTGGAAGAAACTGTATCAGACCTTAACAGAATAAAGCAAATATTAGTCTGCGGGCTCTTGAAAAGTATTAAAAGTTGATTAATCAATTTAGAGAAAATTAAGGCCCTTAAAAAGTATTAAGTCATCTTGAATTTTATTTTCAATGTACTCAATTGTTTCATCTTTTCATTTTGCATTTTTATTTATATATAATCTAAAAGTTTTTCCTGAATTGAATTGTTGCATATATGCTAATAGGATATATTATAGTTTATGGAACCTGAATAGTCCATGGATGGTCATAATTGTTTTGCTTAATGGTCTAATTATGGTTTCTGATTTCACTTTCTAGTAAACTTTGCACAGGGGTGGTCACTCAAACAATTATCTTGTGCTTCATACCCAGCATTTTGAATTATGTTGCATCGAAAAATGAGTTATCACAAGCAGAGTTTGTTAGTTGTGCTTTCTAACATTAAATATCTAGCAAATATATCTAGCTTTTAACTGATGTCACCGATGTTACTGGTTAAAGGAGACCTATTATGCCCTGTTTTACAAAATATGGTATAACTTTATTTTGATGGTCCCTTTAACAAATTTGTTAAATTTACGTTACATTGCATCTACATGGCAAGTAATTCTCATTAGATTATAGACTGTTAGGTTAGGGTTCGTGTAAATTGACATGTACTTGCAATGTTTCTTATAGTCAGTTAAATGTCTGTTGAAGGAGCAGTATCAACAGATATTAAGCAGACACTCTACTAATACTCAAATGAGAATTAATTGGTATGTAGTTGCAACTTTTTGTCAACAAAATGTGCAATAGGGACCATCAAAATAAAGTCTTACCCAAAATGTTTAATAATTCTCTGATGTCCCTAAAATGTGTATGTGAAGTTTCATTTCAAATAAAGTTTTATTTTATTTTAAATAATGTAAAAACTCTTTGAATCTGCCCCTTTTAGGCTTTGATCCTAATTATGGCCTTTTGGTGACTGTCACTTTAAATTCAAATGAGATTTTGCTCTAGTTCCTCTTTTCAAGCGGGTGGAACTACAAATGCCTGTGTGTCAGCAGATTCAAAAACAAGACTAGAGTCCTATGCTAATGAGATGGTCACTAATGGGCAGGGCTTTCCCCCTCTGATGGCATGTACAAAAAGAGAATGTCAAAGTGTTTCTGCAGAGTGTTTTTATCAAGAGTGATTATAAAAGAATAAAATTTGTTCATTTTTATCACTAGACGCTGGTTATATTCACAGACTGTTGCCACACAGCTGTCCTTAAACCCATAATAAAATTGCTTTTTGCATAATAGGTTCCCTTTAAAATCTAAAGTGGCAATGACGTCTTAAAATGTATGGAAAGATCTCATACCTATTAGATCCAGAGAAACTGAGAATTTTGAAGTGGTCTCTTTATTTTTTTTTCTCTCTCACACACACTCACACACACACACATTTATTTGTGAATTGCGGGAACATTACATGGGTTTCCTTTGTTTTTATACTAGGGCTGCACAATATACTATTTCAGCATTGATATCGCAATGTGATCATTCGCAATACATCGTGAGTATATGCAATCAATGATGAGCTTGGATTCTAATTTATCATTGGCAAGTGTTTTTCGAGGCTTGTGACTGTGTGAGAGTTTTTAAAGCATTCAGGCATAATAAATTGTACAGTTTGTAACTTAAAAAAATTTACAACGATTAATGTTAGTGAATTGTTTATAAAACGAAAACTATGTGGCATTATTTTACATTTAATTTTTCAATTACTGTATACCTGAATACATTTCATCTTCTCTGAAAACAAGACATTGTTTATACAATTTGTATCTTTTTCTTTATTGAATTTATCTATGCTTGTAGATAGTTTATTATATTTTATCCACTCTCCTACAGAATCATCCCAATCAATCTAAAATTATAAACTCTTTCCAAACAATTATTCAACTCATCTAGTAAAATTGTTTTCATATCGCAATATTTATTACAGAATAAAAGAAAATCGCAACGCAAGATTATTCCAATATCACAGTACAAACTGTATTTTCTATCACCCTATCCCAAACCTATGCCGAAAAATGTCAGCAATGTCCCTCAGCACTGTACTCGTAATTCACCACCTTCTTGTAAAGCCTGTGTCATAGTATACAGTTGCAATCAGAATTATTAAACCCCCTGAATTATTAGCCCCCCTGTTTATTTTTTTATCCCCAATTTCTGTTTAACGGAGAAAAGATTTTTTCAACACATTTCTAAACATAATAGTTTTAATAACTCATTTCTAAAAACTGATTTATTTTATCTTTGCCATGATGACAGTAAATAATATTTTACTTGATATCTTTCAAGACACTTCTATACAGCTTAAAGTGACATTTAAAGGCTTAACTAGGTTAATTAGGTTAACTAGGCAGGTTAGGGTAATTCAGCAAGTTATTGTATAATGATGGTTTGTTCTGTAGACTATTAAAAAAAAAATTAGCTTAAAGGGGCTAAAAATTTTAACCTTAAAATGGTTTTTAAAAAATTAAAAACTGCTTTTATTCTAGCCGAAATAAAACAAATAAGACTTTCTCTAGAAGAAAAAATATTATCAGACATACTGTGAAAATGTCCTTGCTCTGTTAAACATCATTTGGGAAATATTTAAAAAAGAAAAAAAAATTCAAAAGGGGGGCTAATAATTCTGATCGCAACCGTATGTTCACCAAATGTTTTTGCTTTTTTTCAAGAAGTCTTCTTTATTCACAGGGAATATGTTTTCATGGCAGTGCCACTGTATTGTACCTGAGTGCAGCTGTGATGGGGGCAATATCTTTGAATGTGGCCAATAGAGGGCGCTATTACTTCATCTGTTGGATGGCATCAACGGTATAAAACGCATCTTCTCTGATTAGTTTAGCAATGCTCTTGTTTCTATAGTGATCATAGCTATATTATTATTATTATTCCTGTTTATATTCCTTGACTCAAACAAGTTATCAGCTAAGAAGACATCTGCTATACAGAGTTCTGTAAGCGTTTGTTTTATAATTACATTAAGAACTTGTTGCAGTATTATTTGAATTACAATTTCTATTTCTTTTCCTTTTCAGATATTTGCCTCACTGGCGACACTGTGTTACGCAGGAAATACAGCAGTGAATTTTAAATCCTGGAGATCAAAAAGCGAAGATACATAAGCTTTTTTTTGCGATTTTCCTCAAAGGACAAATTATGTAAATACACAGAATCACATAACAAGGCTTGTGATGCGATTAAAGTAAAAATCCCAAAATATATGTAGCATTGTTCTTACAAAACTTTAATTGACAAAAGATTTCACAATCAATTTTACATTGGAAAATAATAAGGGGTAAATAAGTTTTAAAGGGGACGTATTATGCAATTTTTTGCAAAATGTAAAAAAAGTCCCTAGAATTTTGTGTGAAGTTTCAGCTCAAAATACCCCACAAATAACGTTTTATATCTCTTTGAAACTATCCCTTTTATGCTGTGTTCACACCAGACGCGGAACGCGCGGCTAAATCGCGTTATTCACTCGTAAATAGACGCGTGAACATTTGAGTTTACTCGCATCAAATTCACTTCAGAACAGATGCGGATTCGCATGATGGGCAGGGCTTCTGTCTGCCCGGTGACTGTAGCTTCGTTGCTCAATGGCTAACATGGATTTTATTGATAAAATAACTGTGTTTATGTGCTTTATGAAGGCTGTAAAACAGCGTCGATACGTTTGGGGCAGTGTCTGAGTCCACTAGATACTTTCAGAGGTGCACCCAGCTCTGTGAGCTCATAAACTCCTCCAGAAACTTAACCTGGATGACGGACGCTTTCAGCGGTGCTTCTGACTGAGCCAAGCCCAGTTTGATGAACTGTTGTCGGTGTCAGCTGGAGGATTTCCCCCGGACACCAACAACAGGTGCTATGTCACAATCATGCCCCCACATGAATTTCTGTGAATGTCCGCAGAAGTTTAGATTTTTGAACTCGAGTGATTTGCACGTCAAGCGCGTCAAACGCGCAAAACGCTCAATTCGCGCGGGGCCATTCGGGCGCATCGCGCAATTCGCGCCGCAGGATGCCTATTCGCCCATTTGCATTGATTTAACATGTAAATCACTCACGCTTGACGCTTCTTCCGCGTCTGGTGTGAACGCAGCTTTAGTCTTAATCCAAATTGTGCCATTTTGTTGACTGCCACTTTAAATTCAAATATGATTGTGCTCTTTTCAAAAGAGGGCGGAGCTACAATTGTCAGGACAGCAGCAGATTGAAAACAGGACTAACGTTATCTGTGCGAAAGAAAACTGAAAATGACAAAAGAAGTGACATTTAATGCTTCTTAGTCGCTGACATTATCTTCAGCACGTACGGTATGAAAACTCGGATGGCTGCTTTTCACTCAGGGCTGTTTATGCTAATGAGGGAGAGATTGTCACTAATGGGCGGGGCTTTCCCCCTCTGATGACATGTACGTACAAAGAGAGAATGTCAATCAGAGTGTTTCTGCAGACTGTCTTTATGAAGTGTGAATATTAAAAAAAAGAATACATTTTTACCATTAGAAGCTGGCTATATGCCTCACAACTGTTTAAACTCTTTATAAAGGTGATTTTTGCATAATAGGTCCCCTTTAAAAGCATGCTGTTGCTTTACCCTGAATCACTACAGTAAGCCCACTATAAAGATTTTAATTCAGAGAGCTGATTTGATGGGAAGTTACAGGATGTCTTGATATATTCTTGCTTGTTTGCATTAAACAAAGACAAGGAGACGAGTTGGTACAGTAGTTTGTAGTGAATAAAACAATTATAATGTGTATTCTTTGACTTGAAATGTAGATTTTTAAATAAAATTCAATTTGAAAATGTAGAAATTCATGCTTCAACCATGAACTCCATGTACCTATTACAAAAAATAAAAATAATATATATATATATATATATATATATATATATATATATATATATATATATATTTATTTTATTTTATTTTTTTTTCTCCTTTTAAACATGTTTCCCCCTACATCTCATGAACACAGTCATTTTAAGATGTACATATAAGATTTATAATGTTGCCCCTAAGTTTTGTCATGTATATTGTATGTATATGTTGCAATCTATTTATTGAAATGTGGCATGGATCAGTGCACAGTTTGCCATTTATTGTTTTGTTTTGATTGTGCACACTTTTGTTGGTGGATTCTAAACTTAATGATTTCAGTCATTCAGTTCAACTGATCTTTTAGTTTAGATGACTTAAAGCAGGGCTGTCCAAACTCAGTCCTGGAGGGCCGGTGTCCTGCTGAGTTTAGTTTCAACTTGCTTCAACACACCTGCCAGGAAGCTTTTAATATATCTAGTAAGCTTGATTAGCTGGTTCAGGTGTTTTTGATAAGGGTTGGAGCTAAACTCTCCAGGACGCCGGCCCTCCAGGACCGAGTTTGGACAGCCCTGACTTAAAGGGATAGTTCACCCAAAAATTACTGTCTACTCACTTTCAAATGGTTCCAAACCTTTATGATTTTTTTATTCTATTAAACACAAAAGGGCGACATGGTGGCTCAGTGGTTAGCACTGTCGCCTCACAGCAAGACGGTCTCTGGTTCGAGTCCCAGCTGGGCCAGTTAGAATTTCTGTGTGGACTTTGCAAGTTCTCCCTGTGTTTGCGTGGGTTTCCTCCAGCTGCTCCGGTTTCCCCCCCAGTCAAAGATATGCAGTATAGGTGAATTTAATAAACTAAATTAAATTGGCCGTAGTGTATGCATGTGTATGGGTGTTTCCCAGTACTGGGTTGCAGCTGGAAAGGCATCCACTGTGTAAAACATATGCTGGATAAGTTGGCGGTTCATTCCGCTGTGGAGACCCCTGATGAATAAAGGGACTAAGCCAAAGGAAAATGAATGAATGAACACAAAAGAAGATATGAAGAAAGCTGAAAACCTCTAACCATTGACTTCCATAGTAGAAAAAACAAATACTATGGAAGTCAATGGTTACAGGTTTTCAGCGCTCTCCAAAACATCTTCTTTTGTGTTCAACAGAAGAATCTCCCAAAGGTTTGAAACAAGTAAAAGGGTGAGAAAATGATGACAGATTTTTGAATAATCCCTTTTAAATATTGTCTTTAGTTTTAAATGTTTTATTGTTTGTTTTTAAGCCTGTATAGTTGAAAAATGTATTTGTACATGCATACTGTATTTGTGTTCTTGTTCCATATAATGTAGAACATCTTTTTTCACTGACGACAAAGATAAAGTTTACAATGCACTTAATAACTGTGTTCTTATTGTTATTCTGTACTAGCAATTATTTTTAGTACCTATTAACCAAGGGTTACATTCAACATATGCTCATTTTGAAATGATATACATTTCTGGAGATTGCAAATTATGTAGCCAGAAGTACGTATGGTTGCATTTCGTCTTTAAAACAAACGCTATGGGGCGGTATGATTAGTCTGATATATCTCGCAGGCTCTCTTATCTAACGTAGCAAAAATGGACAGTATGTGATACAGTTACTGTGTAAAAAAGACTAAGTGAAGTCATGGAATATCTTTTTATGGATAAAGCCATGTAATAATTATGAGGGAAAACATCTTTGTTACTTACCCATTGAAGAAGACGAGGCATCCTCAAACGAAGTGAGATGGCCACACAAACTAAAAACAGAAAGAAAGAACATGACCGGTAGAAAGTAAGATTTTAAAAGTTAGAATATATAGACATTTAAAAAAATAATGAATTTACCTGTTGAGAGAGTGTTGACTGTGTGTAGCTGATGCTGAGCTCCATGATCAAGTATAACGTTAATGAGCTGCAGGTGTTTTGTCAGTTATTCATTTACATATTTTAATTTAGTGAAATAACTAAATTTGCATAAGCAACCAATTTAACATAAAAAGGGTTTTTCGGGACAATACAGTTCTAAAAAACCACCCATTATCTGCAAAAAAAAAACATGAAAGAACCATCTTTTTTTATAGTGGATATTGACAACATGGCTAATTACGCTTGACGGTCTTGTTTGTGAACAAAGACAAAAAGAGTTGTGATGGCATTTTGATAAGTGAATAATTATAAATTAAAAGATTTTGCTGGTAGGTTAATCCATTTTACACGACGTGTTTTGAGAAGCTCACCTGGTTTGCAAACGTCAAGGAAGTTAGCCTATGTAAAGTTAGCTAAAATGTAAAGTTAGCCTATAGTGTCACCTTGTGGTCGACTTTGATAAAAAACAAATTGGTTCATATATTTTTTTCAGGACTCGAGTACATACATTTTTGTAAATGAGTCATTATCACTAAAAAGGGCCTTTGAGACATCAGAATTAAAAAAAAAAGTACAAAAAAAACACATAGTTGTTGTATTAATTAGACCTATAGGCTGTAAGAAATTAATGTTGGTCAAGCTCCTGCACTTTTTACAAATAATCTGCAAGCAGACAAGTAAATAGACCTCAAATTGTGTCAACCCTGTCATGGACAAATTCATATTTTCAGAAAGGTAATGTGTCGCTTTACCAACCTAACTTTATAGATTATGGAAAAAGTCTATTTATATTAATGAAATAATGGACAAGTTACTTAAAAGTTTTCAAGAATTCAACTTCTGTTTTCACCAACTAGCCTACTGCAAAACCACCAAGCCACCATTTTGTCAATATGCAAATTATAAAGAAAATGAACAAATATTGTCCTTCAAATTAAGCTAAATTTGCTAATGAAACTTTACATTGTACTTTGAATTGGAAGAGTTAAGGGAATGTTGGAGACAACTCAAGTTAAACACCTTAATAATACTGTTTTTTTTTTTCAGAGTAAGGTAAATGATTAGATTACAGATGTTTACATACATTTGAAGTCAGAATTATTAGCCTCCCTGTTTATTTTTTCCCCCAATTTCTGTTTAACGGAGAGATTTTTTTTCAACACATTTCTAATCATAATAGTTTTAATAACTCATCTCTAATAACTGATTTATTTTCTTTGTCATGATGACAGTAAATAATATTTGACTAGATATTTTTCAAGACACTTCTAGCTTACAGTGATATTTAAAGGCTTAACTAGGTTAATTAGGTTAACTAGGCAGGTTAGGGTAATTAGGCAAGTTATTGTATAATGATGGTTTGTTCTGAAGACTATCGGAAAAATATAAAGCTTAAAGGGGCTACTAATTTTGATCTTAAAATTGTTTTTTAAAAATTAAAAACTGCTTTTATTCTAGCTGAAATAAAACAAATAAGACTTTCTCCAGAAGAAAAAATATTATCAGACATACTGTGAAAATGTCCTTGCTCTGTTAAACATCATTTGGGAAATATTTAAAAAAGAAAAAAAATAATAATTCTGACTTCAACTGTATATTATTAATTGTCCTTTTATGTCTACATATTTCCATCCAATATGTTTATGTATGGGGCAACACGATGACTCAGTGGTTAGCACTGTCGCCTTACAGCAAAAAGGTCGATGGTCCCATCTGGATCAGTTGGCATTTCTGTGTGGAGTTTGCATGTTCTCCCTGTGTTTGTGTGGGTTTCTACCGGGTGCTCCAGTTTCCCCCACAGTCCAAAGACATGCACTATTTGTGAATTGAATAAACTAAATTGGCAGTAGTGTATGAGTGTGTGTGAATAAGTGTGTATGTTTTCCAGTGATGGGTTGCAGCTGGAAGGGCATCCGCTGTGTAAAACATAGGCTGGATAAGTTGGCGGTTCATTTCACTGTGGCGACCCCAGATTAATAAAGGGACTAAGCCGAAAAAAAAATGAATGAATGAATGAAACATGTACAGTATATAAACATTGAATCATTCCACCCAGATGGGATAATTGTGTCCTGTACATATATTCATGAAATTCAGCCAGGTGCACATTTGGAGCTAATTAAAAATGTTGTGCTAATTAAAATGCTAATTAAAAACTACCGTTTTGTTAAACAGTGCGTTCTCTGGTCATCCTGACCTTATTGTTCTATCCAATAAATTCGAGAAACAGTGCATTCAGTGGTTCACCTGCTACCCTTCAATTACACTGTAAATCCACCCTCTGATGGTGCAGGTTTCCATGGAGACACGGTCTTGACCAAACTTCATGCTGAGTGATCAAATTATTCTTTCAGGCTGATTTCAAATATAAAACAATAAGGGAGATCCACTGAGACAGCTTTCATGCACCATAGAAATGCAGCGTATTTCTGATTAAAGCCTATAGAGTGGGTACAGTGCAGCATAAATGAGTACACTCCTTATAGATCTCTCTTCTAAATTAAGACTTCCTATAGGATGCTATAAAGTAAGATATTTGTATATACAGTGCACCCGAAAAGTATTGATAGCGCTTCACTTTTCCACATTATTTATGTTAAAGCCTTTTTCCAAAATGGATTAAATTCATTTATTTGCTCAACATTCTTCACACAATACCCCATAATGACAATGTGAAAAAAGAGTTTTTGAAATTGTTGCAAATTTATTACAAATAAAAAAGCTGAAAAATCACATGTACATCAGTATTCACAGCCTTTGCCGTGAAGCTCTAAATTGAGCTGAGGTACATTCTGTTTCCACTGATCATTCTTGAGATGTATCAGTAGCTTAATTGGAGTTCACCTGTGGTAAATTCAGTTGATTGGACATGATTTGAAAAGGCATACTCCTGTCTATATAAAGTCCCAGGGTTGACAGTGCATGTCAAAGCACAAACCAAGCATGAAGACAAAGGAATTGTCTGTAGACCTCCGAGACAGGATTGTTTCGAGGCACAAAGCTGGGGAAGGTTACAGAAACATTTCTGCTGCTCTGAAAGTTCCAATGAGCACAGTGGCCTCCATCATTCGTAAGTGGATGTTTGGAACCACCAGGACTCTTTCTAGAGCTGGCCGACCATCTAAGCTGAGTGATCGGGGGAGAAGGGCCTTAGTCAGGGAGGTGATCAATAATCCGATGGTCACTCTGTCTGAGATCCAGCATTATTCTGTGGAGAGAGGAGAACCTTACAGAAGGACAACCATCTGTGCAGCAATCCACCAATCAGACCTGTATGGTAGTTTGGCCAAACGCCTGGAATTTGCCAGAAGGCATCTGAAGGACTCTCAGACGATAAGAAACAAAATTCTCCGGTCTGATGAGACTAAAATTGAACTCTTTGGAGTGAATGCCAGGCGTTACATTTGGAGAAAACCAAGCACTGCTCATCACCAGGCTAATACCATCCCTACAGTTTAGCATGGCGGTGGCAGCATCATGCTGTGGGGATGTTTTTCAACAACAGGAACTGGAAGACTAGTCAGGATAGAGGGAAAGATGAATGCAGCAATGTACAGAGACATCCTGAATGAAAACCTGCTCCAGAGTGCTCTTGACCTCAGACTGGGGCGACGGTTCATCTTCCAGCAGGACAATGACCCAAAGCACACCGCCAAAATATCAATGGAGTGGCTTCACAACAACTCGGTGAATGTCCTTGAGTGGCCCAGCCAGAGCCCAGACCTAAATCCTATTGAACATCTCTATAGAGATGTACATGATGGCTGTACATCGTTGCTTCCTGTCCAACCGGATAGAGCTTGAGAGGTACTGCAAAGAGGAATGGGCAAACATTCCCAAAGACAGGTGTGGCAAGCTTGTGGCCTCATATTCAAAAAGACTTCAGGCTGTAATTGCTGCCAAAGGAGCATCAACACAGTATTGAGCAAAGGCTGTGAATACTGATGTACATGTGATTTTTCAGCTTTTTTATTTTTGAATAAATTTGTAACAATTTCAAAAAGTCTTTTTTCACATTGTCATTATGGGGTATTGTGTGAAGAATTTTGAGGAAATAAATTAATTTAATCCACTTTGGAATAAGGCTGTAACATAAAAAAATGTGGAAAAAGTGAAGCGCTATCAATACTTTCCGGATGCACTGTACTGTATTGTACATTAGTCAGTACCAAAGCCAAAACTGGAACTAATCTAACAAAATAACTCAAGGTTATGGTGCAAAAATGAGTACACTCTAATGAATATTCCTTCGGTTTAGTCCCTGGTCATCAGGGGTCGCCACAGCGAAATGAAACACCAACTGTTCCGACATATGTTTTACGCAGCGAATGCCATTCCAGCTGCAACCCAGTACTGGAAAACACCCATACACACTTATTCACACACATACACTATGGCCAATTTAGTTTATTCAGTTCACCTAGCGCATGTCTTTGGACTGTGGGGGTAACCGGAGCACCCAAAAGAAACCCACGCGAACATGAGGAGAACATGCAAACTCCACACAAAAATGCCAACTGACCCAGCCAGGACTTAAACCAGCAACCTTCTTGCTGTGAGGCGACAGTGCTAACCACTGAGCCACCATGTTGCCCCTGCACTGTGTGTAAACTGTCATAAAGTGGTCTTGTCGACATTTTGTTAAACATGAAGGAAAATAACAAAAAGGCCATACAAATACTCATTTGCGTGCACACAATGACAACAATAGCACTCGAGCATCTGTTTACCAGCAGCTTTGACAGCAGCAATGAATAGAATGAATCCATTGCCACAAGGTTACACCATAAACACTATCACACTACACACTATGGCTTTTATATAATGACAGCTGGTGTGTGTTTGTTTCATTGCACCCTTTATGCTTATGCTTTGTTAGAGCACACTGTTCATTTAGCACCTTTTTAGTCGGACTCATTAGAATTATATTGCAAGTTATAATTAGGGGCGGCACAGTGACTGTCACCTCACAGCAAGAAGGTCTCTGATTCGAGTCCCGGCTGGGCCAGTTGGCATTTTTGTGTGAAGTTTGCATGTTCTCCCCGTGTTGGCGTGGGTTTCCTCTGGGTGCTCTGGTTTCCCCCACAGTCCAAAGACATGTGGTATAGGTGAATTGAGTAAACTAAATTGTCTGTATTGTATGAGTGTGTGTGTGAATGAGTGTGTATGGGTGTTTCCCAATACTGGGTTATGGACGGAAGGGTATCTGCTGCGTAAAACATATGCTGGAACAGTTGGTGGTTCATTCTGCTGTGGCGACCTCTGAAATAGAGACTAGCCGAAGGAAAATGAATGAATGAATGGTTATTTTTTATTATACGTTTTGGCATGTCTAAATCATACTTTTTTAATCACACTGTAAAAAAAAATCTGGCAGCTAGTGTGCCGAAAAAAACGTAAAATAACAGCTGTTAAAATTCATTTAACGTCCGTTATTTTACTGTAAATTTTTGTTATTTAACGGTTGTTATTTTACAACAAATTTCTGTTATTTAACGTCCGTTATTATACTTTAAATTTCTGTTATTTATTCCTTCATTCATTCATTCATTTAATATCCATTATTTTACTGTACATTTCTGTTATTTATTCATTCATTCATTTAATGTCTGTTATTTTACTGTACATTTCTGTTATTTATTCATTCATTTAATGTCCGTTATTTTACTGTAAATTTCTGTTATTTATTCATTCATTCATTTAAGGTCCGTTATTTTACTGTAAATTTCTGTTATTTATTCCTTCATTCATTCATTTAATGTCTGTTATTTTACTGTAAATTTCTGTTATTTATTCATTCATTTAATGTCCGTTATTTTACTGTAAATTTCTGTTATTTATTCATTCATTCATTTAATGTCTGTTATTTTACTGTACATTTCTGTTATTTATTCATTCATTCATTTAATGTCTGTTATTTTACTGTACATTTCTGTTATTTATTCATTCATTCATTTAATGTCCGTTATTTTACTGTAAATTTCTGTTATTTATTCATTCATTCATTTAATGTCTGTTATTTTACTGTACATTTCTGTTATTTATTCATTCATTCATTTAATGTCCGTTATTTTACTGTAAATTTCTGTTATTTATTCATTCATTCATTTAATGTCCGTTATTTTACTGTAAATTTCTGTTATTTATTCCTTCATTCATTCATTTAATGTCTGTTATTTTACTGTAAATTTCTGTTATTTATTCATTCATTTAATGTCCGTTATTTTACTGTAAATTTCTGTTATTTATTCATTCATTCATTTAATGTCTGTTATTTTACTGTACATTTCTGTTATTTATTCATTCATTCATTTAATGTCCGTTATTTTACTGTAAATTTCTGTTATTTATTCATTCATTCATTTAATGTCTGTTATTTTACTGTACATTTCTGTTATTTATTCATTCATTCATTTAATGTCCGTTATTTTACTGTAAATTTCTGTTATTTATTCATTCATTCATTTAATGTCCGTTATTTTACTGTACATTTCTGTTATTTATTCATTCATTCATTTAATGTCTGTTATTTTACTGTAAATTTCTGTTATTTATTCATTCATTCATTTAATGTCCGTTATTTTACTGTACATTTCTGTTATTTATTCATTCATTTAATGTCCGTTATTTTACTGTAAATTTCTGTTATTTATTCATTCATTCATTTAATGTCCGTTATTTTACTGTACATTTCTGTTATTTATTCATTCATTCATTTAATGTCTGTTATTTTACTGTACATTTCTGTTATTTATTCATTCATTCATTTAATGTCCGTTATTTTACTGTAAATTTCTGTTATTTATTCATTCATTCATTTAATGTCCGTTATTTTACTGTACATTTCTGTTATTTATTCATTCATTCATTTAATGTCCGTTATTTTACTGTAAATTTCTGTTATTTACCCATTCATTTAATGTCCGTTATTTTACTGTAAATTTCTGTTATTTAACATCCGTTATTTTACTGTAAATTTCTGTTAATTAACGTTCGTTATTTTACTGTTAATTTCTGTTAATTAACGTCCATTATTTTACTGTAAATTTCTGTTATTTAACATCTGCTATTTTACTGTAAATTTCTGTTAATTTACGTTCGTTATTTTACTGTTAATTTCTGTTAATTAACGTCCGTTATTTTACAACAAATTTCTGTTATTTAACGTCCGTTATTATACTTTAAATTTCTGTTATTTATTCTTTCATTCATTTATTCATTTAATGTCCGTTATTTTATTGTAAATTTCTGTTATTTATTCATTAATTTAATGTCCGTTATTTTACTGTAAATTTCTGTTATTTATTCATTCATTTAATCTCCGTTATTTTACTGTAAATTTCTGTTATTTATTCATTCATTTAATGTCCGTTATTTTACTGTAAATTTCTGTTATTTATTCATTCATTTAATGTCCCTTATTTTACTGTAAATTTCTGTTATTTAACATCCGTTATTTTACAACAAATTTTTGTTATTTAACGTCCGTTATTTTACTTTAAATTTCTGTTATTTATTCCTTCATTCATTCATTCATTCATTCATTCATTTAATGTCCGTTATTCTACTGTAAATTCTACTGTTATTTCTGTTATTTAATCATTCATTCATTCATTTAATGTCCGTTATTTTACTGTAAATTTCTGTTATTTATTTATTCATTCATTCATTTAATGTCCATTATTTTTCTGTAAATTTCTGTTATTTAACGGCCGTTATTTTACAGCAAATTTCTGTTATTTAACGTCCGTTATTTTACTTTAAATTTCTGTTATTTATTCCTTCATTCATTCATTTAATGTCCGTTGTTTTACTGTAAATTTCTGTTATTTATTCATTCATTTAATGTCCGTTATTTTACTGTAAATTTCTGTTATTTATTCATTCATTTAATGTCCGTTATTTTACTGTAAATTTCTGTTATTTATTCATTTATTCATTCATTTAATGTCCGTTATTTTACTTTAAATTTCTGTTATTTATTCATTCATTCATTTAATGTCTGTTATTTTACTGTAAATTTCTGTTATTTATTCATTCATTCATTTAATGTCCATTATTTTACTGTAAATTTCTGTTATTTAACGGCCGTTATTTTATAGCAAATTTCTGTTATTTAATGTCCATTATTTTACTGTAAATTTCTGTTATCTAACGGCCGTTATTTTATAGCAAATTTCTGTTATTTAATGTCCGATATTTTACTGTAAATGTCAGTTATTTAATCTCCGTTATTTTGCTGTAAATTTCTGTTATTGAACGGCCGCTATTTTACAGTCTTTTTCCAGCACCCCAGCTGCCAAAAAGACAAACAAAAAAAAAAACTGATTTTTTTCTAAAGTGTACAAAAAACAAATAAAAAATGTATATCTCACACATAAATTAAAAAAGAAGCCTGTTCTTTTGCTTACAGATCACACATGTAGCATTTATTCAAGAAACCACTACAACATTATTAGTCTTCACATTTTTAACACATAGAGTTGAAGTCAAAATTATTCACCCTCCTGTGATTTCCTATAACATTTTTTTCTTCTGGAGAAAGTCTTATTTGTTTTATTTCAGCTAGAATTAAAAGCAGTTTTAAATTTTTTAAAAACCATTTATGGTCAACATTATTAGCCCTCTTAAGTAATATATTTTTTTCGATAGTCTACACAACAAACCATTGTTACATAATGACTTGCCTAATTACCCTAACTTGCCTAATTACTCTAGTTAAGCCTTTAAATGTCACTTTAAGCTGAATACTAGTATCTTGAAAAATATCTAGTAAAATATGATGTACTGTCATCATGGCAAAGATAAAATAAATCAGTTTTTAGAAATGAATTACTAAAGCTATTATGTTTAGAAATGTGTTGAAAAAAATCTTTCCGTTAAATAGAACTTGGGGAAAAAATATACAGGGCTGCTAATAATTCAGACTTCAACTGTACATAACTTGTATTATTGCAAAAGTTGACAGTTTTAAATGCATTAAATATTCTTAAATTAAATTAACAATGACATATTTTGCAAACTGAGAGATGAGCAATACACACAACAAAGATTTCTAAATCTAGTGATCTAAAATGGAGAACTTGAGTGTATATGTAAGGACTACGGCTTATGTTTCAGTCCCAAACACAGGGCCAGCTCGCACTTCTGAATCTTCCCGTCTTTATTCATGTCGCAGTGAGTCAGCAGGCATTCACGGAACTTATCCAGATCCCCTCCACTGATAGAGGGCTGAGGACAAAACAAAGTGTTGAAACATGAGCAGAAATGCAAAAAGTGTATTATTTACTAGTGTACTTTGTTGACATGGGCTGAATCAGATTTTAAAGGGATAGTTCACCCAAAAATGTTTTAAATTTGGTTATTTACACATGCCACTTCTTCAAAACCAATTTCAGTTTCAGCATTGTTCAAAATATCTTCTTTTGTGTTAAACAGAAGAAACTCATAAAGAGAGAATAAATTATGAGGTAGTCTCCATTTTTGGGTGAACTATCCCTTTAAGATCAAACAGTCAGCATTTTTTCTTTCTTTCTTTAATCATTTATTCATCCATCCATTTATTCATATTCATATGATACAATTCTATAATCCTAATGCTGCACAAGACACACTTTTTAGGAACTATTTGTGACCCAGCACCACAAAAAACAGTCATAAGGGTCATTTCTTTGGGAAATTGAGATTATCATTAAACATTATCTGAAAGCTGAATAAATAAGCTTTCCATTGTTGTACTCTTGTTAGGATAAGGACATACAGTTGAAGTCAGAATTATTAGGCCCCCTTTGAATTTTTTTTCTTTTTTAAATATTTCCCAAATGATGTTTAACAGAGCAAGGAAATTTTCACAGTATGTCTGATAATATTTGTTCTTCTGGAGAAAGTCTTATTTGTTTTATTTCGGCTAGAATAAAAGCAGTTTTAAATTTTAAATATTTTTTCGATAGTCTACAGAACAAACCATCATTATACAATAACTTGCCGAATTACCCTAACCTGCCTAGTTAACCTAATTAACCTAGTTAAGCCTTTAAATGTCACTTTAAGCTGTAGAAGTGTCATGAAAAATATCTAGTAAAATATTATTTACTGTCATCATGGCAAAGATAAAATAAATCAGTTATTAGAGATGAGTTATTAAAACTATTATGTTTAGAAATGTGTTCTCTCCGTTAAACAGAAATTGGGGAAAAAATAAACAGGGGGGCTAATAATTCTGACTTCAACTGTATATGGAATCTGAGAATATGAAAAATCGGCTTTAGTTTCTTAGCAATGCATATTAATGATCAAAAATTAAGATTTTGTATATTTATGGGAGGATATTTACAAAAACGTCTTTATTGAACACTAATATTCCTTAAAAACTTATCATTTTGACTCATGCAATGTATTTTTGCCTATAAAAATATCAAAATATCCATGAAACACAACACTTTTTTTTTAGTTCAGGTTCATATTTGCTCTACACTATATGGTAGAAGTACATAAATATTATGGAATATGTATATAATAAATCTGTGTTTGTCCACAGTTGTAAAGGAGAAGGTTTAGAAATGTTAGATTACAGTTAAACTAAAAAAGTAACTATATAAGGGAAAACAGGCTATTGGTGTAAGGATACACACATTCACAAACTTAGACAAATTAATATTGAACTTGTAGCTATATTGGTTCTGTTATACACATGGCTATGCCAAACTGCTGCAAAACATATATAGCAAAATGGAGTATCCCAAAGTTATAGTATGTTAGATAATGGGAAAAGCATCTTCCCACTGTATTATACACAGTAGATCGGCAAATGTAAATGGCTCAAATTTAACTATACAAATATAGTAATTGAATATTGTTGAGTATTTGAATAACTTTTTCAAATTGAATTATTGCATTTGGATTATTGTCTCACTAGGCTTTGTTCTGTGGTCTCTAAAATGTGTCTAGAATCTTACAATATATACAATATACACTCACCGGCCACTTTATTAGGTACACCTTACTAGTACCGGGTTGGACCCCCTTTTGCCTTCAGAACTGCCTTAATGCTTCATGGCATAGATTCAACAAGGTACAGTCCATACTGACATGGTAGCATCACGCAGTTGCTACAGATTTGTCGGCTGCACATCCATGATGCGAATCTCCCGTTCCACCACATCCTAAAGGTGCACTATTGGATTGAGAATCTGGTGACTCTGGTGACTCATTGTCAAGCTCAAGAAACCAGTCAGAGATGATTCGTGCTTTATGACATGGCGCGTTATCCTGCTGAAAGTAGCCATCAGAAGATGGGTACACTGTGGTCATAAAGGGATGGACATGGTCAG
Source organism: Danio kyathit (assembly GCA_903798195.1). NCBI lineage: Eukaryota > Metazoa > Chordata > Actinopteri > Cypriniformes > Danionidae > Danio > Danio kyathit. The sequence continues at coordinate 10,342,407 of LR812534.1, forward strand.
CAACAATACTAAGGTAGGGTGTGGTATTGACACGATGCTCAATATGTACTAATGGACCCAAAGTGTGCCAAGAAAATATCCCCCACATCATTACACCACCACCACCAGCATGAACTGTTGACACAAGGCAGGATGGATCCATGCTTTTATGTTGTTGACGAAAAATTCTGACCCTACCATCCAAAAGTCGCAGCAGAATTCGAGACTCATCAGACTAGGCAACGTTTTTCCAATTTCCTATTGTCCAATTATGGTGAGCCTGTGTGAATTGTAGCCTCAGTTTCCTGTTCTTAGCTGTGGGACCCGGTGTGATTTTCTGCTGCTGTAGCCCATCCACCTCAAGGTTGGACATGTGTGTTCAGAGATGCTCTTCCGCATACCTCGGTTGTAACGAGTGGTTATTTGAGTTACTGTTGCCTTTCTATAAGCTCGAACCAGTCTTGCCATTCTCCTCTGACCTCTGGCATCAACAAGGCATTTGCGCCCACAGAACTGCCGCTCACTGGATATTTTCTCTCTTTCAGACCCTTCTCTGTAAACCCTTGAGATGTTTGTGTGTGAAAATCCCAGTAGATCAGCAGTTTCTGAAATACTCAGACCAGCCCGTCTGGCACCAACAACCATGCCATGTTCAAAGTCACTTAAATCACCTTTCTTCCCCATTCTGATGCTCGGTTTGAACTGCAGCAGATCGTCTTGACCATCTCTACATGCCTAAATGCATTGACAGATGCGCCTAATAAAGTGGCCAGTGAGTGTATACACCACACAGGTTCAACTAATCAGCAAACTATTTAACTGGTACTGAAAATAAAAATAAGTCTGAACACTTGAAGTCATAGCACACGCTTCTTTAAAAAATCATGCAATTTGCCTTATTATTCCAGAGTAGCCTACATACAGTACATAGAATAGGCTATATGGTGACGTTAAATACTGTACTTACAGTTAAGGATTTAACAAATGAAAGCAATTTACAACCAATATAACACTATTATTATTCATTTTCTTATAAAGCATCGTTTTTTTATTGTCCTTAATTTTTCTTCACATAAGAGTGGGCGGAGCCACTGGAAACTAATTGTCTCGAAACTTATGGTCTCATTCACTTCCATTGATTTTTAACCATCACATTATGCGATTATTTTACGTAGTTATACTGCCGTTTGATATTCCAAGCCATGTGCCCTGCAGACAAATTAATCTGAAATCCTAAAACATTCATCGAAAATAAGCTTGAATGAAGTTTGTTAAAAAGTTGATGACATGTTGGCGCCAGTGGTGTAGTGGTTAGTGCGTTAACACATGCAATCTGGTGCTCACGGTGACCTAAGTTCGATTCCGCCTCGCGGTCCTATGCCAATCCTAACCCCTCTCTCTGCTCCACATCCTTTCCTGTCAATTCTCTCTACTTTCCTATCCAATAAAGGTGTAAACCCCCAAAAAATTATTAAATAAATTGTAAAAAAAAGTTGATGACAGCATAATTTGATTGATTTTGTCTTTACTACTCTATAGGGAGTTTCGTACAACGCCACTTACCCTGACTAGTTCCATCATGTCTTTGACAAAGCCGTCCACCTCTGGTCCTTCAAGTGCTCCAGTCCTACTCTAGAATGAGAGCCGGACATTAATCCACGGAGCATCATGATCAATTGCTAATGCATCAGGTAACTTGGCCAACAACAAACAAGACACACTGTTAATGAGTAAATGCATCCACACAGAGAGATGTACAGTGCAATGAAGGTTAAAATCAACTCTTACAACATCGTAGTGTGCAAAGATCTTCTCGAAGTCTCTCTTCCTTTCCACTTGACTGCTGGCCTTGAGTAGGGCAGGAAACAGAGTCACTTGATTTTATTTATTTTTAAAAAGAGGTGTCACTTTATTTTGCAGTGTGTATACTTAGGGTGCTTTCACACCTGCCTTATTTAGTTCTTTTAAAACATGTTCATTTGCCTTTGTGGTGCGATTTGTAACAAGTATACCAGGACCTGCTGAAAGAGGTGGTCTCGGTACGATTTAAACAAACCCTGGAGCGGTTAGTTTGTGGTGAGAATGTTAACCGACCTCAAATTGACCCACATGCAAAAAGTACTTCACTTTTTTTGGACTAAACCAGCTGCCGTAGTCAGCTGTGATATGCATGGATGAGAAACATTTTGGCAATTATGGCAGGTTGCAGACAAACGTGAAGTTGTGAGGAGGGCTGCATCCAAAATCGCATACTTCCATACGATATAGTCTGCTAAAACAGTATGCGAGCAGAGTAGTATGTCCGAATTCATAGAATTCGAATAACAGTATGTGAGAAGTACCCAGATGACCTACTACTTCCGGCGAGATTCTGAAGTGCACTTTTAATGCACGCTGCACTATCCCATGATGCTCCGCGACAAAATTTATGAATGGGAGTGAAGCGACGCAACTGACGTTGGTAGGTCACGTGATCATGACTAAATGGTGGATGTATTACGTCCGAATTCCATTCATACTTTCCATTCATACTACTTTTCTAACGGTCGAGTAGTAAATTTAAACTCAAATGCAGAACCTACTGAATAGTAGGCGATTTCGTACGCAGCCAAGGTCTATACTGCTTGCTGACTTTTGCTCCATTTTTTGTTTACTTCTGAGTGTTGTGGACGTGAGTTTAATTCTGATCAATCAAAATGCATTTCAGGAAATACGTCTATCCAATTACTTGTGTCACACCTGTTGCAGTGCCCTCATGTGGATACTTGAGGGCACTAGCATTTGTTTGGTTTTTGCATGCATCTCTGCACACGTGATCACTTATTGTTTTCAGCTGTTCCTTGTTTGTTTAATTGAGTCCTGTCTTTATAAGTCCTGTTCTGTTGTGTTTTAGTCGCCTTTGGATTTTTGCATTGTGTTTCTTGTGATTTGTTTGATCATTTTGTTTGGTATCTTCTTGATTATTTTGGATTTCTGATTTGTTTCTTGTCTAAACTTTCCGTTTTTGGTATTACTAATTTTTGTACTTCAGCTCGTTTTTGTCTGCACTGTGTTTTTCAATTGAGGAGATTGGGATCATCGTTGTTTTGTTAAATAAATCCAATTTGCTGCACTTGGATCATTTCTCTTTTTTTTTTTTGAGAAACCCTGTCGTGACAGACTTGACCGTTTTTTGGTTTGTTTCAACTGGTTCGGACCCAAGCAGTCTGTCGGGTCTGAAACTAGACCAAAATGGCTGAATATATTGCTACAATGGCTGTGTCCCAAACCGCCTACTACTCAGTAGGTACTGCATTTAAATTTGAATTTACTACTTGGCAGTTAGAAAAGTACGTTCTATACAGTATGAATGTGAGTATGAATAGTACTTGGACGTACTACATCCACCATTTTGTCATGATCACGTGACCTACCCTAGTCGCTTCACTCCCATTCATGAATTCTCTTGCAGGGCATCATGGGATAGCATAGCGTGCATCAGATGTGCACTTCAGGCTCTCGCCAGAAGTAGTAGGTCATCTGGGTACTCCTCGCGTACTGTTTTCGAATACTATGAATTCGGACATACTACTCAGCTCGCATACTGTATTTAACATACTATGTAGTATGGAAGTATACAATTTCGGATGTAGTGCTGGTTCGGTTCAGAGCAGTTGGTCTGATGTGAAACTAAACCAAAATGGCTATAAAATTGCTACAATGTATCAGTGTTGGGGGTAACACATTACAAGTAACGTGAGTTACATAATAATATTACTTTTCTAAGTAACGAGTAAAGTAATGCATTACTTTTAAAAAATAAGCAGTAATATTTGAGTTACTTTTTTGAAAATGTAATGCGAGTTACTTTTTAGTTGAATTAATTAGCTTTTAAAAAATAAAATCGCTGAATTAAAATTAAAGTAGTCACAATGAATCACGCAGCCAATGAGAGAATGTGTTCATTATTTTGATACATTATAGTCTCAATGGACAGTGATTCTACTTAGGACAAATAGTACAAACGTAGCAAACACATTGATTTAAACTCTCAATAATCTGTATATATGGCATGTAGAGCTCTGGGGTCAGGAAGTTCTCAGATAACACTATCCTAAAATATAATTTTGATGTGTTTTTTAAAGTTCAATGAAGGTGTAGGTTATACAGTGCATTAACTGCAGAGCTCCTCTATTAAAAAGTTCTGAAAGAGATCAAGCCTCATACAGGTAATAAAAAGTAACGCAAAAGTAACTCAAACGTAATGTAACACATTACTAACTACAAAAAGTAATTAGTAATGCCACTAGTTACTTTTTCGGGGAGTAACTCAATATTGTTATGCATTACATTCTAAAGTAACTTTCTCCAACACTGCAATATATACTTTTTAATCTTGGTCCGGACCAAAGGAAACGTACTACAGGTGTGAAAGCACCCTACTATAAGAAAGTACTGAGTTATAATAGGTAGCTTCAGGGGTCAAAAGAAGAGTTGACCCCAAAAAATGTAAATATTGTCAGAATTTACTCACACCTGCAATTGTTTCAAGTCGATCTGAGTTGAAATGAAGATGTTTTTAAAAAATGTTGGAAACCGGTAGCCATTGACTACCATAGTATTTTATTTTCCTATTAAGGGTGTAAGTGGCTACTGGTTTCTAAAAGGTTGTGTTCAACATGAAAAAAGCTTAACTTTTAAACATTAGAAACCTCTTGAGTGTGAGTAAAGATGGGTGAACTATCATTTTAAGGAATAGTAGACTAAAAAAAAAAAGGATTATTGATGCTTTTTTTAAACTACTTATTTAAAATGAGCTGAATCAACACAATTCTTTAGGGTTTTTTTTTTGCAGGACAACTTAATTGTTTTATGTTCAATCCACTTAAATTTGTAAAAACAATTAATTTAACTTAATTGATTTGTGTTGGGACAACATGAAGGAATTGTGTGAAGCCCAGCATTTTTTACAGTGTACACAATTATTAGCCATTTATGTAATGGCCATAAGCACATACTGTAATATATAAATGTGAAACAGAACTGTAAAATAAAGTTTTAGCATCATTCACTGGATTATAGCAAATTATTACTTTTGAGCAAAACAAACAGTGAAAAAATATATAATGAGTACTAACATCCATTTTGAACTGCAACAGGAAGTTCTCTTGTAGAGCCAGAATTCTGGGGAAGAGAAAGAGTTAAATTGTAATCAGTCAATATTCTATCAAACCAGCTATTTGAGATGTGTGAAGTTGGGTGACTTAAGCCCTGAATACATCTTGGGATAAATATCTGGGTGATTCTAGAATTGCAATTTGTGTCTCCATATTAATTTCCTTTATTACTTAATTCGGTGTCACGGTGGGTCAGTGGTTAGCATTGTTGCCTCACAGCAAGAACGTCACTGGTTCGAGTCCTCTCTGGGCCAGTTGGCGTTTCTATGTGGAGTTTGCATGTTCTCCCCGTGTTGGTGGGGGTTTCCTCTGGGTGCTTCGGTTTCCCCAACAAACCAAAGACATGTGCTATAGGTAAATTAGATGAATACATTTCCCGTAGTGTATGTGTGTGTGTGTGTGTGTGTGTGTGTGTGTGTGTGTGTGTTTGTGTGTGTGTTTGTGTGTGTGTGTGAATGAGTGTGTATGGGTGTTGGGTTGCAGCTGGAAGGGCATCCGCCGTCTAAAACATATGCTGGAATAGTTGGTGGTTCATTCTGCTGTGGCGACCTCAGAAATAGAGACTAAGCCGAAGGTAAATGAATGAATTACTTAATTCCTATTGTCACTTTAACTAAAAATAACATCAATTTTAACATATGCTTTAAATAATAATCTCAATAATTATCTCTAAAACTATTGTTTAAACTGTAACTGTATTATAAAATAATAAAAATGTTCTGTATTATTGGTCATTTAGGTTTTGCGTCTGTCTTTACGTTCTGGCCAACTGTGTTACATCGGTTATAAAAAGGTATAACACTCTTAAAAGCACTGACAGAATAAGCATGTGACTTGCACCGAGTGATGTCACTTCCTCTAGCGAGAAACTCTGGAACGTAGTGAGGCATGTTGTTATTCCTTTCATTAATTTGTACTAGTGATGTGGGGATCGATAATAAAATATCGATATCTCCGATACCAGCTTTGTATGTTCTAGAATTAATTATCTTATCAAAATATCGATATTTCAGTCATTTGGAGCAAATTTGTAGTTTATTGGAAATAGAAATACAGCGGAAAGTAACCACAATTACTCTAGTTTATCTGAATAATGCCAACTTAGTCGGAACTACTTGTTCTTCCGCCTGTCAAGTCATGTGCGTAATATGGCACTGTACAACTGCAGAGCACGCTAGCTAGCCACTCAGTCGGCTGGCACATGTTGTTCAGTCATGCTGTCATTGGAAATGGGTGACCGCAAGCGAAGTTATGTGTGGAGCTACTTCACTTCCATAAACTCAAACGATGCGGTTTGTGACGCATGTAACAAAACAGTGAGGTACTATGGTAATACCACAAACCTAATCAAACATTCATTCATTTTCTTTTCGGCTTAGTCCCTTTATTAATCCGGGGTTGCCACAGTGGAATGAACTGCCAACTTATCCAGCACATGTTTTACGCCGCGGATGCCCTTCCAGCCACAACCCATCTCTGGGAAACATCCATACACACTCATTCACACTCATACACTACGGACAATTTAGCCTACCCAATTCACCTGTACTGCGTGTCTTTGGACTGTGGGGGAAACCGGAGCACCCGGAGGAAACCCACCCGAACGCAGGGAGAACATGCAAACTCCATACTGAAATGCCATCTGACCAAGCCGAAGCTCGAACCAGCGACCTTCTTGCTGTGAGGCGACAGCACTACCTACTGCGCCACCGCGTCGCCCCTAATCAAACATCTAAATATAAATCACAAGACAGAATATGACTACGTCATGACTAGGCGGTCAGAAGAGGAGGAAAGGAGAGGCACAGGTGCTGCTTGAGCGAGACAGACACTACTTGTTACTTTAATTTCCCAAACAGTAATTTTTGGGCAAAGTATCAGTATCGGATTGGTATCACCGATACTCGCCTTCACTTTACTTGGTATCGGATCGGGTAGGAAACCAGTGGTATCGCACATCACTAATTTGTACAAAATTAGGATACACCAATAGTATTCATTATTTGTCAACTCTGTTATGGTGATATGTCAGTGAATTTCTAAATTAAAACTATTATATGTTGAGAATACATCAAATTTTACTTTAAACATGCTATGTGGACAATGCATCTGGTTCGAGGTTAGCATCTTGAGCTAAAGCACAAAATGGCGGGAAATGTCAACCCTTTTTGTGGTTTAACAATAAGCAGCTGCAGCACAATTCCAATCAAAAATACAGAAAGAAGCTAGGCTGTTCCTCAATTCCAAGAACGCAGAGAACGGACTTGCGTTCTTGTGGAGACCGGTCTTGCTAGGTGTCCTCGGAGTAACGAACTCGGGAGACCATGAGAATAGAGAACGCGTCCTGTGAGAAATGAGATGCTGCGTTCTTCCTGATGGTCACGTGACCTCCACGCATTTTTAATGGATATTTATTTAAACATTACAGCATTCATACAACGATTTATTGTTTTTCCCCTTTTCAAAATATATACTCTGCATAAAAACATTAGAATTATACGTTGCACAATATAAATAAAACAGATTTTATTGTGAATTTCAGCAAACAAACACCCTTAATGTGTTTATTCCTTTATTAAAATGTCCATGGTGCTGTTTATATTCACTGTCTCATTTAGGGAATCTCCTGAGGTAAATAAGTGATATCTCTGAACTTTAATAATAAATCTAAATAAAATGCTGCGCTTCCCACACCCATTCGCAATGACTTCTGGGACTTCTAGAGCGAGATCTGTACTCAAGTCTGCATCAGTGCGTCCTAAATATCAAGAACACATCCGGGAAGTTTCACGCGTCCTCTGTTCTTGCGGTCTTGAGTATTGGAACTGAACTTTGGCAGCTGATGATGACGTTACACGAGAACACGAGGACGCAAGACCGCTGAAGAACGCATATTGAGAAACAGCTCTAATCAAGGACTACGCATGAACATCGGCCATATTTGTTGTGGTGTCCAGAACCATAACAGAAATTATTAATTGCACTTATTCAGTAATATATACAGTAGCACTGCAGTAACACATGTGCAATCGATGTACATTCAGTGGCTAGAAAATACCAATAATGACTGTGAGGGTTGTGATGAATGAAAAGTCTAAATGTCCTATAAATACATTGATTAAATCACGGTGAGGTAAATGTGCATGTTTCTCTCATAAATAACTCATATCCAAAATGAAAGCATGATTATTAAACACACATCACCTCGCTAAGTCATTAAGATCCAATCTGCCATCCTTGTTTTTGTCAAAAATCTTCATCTGCAAAAGACAAAACAAAGGATATTTAGAAGTGTTTTTTAAAAAGACAATCAAAATAACCAAATAAAGACTAAAAACAAAAGCATCGTTTTTTTCAACTCGGTTAAAAATTACGTACACCACCATTGGTAGCCTGGAAACATTTTAGAAACACTAATTGCCAGACATTACTGATTTCAAGTGAGGATTTGGTGAGGAGGTGTAAAGCAATGCTTGTGAAGAACGGCTCTCAGCTTTTACTCTCCATAATTTTATCCAGTGCTTTATATGCCCGGACCTTAAGTTTACCCTTCGCCTCCATGAGGTAAAACTCTTTAGTATTAAAGCACATGAATAAAACTAAATCCATAATCATTTTGTTATGCATGAAAGCTTTTAAGGCGACGCAGTGGCGCAGTAGGTAGTGCTGTCGCCTCACAGCAAGAAGGTCGCTGGTTTGAGCCTCGGCTGGGTCAGTTGGCGATTTTGTGTGGAGTTTGCATGTTCTCCCTGCATTCGCGTGGGTTTTCTTCGGGTGCTCCGGATTCCCCCACAGTCCAAAGAGATGCAGTACAGGTGAATTGGGTAGGCTAAATTGTCCGCAGTGTATGAGTGTGTATGGATGTTTCCCAGAGATGGGTTGCAGCTGGAAGGGCATCCGCTGCGTAAAACATGTGCTGGATAAGTTGGCGGTTTATTCCGCTGTGGCGACCCCGGATTAATAGAGGGACTAAGCCGAAAAGAAAATGAATGAATGAATAAAGCTGTTTATATTTGTTTTATATGGAACAGAAAATGGCGTCACGGTGGCGCAGTGGGTAACACGATCGCCTCACAGCAAGAAGGTCACTGGTGCATGCCTCGGCTGGGTCAGTTGGCATTTCAGTGTGGAGTTTGCATGTTCTCCCCGTGTTCGTGTGATTTTCCTCCGGGTGCTCCGGTTTCCCCCATAAGTCCAAAGACATAGGTGAATTGGGTAAGCTAAATTGTCAGTAGTGTATGAGTGTGAATGAGAGTGTATGGGTGTTTCCCAGTGATGGGTTGCGGCTGAAAGGGCATCCGCTGTGTAAAACATATGTTGGAACAGTTGGCGGTTCATTTTGCTGTAGCGACCCCAGATTAATAAAGGGACTAAGCGGAAGGAAAATTAATGAATGAATGAGTCATTTGTGTGTGGACAACTTGACATAAAATAGACAGAACATTGCCAATTAATGTTATAAACAAAAAAAAAATTATTCTAAATCTATTCTGGAAGGTGAATATCTTTTCTATTTACATTTATATACCTGAGAACTATATTTATAACTTTATAGTTATAGTATATTTGGCAGAAGCTTTTATCCAAACCAATTATACAGTTGAAACCAGAAGTTTACATACACTGTATAAAAAGGCACATAACCATTTAAAAAAAAGTCAGATGTTAATGTGACTAAACTTTTTCTCTTTTAGGTAAGTTAGGATTATCAAATTTGTTTTATGCTTAATAGCAGAATAACGAGAGAGATATTTTTTTGAGAAATTGTTATAACTTTTCTTGAAAGTCAACTTTACATACAATAAGATTATTATGCCTCTGAAAAAGCTCAGATGATGGTGTCAAGGTTTTGGAAGTTTCTGATTGGCTAATTGACAACATTTGAGTTAATTGGAGGCACAACTGTAGAATAGTATTTAAGGAAAACCTCAAACACACTGCTTCCTTGTGTGACAACATGGGAAAATCAACAAGCCAGAATCAACAAAAAAGCCAGATTACAACTTGCTAAATTACACTGGGAAAAAGAATAATTTTTGGAGACATGTCCTGTGGACTGATGGAACTAAGATTAAACTGTTTGGCCATAATGACCAGTGTTACATTTGGAGGACAAAGGGGAAAGCTTACAAGCCTAGTGACACCATCCCATCTGTGAAGTATGGGGACGGCAGCATCATGTTGTGGGGCTGTTTTGCTGCAGGAGGGACTGGTCCACTTCACAGATGGTATCATGAAGAAAGAACATTATGTAGAAATACTGAAGCAACATCTTAAGACATCAGCCAGGAAATTAAAACTTGGTCACAAATAGGTCTTCCAAACAGACAATGACCCTAAGCATACTGCCAATTTAGTAAAATGTGCTTTTAGGACAACAGAGTGAATGTTTTGGAGTGGCCATCACAAAGCCCTGTACTCAATCCTATAGAAAATTTGTAGGCAGAGTTGAAAAAGCTTGTGCAAGCAAGACAGCCAACAAATCTGACTCAGTTACACCAATTCTGTCAGGAGGAATGACCAAAATTCCTGCAAACTATTGTGAGAAGCTTGTGGAAGGATACCCAAAACATTTGACGAAAGTTATACAGTTTAAAAGCAAAGCTAAAAAATACCAAGGAAATGTATGTAAAATTCTCTCATTAATTCGGCATTTAGTAAATGTAAATGATTTAGGTAATCCTAACAAACCTAAAATAGTAAACGTTTAGTATGATTTACCATCAGACATTTTTTTTAAAATGGTTATGTTCCTTTTTTTAGAGTGTATGTAAACTTCTGGTTTCAACTGTATAAGCATGTTTGCTGTTTGATCAAACTACTTATTTAAAATGAGCCGAAACAACACAATTCTGGAGTTTTTTTATCTTATGTTCAATCCACTTACATTTGTAAAAACGAATAAGCTAACTTAATTCCTTCATGTTGTTCCAACACAAATCGATTGTGTGGAACTCTGTTGTTTTCATACCCAGCAGTAGATTGAACATAAAACAATTAAGTTATGCCAAAAAAACCCTCAAGAATTGTGTTCTTTCAGCTTATTTTAAATAAGTAGTTTGAACAAAAAACAAACATCATTTTTTGTGGATATATACACACAACAGAATATGGTTCGTTCTTGTTTTGGAATGTAATTGGCTAAGAGGTCTTTAACCATCAGCTTTACTACCATCTATCTCTGCTTGCAGCATTTAATGTAAAATATACTGCTGCATTCGTGTCATGAACTGTGAATTTAAGAGTCTTTTTTAGGTGAGGATATAGTTATTGATGCACTGATTGAAAAATGTGTTTAAAAAAATTCAGAGATTTGAATACCAGGATGCAGTGGCTGCTCAGCACTCATGAACCCATTGAGAATAACCTTACCTTGGCCAGTTCTTCTGGATTCTACCACTGGCTCTAATGAATGTTTCTCTAGTAGTTAAACCTGAGATATTATTTTTCTATTATATATTTAATGGGCATTCTTCGGTCTACTTAAGCTATTAATGTTCTTTAATATTGAAAGGAACCAAAGTAATGCTGTAAATAAGAATGTTGGATTAACTTCAATCAAGATGCAAACAAACAAAAAAAGTAACATATAAAAAGATATGGTAAAAAATGTCTTAAATCATAAAGCATTTACAGTACTGCACAACATGGACTAAACTTGACAAAATTAGTTTGAAATGGGCAGCCGACAGGTTTAGGTTTATGCAACTAATCAATAAATAATCAATAAATAGAGCAGAATTAACAGCAGCAGTTTTACCATGGCATCTGTGTACTCATCCAATTTACTAGGAGGAATCTTCTTTTTGTGCTGCTGAAACAGATCCTTCAAGAAATTCTGCCATGAAACACAAAAACTTTTTAGCCTTATGACCAAGGTAAAAGAAAAGCACAGGTTAGATCATTTATTTATTTGTTTTTAAACTATGATGTAAATTCTACTGTACTGTATATCCTTTAAGTTGCTTTTCAAGTAAAATACTATTCCCATGCATACTATAAAATGTTTTTACATTGAAAAAAAGTGTCCTCAAATAAACTAAATGATTATTAAACTGCTAAACTTGTTGATTTGATCATTATGTTAAATGTGACCCTGGACCACACAACTTAGACTGTTGCACAAAGATGGTTTGGGTTTTTACCCAGGTGAGTTTGCATATAGTTTGAACAAACTTTAAGTTTTCAGGCTCAAGAAAGTGCATTGGTTTTAAGTTTCACAAAGTAAAGTTTATTTATAAACTAATTTTGAGAGGATCATGTGCTTATGATTGCTTGCGGCTGGACCCGCATTATCCAATTTAGAATGCACCAATCAAACGATTCTTAAGCTACTATAAATACCCTAGGTTACGTATCACAGCTATCTTCGTTTTGAAGAATCCCCCCTTCCACCCCTACTTCTCCTCCTCCTTCTTAGATGGGTGGCACTGTGGCCCAGTGCTTAGCACTGTTGCATCACAGCAAGAACGTCTCTGGTCTAGTCTTTACCAAGCCAGCTGACGTTTCTGTGCGGAGCTTACACGTTCTCCCCGTGCTCATGTGGGTTTCCCCCGGGTTCCCCGGTTTCCTCCCACCGTCCAAAAACATGCAACTTAAGTTTATTGACTAATCCAAATCAACACCATAGACATGCTCCTACCAACTACTTATCTCTTTAAAAGAGCAATTACTATCTGCTTTTCAGCCACTATGACAGGGGAGTTCTCGAGATCTACCTGAGCTCAAAGTCCCCTCTCACCTTGCAATGGGAGGGAGCCCCGGGCTCGAGGATCTTATGAGCTCAGGGCTCTCTCCCGGGACAGCATGCCAAACTAGCTTTATAATCAATCATCAGCTAAGTGTGAACTCTTGAACTAATTTAGAGAGAAGCACGTGATATGATTGACCGCAGCTGGTCTCTCATCTACAATCACTAGTTAGCCAATCAGATTAATCTAAACTCACTATAAATAGCCCAGCTAAAATTACTCCCTTATCTTCGTTTTCCAAAGAAACCCTCCATCCACCCCTTCTCCCCCTTTCTTCCTTTACCTCGGGGAGCTCTCGAGAACTACCTGATCTCGTACTTGCTCAATCGACCAGGCGGGAGCCCTGGGCTCAATTATCTCCGAGATCAGGGTTCTCTCCCGGGACAGCATGTCAAACCTGCTTTCATTTGTCAAACAATATCTAAGTGTGAACTCTTGAATTGGGTTTCGTCACCATGGTAACTGTGGACACACAGCTATTCTGCTCTGGAGCAGGTTTTATTCTGGATAAAAGATCACAAACCCAAATTTGACCAACCAGCTGTCAGTAAAGTAGATTATATGTAATGCAATTAAGCCAATCTCAATCCCTGTGCATCTAAATTGTCTTTTGTTGCTAATAATTTATTTATATTATATGAATTACAATTTCCCAGATATGGGTTGCAGCTGGAAGGGCATCCACTGCGTAAAAACGTGCTGGAAAAGTTGGCGGTTCATTCCGTTGTGGCGACCCCGGATTAAGCCGAAAAAGAAAATGAATGAATGAATTACAATTAAACTACAAATTTTTGAAGTGGTTTTGATTTGTCAATTAACATTAATAATGGCTTTAAAATATTGGATATAGCCAACAATTAAATTGATTTGTTTAAAATTATACATTTTTCTTTTGTGCCAAAACTATTACAAAATAGAGATCATGTTCCATGAATATATTTTGTAAATTTGCTACTGTAAATGTATTAAAACTCAATTTTTGATTAGGATTGTGCATTGTTAATCACTTCATTTAGAAATTAGGGCTCTATTTTAAGGATCTAGGCACAAAGTCTAAAGCGCACGGCGCAAAAGCATTAAGGGCATGTCCAAATCCACTTTTGCTATTTTAAGAGTGGAAAAATACGCTCTGCGCCCTGACGTATGGTCTAACAGGGTTGTGCTTATTCTCTTAATGAGTTATGGGTGTGTTTTGAGCATAGCGTGCATTAAACCAATCAGAGTCTCATCTCCCATTCCCTTTAAGAGTCAGTTGCGTTGCGCCATGGCACATTTGCTATTTATATGGTGGACTTTGTAAGTGGAAAAACAAAATGCTTCACTATCGAGAAAACAGTTAAACAGAACATCTGCAGCGCGAGGATAAAGAACGAGCCTCCATTCAGCCTCTTTACTTTCTCTTTACTTTACTTTTACTCTTTACTTTACTCCTTTACTTTCGTGGATAAGGAAACGGTGTTGTACGCACTCCACTGAAGACATCCATTAGCCTACATATTAAATTTTGTTTGTTAAGCGCAAAGATTTGTTTCAAAACTATTTCTAAATTCAGTTCAAACAAGTAAATGAACAACAATAATGAAGTGTGGTCAAAAAACTGAGTTATATGCAAACGCACGTCCTATTTCTATGCCCCATGTGGTTATACGTCTCCAAAACTCGACAGGGTACAAATTGTGATAGTAAAATGAAAAAAAAGCCCCCTGAGATGAAGAAGGCATGGAGGCAGTGGTTTTTATTTTTATGTAGAAAATAATAATTTTTGTATCATTTTAATCCTTAAATATTTTTTTCATATGTAAAGATATTTGTGTATTGCTGTACATCCTGTGTATTAAGTAACATGTGCACGTTTTGGACCTGCATAGGAGCATAACTAATGCACTCAGCGCTGGACTTTAGAGCAGTTGGTCAATGGTGCGGTCTAGTTCAGTTAGTCAAAATAGCAATGTGCCAACAATGCGCCTTAACGCACCTCCTTTGTAGACCAGCACACCCATGAGTCCACAAAGTGGCACAAATAGATTAGCTATTTAAACAACGTGGCTCAAAACGTGAAAATTAGGGTTGCGCTGGTCTGAAAATAGCAACAAATCGCACCATATGTGCACGTCTTGCACCTTATTGCGCAAGGTGTATGATAGGGCCCGTAAAGTGAAGACTTTAACGATGATTTTATCAGTATTTAGTAAGGGTGTGAGAAGATCTCGGGCTATGACGTGACGAGATTTCTCGTCAAGATTTCTCGTCAAGGTGAAAAGTTGTCTCGTGATGTTATGATGGAGCGTGAGGGTGAATTTAGCACTGAATATTGGACACCAGATTGGATTTGAACCGCACATCAAGTGCTTTGCACACACCTGGCAATGCAGGCTGGTCTCGGAGTTGCGTGTCACTCGTTTGCTTGGGCGGGTAAGTTTGATGTAACCGCTCGGAGTTCAAGGGTTACCGCGTCCAAAAGCAGAGGCTGCTACAACAGCCACACACATTAACCACGGCTCATAACATGCGATGGAATAGCACTTTAGATATGCTTAAAGCCATAGTCGTCGTAAACACAAATCGAGTTGGGCATATTTCAGTCGTATTATTGAAGTGCAGTACAGACATGTAAACACGGTAATCAAACTATTATTGTTGTGTTAGACTTTTTTGCGACAGGATAAGCCATACACACACACACGGCTGTTTGACACTATTTTCTGCACCCATCAAGTCAGTAAAGGACCACAAGACATACACTTCTCCTCCGAGTGTGCGCGCCGCACACACACAATGAACTCCTGGAGACACAGACACACCCGTCGTCATCATCATCATCATCATCATCATCACCAAACACAAGTTTATGCTGTCCAGAAACAACACGGAAGCTGACGCCGAATGAAAGTAAAACTGCTGAAAAATTTAAAACCAAAAATGACATGATTACATGCATAAAAAAAAAAGTTCAATTTGTGGAAATAAGTTGGATTCTCATGTGAAACTGTACAGGGAAGAAGCCAGTTGAGTTTATAGCAAAATATTTAGCAGTGTTTGCATGTCATTTATGGCATAATTCATTAAAATAAATGTAAAATAACATTCATTACAAGTTGATTTTAAAAAAACACCTAAATTGTTTTGCATTTTGTGATTTATTTATTTTCCATTCATATATTAGCACATATTTAGCAGTGTTTGCATGTCCTTTACTGCATAGAATTCATTAAAATAAATGTAAAATAACATTCATTACAAGTTGATTTTAAAAAAACACCTAAATTGTTTTGCATTTTGTGATTTATTTATTTTCCATTCATATATTAGCACATATTTAGCAGTGTTTGCATGTCCTTTACTGCATAGAATTCATTAAAATAAATGTAAAATAACTTTCATTACAAGTTGATTTAAAAAAAGCATTTTTTTCAGTTGAAAAAAATATTTTCCATTCATGTATTTCATCATTGAAGATTTATTAAAAATAGTGTAAAAAATCTTGTCTCGTTTCGTTCTCGTGAACCCAATCTCGTGTCTTGTCTCGTCTCGTGGGGTAAGCGTCTCGTCACACCCCTAGTATTTAGATTTTTTTAATCCCTCAGATTCCAGATTTTCAAATAGTGGTATCTTAGTCAAGTATTGTCCCATCTTAACAAAGTATACATCAATGGAAAACTTTTTTATTTAGCCTATCAAACCTTAAAAAGTCTGGTTTTATGGTCTAAGGCCACAAAAGTGCTTTTAGGTCTTTTAGTTTGATGAGCCAACATAGGTCTTCCATAAAAAGATTTTCTCCTTTACTTTGTCCATTTTATATACTGCATGTCTGTGTTGATTATAATACTGTACATTAATGTAACTAGTAGTTTTCATATTCCCAGGAATCGTGTGTGCACGTTTACCTTGAGCTCCGCAGCTGATATGTAACCACTGCTGTCAGCATCATATTTCCTCCAGATCTATCATGGGCAATGTGAAAACGTTAATATTCGAAGAGGATTTGTGAAGAATGTGGTTATATGAAGTGCAAGTTTACCTTCATGAACTCCACACTGTTATCTAATGGAGCCTCTCTGCGAAAGATCAGAAGGAAGTTCTCTTCCTGCGGCAGGATCATATTGGCCAGCTAGCACACATACACACACACACACACACACACACACATAAAACAATATTGGTTTATTGTTTACTACCAGCTAATAAAAGGGTTTATAATAGTGAATTCAACTCTGTCTCTACTCATAAAAATGAATTGCTTCCTCAGTGCAAGGCAGATATCAATATTTCTGCTGACCTATAAGCTGAAATGTGGCATCTTTGGTCATTTAAACAATCAAAACAATGATAGAACACATTTATTCCGGATTTCTGCTAAATTTGAAGTCAATCAAAAACAAGAAGTGATGTAATAAAAATTGCGAGATATCCTCTATTGAGAGGTTATTATTTTTATCATCAATAAGGATGTAGATGTTATGGGTCTGTATGTTCAATCCCCTCTCCTGATATACAGAGAATTAAAACCAAATGGGAGGAAGAGTTAGATACTGATATTGATGAGGAAACATGGGGTGATATTTGATCCAATGCCAAGAAAATATCTGTTTGTACACATACAAGAGAAATACAATATAAAATAATACATAGACTCCATATCTCTCCTTACCGCAGACATCTTTTTAACTAGGGATGCACTGATACCTTTTTTTTGGAACCGATCCGATCTCGATACCAAAATTCTGAGTATCGACTGACAGTGTTGCCAGATGTAGCTGACTGATTCCAGCCCAAAAACCCGCCGAAATGCAAAAACACCCGCCCAACAACCTCGATTTCGGCGGGCGTGCCATAAAAAAAACGCCCCAAATATATACTACCCGCCTATGTTATTTTTTACCCGCACACTCGAATCCAAAACTAACACTGTCGACTGATACAGATCCGATCCCGATACTGTGCTATTTTTTTTTTTTTACATAATACAGTTTCTTGTAATAAACTCAAATAATATATCTTCTTTAATCAAAATAACAGACCTATAGGCCTACTGTATATGACAGACGGCACAATATAACTAAAAACATGATGCTTGCTGTAAACTAGGCTTTATTATTTGACATTGATCTGTTGTGGTCCAGCTTATGTTTCCTTTTTTAATATTAATAATTTTCTTTGAAATCTGTAATAGGCTACCACTATTGACCCTAATCAAAACACAAACTGGTTAAATATAAATTACAGTGAAATATTCAGAGTAGCCTATATTAGGCTAAATAATTTTCTGTTAATAACAATTCATATTGCACCCGTCAGTTTCATTTTTATTATTTAATCAACTCCTTTAACCACAATGAGCCAGATTTTACAAACTATTCACAGCACTGAAAGTATCCCCCTCAGAAGAAAAAACTCAGTCGGAAGGATGAGAGAACAGAAACTCATTGTGAGAATAATCTTACGGAGCGGTGCACATCGCGTCTGCGCAGCCGGTGTGTGAATGAAGCGTTTGATGCATCACTGAGACACAGCGCGCAGCCCTCCGGTATCAGCAAACACTTTCAAAACTGAGCAGCACAAAGGGAAGAAATGAGTGCGTTGAGGATCTATGCGGTATCGAACCGATATCCGATCCAAGTATCGGGATCGGTGAATCGCTATTTTTAACCCTTCTAATTCGCCTATATGTTTAAAATGTAAAATTGATGTTGGTACTTTAACGCATTGTCATATCACCCTAGCCACAGCCATATCACTCTGCAGTTACTCACTGAAGCGAAGCAGGGCTGAGCCTGGTCAGCATCTGGATGGGAGACCACTTGGGAAAACTAGGTTGCTGTTGGAAGTGGTGTTAGTGAGGCCAGCAGGGGGCGCTCAACCTGTGGTCTGTGTGAGTCCTAAAGCCCCAGTATAGTGAAGGGGACACTATGCTGTCAGTGGGTGCCGTCTTTCGGATGTGACATTAAACCGAGGTCCTGATTCAATGTGATCATAAAAAATCCCATGGCTCTTCTAGTAAAGAGTAGGGGTGTAACTCCGCTGTCCTGGCCAAATTCCTTCCGATCATGGCCTCCCAATCATCCCCATCCACCGAATTGGCTCTATCACTGTCTCTCCACTGCACCAATAGCTGGTGTGTGGTGAGCGCACTTGCGCCGTTGTCCTGTGGCTGCTGTCGCATCATCCAAGTGGATGCTGCACACTGATGGTGGAGTGGAGAGAAGCGCTTTGGGTGTATGGCCAGATACGATGAATGCGATAATATAAATGCACACATTACATTGCATTGTATGTTGTCATGTAACAGACTGCAAAAGTATTGGTCTTTGGTGCTGGGCGAAATGGAAAAGATCTTTAAACATACCTGTCAACCTTCCCGTTTTTCCTGGGATTCTCCTGTA
The DNA here is from genome assembly GCA_903798195.1 of Danio kyathit. Taxonomy (NCBI): domain Eukaryota; kingdom Metazoa; phylum Chordata; class Actinopteri; order Cypriniformes; family Danionidae; genus Danio; species Danio kyathit. The sequence goes on from LR812534.1 coordinate 10,361,673, forward strand.
TTTTACAGTTTTATCCCGCTATCATCCCATAAAGGTATTTTCCCGTATTTCCCCTGTATTTTCAGTCTTTCTCCGAAGGGTGGCAATAAACATTAAAGCCTCCCTATGCGCAACCCATACCGCCAAACCACCAGGGGCCGCCCTTTGCTCTTAAATGTGAATCTGTTCTGTGCTTTCGCTTTGTTTAGGCATGAAAACACTTTTAAATAAATATAAAAATGGCGGGATTCCCTTTCCTTATATTACAGGTGCCGTCTCCCCTTCATATGCAATCCTCAAAACAGTCATATAGCGGTGCGAGACTGTCAGCTGACGCGCTTCATAGTAATAAATAGATGCTGTTTCCCAAACCGATTCTGTACAATTTATTTGAACCAGAGCTAATGTCTGGGTTGGGTGCGTGTTTAAACAGACATATACACATAATTAATAATAATAATATCTAAAGATGTTGATCTTGGTGGGTTTTTTTTCAAACACAACTAATTTCGTCCTAAATGAGCATAAAAAGTTAGGAAAGCAATCGAATGCTTTCTTTATAATGTTAGATGTTTGCATTTTTAAAGTGACACCTGTTATTTAATGTAATCAAACAAAAAAATCTAAATAAATAAGAGATTCATTCGCTGCTCTTTAGTCAGAATGTGTCAATTATACAGTGAAGAAACGGCTAATGAGATTTGATAGCTTGATTTTATTTCATTATAATAGCTATTAATTTTAATAAGCTGAACTGTTTGCTAATGTATTTGCTGGTAATGTATACTATTTATTTTTTCTTTTGTAAATAATAACAATAATACATATTACTGACTATTTAACTGTTTATTTATAATGAAACAGCTCCAAATCAACATATTTAGTAATTTGGGTTTTTGTTTTTTTTTTGGGGGGGGGGGGGGGGGGGGGGGTGGCAGATCCCTTATTATGGTGGGCAATGGCCATATTCCTTATTTTTTTATTTTTTACATCCCAATGTTGACAGGTATGTCTTTAACATGCAGCTAGATTTTGGCCAAGTTTCAATGTTTTTGGGTATACCTAATGAACGCATATTTTCATCAGCTAATACGAAATTATATAATATATTACAAATATTTTACTTAATTGGATTATTGATAAATCTTCATCACATAATGTTTGGGACAAGTTAATTTTTAATTTTATACTGTGTATGTAAACTTCTGGTTTTCAGAATGAGCCTATGTTATAAAAGACATATGTGAACATTGTTGATTTTTACAGTTTTTACTGATGCACAAGCCAGTTCTTGGAGCTTCATATATGATTACAGTTTAGCCCCGATTTTTTTGGTTCCGACGTCAAGGTGGCACAGTGAGTAGCATGATTGCCTCACAGCAAGAAGGTCACTGGTTCGAGCCTTGGCTGGGTCAGTTGGCATTTCTGTGTGGAGTTTGCATGTTTTTTCCATGTTCGCGTGGGTTTCCTCCGGGTGCTCCGGTTTCCCCCACAGTCCAAAGACATGCACTATAGGGGAATTGGATAAGCTAAATTGTCCGTAGTGTATGTGTGTAAATGAGTGTGTATGGATGTTTTCCAGTGATGGGTTGCAGCTGAAAGGGCATCAGCTGCGTAAAACATATGCTGGATAAGTTGGCGGTTCATTCCGCTGTGGCGACCCCAGATTAATAAAGGGACTAAGCCGAAAAGAAAATGAATGAATGAATGTTTTTGGTTCCTTTTCCTGTTTATGGAGGATGAGGCAGCTGTCAGATCTCATCTAAAATATCTTCATTTGTGTTTCGAAGATAAATGAAGGTCTCAGGGGGTTAAAACTAAATAATAACTCAAGTTTCACTCTTTGGGTGATGTAGTCCTTTAACAATATTCCTACTAAGCATGCGCTGGTTAAAGAGGTTGCGTGTCATAAATGCGCATGTGGGGTATGTGTGGTTATGTCGCATTTCCTGTGTTTCTGGTCTGCCTTCGGGTTCTCTGTCATAAGTTCTCATGACCTCCTTATTCTCTGTCGGGTTTTGTCTTGAGACTTGTGGTGATATTCCATAAGTTGCTTTTTTATAATTAAAATTATTATTTTCTGATAAAACCCTCTATCTAAAAGTGGGCAAGTCTCTTAGGTCACACTTTATTTTGATGGTCCATTTGTTGAATTTAAGTTAGATGTCAACTAATTCTCATTAGATTATAAGTAGACTGTTAGGTTGAGGTTAGTGTAAGTTGACATGTACTTGCAAAGTTTCTTATAGTCAGTTAAATGTCTGTTGAAGGAGCAATATCAACAGATATTAAGCAAACAGTCTACTAATACTCAACTGGACCATCAAAATAAAGTGTTACCGTCTCATACTCTTATAAGTTACTGCAAACACCAGAGCCATTTAACCAAACAAACATTGTTATTGTGTTTTGCGTATCCCTTTGCTGTCTACAGTTAAAGTCAGAATTATTACCCCTCTGCATATTTTATTCTCCAATTTTTTGTTTAACGAAAAGAAGATATTTTTTTAACACATCTCTAAACATAATAGTTTTAATAACTAATTTCTAATAACCGATTAGTTTTATCTTTGCCAAGATGACAGCACATTACCTGACAAGTCTTGTTGCCTATCCAAGTTTTAGGAGTAACAAATAATAACTTGACTTCTAGTTGATCATTTGATATCAGAAGTGGCTTATATGAAAGGCAAATACCTCTAGATTACGCTCATTTTACCTAAAAAACATGATCATGCCTTGATTTTGAATGATTTATTTAGGACAGTAAGGTCTGACTTTGCTTAGACAAAAGTCTTGTTACTTAACAGAAATAATGTACAGTATAGAATATAAAGTCATGGAAAAAGAATTAATATTGTGCATGACTCCCATGAGCTTGGAGGACTGCATCCATACATCTCTGCAATGACTCAAATCACTTATTAATAAAGTCATCTGGAATGGCAAAGAAAGCATTCTTGCAGGACTCCCAGAGTTCATGAAGATTCTTTGGATTCATCATCAATGCCTCCTCTTTCATCTTACCCCAGACATGCTCAATAATATTCAAGTCTGGTGACTGGGCTGGCCAATCCTGGAGCACCTTGTCCTTCTTTGCTTTCAGGAACTTTGATGTGGACGCTGAAGTATGAGCAGGAGTGCTATCCTGCTGAGGAATTTGCCCTCTCCTGTGGTTTGTAATGTAATGGGCAGCACAAATGTCTTGATACCTCAGGCTGTTGATGTTGCCATCCACTCTGCAGATCTCTCGCACGCCCTCATACTGAATGTAACCCCAAACCATGATTCTTCCTTTACAAAACTTGACTGATTTCTGTGAGAATCTTAGGTCCATGCGGGCTCCAATAGGTCTTCTGCAGTATCTGTGATGATTGGGGATGCAGTTCAACAGATGATTCATTAGAAAAACTGACCTTCTGCCACTTTTCCAAATGATCAACTAGAAGTCAAGTTATTATTTGTTGCTCTTAAAAAGACTTTTGTCAGGTAGTGTATAATATTTTATTTAACATACTTGTATTCAGATTAAAGTGCAATTTAAAGGCTTAACTGGGTTAACTAGGCAAGTTAGGGTAATTAGGCAAGTCATTTTGTAACAGTGGTTTGTTCTGTAGATAACTGAACAAAAATATTGATTAAGAGGGCTGATAATATTGACCTTAAAATGGTTTTTAATAAATTAAAAACTTTTGATGAGCTTTTAATAATCTTTTAAAAGCTTTTATTCTAGCCAAAATAAAACAAATAAGACTTTCTCCATTAAAAAAAATGTTATAGGAAATACTACGAAGAATTCCTTGCTCTGTTAAACATCATTTGGGAAATATTTGATTTAGAAAAACAAAAATTCACCGGAGGGCTGTGACTCCAATTGTAGATCATCTAGATCAGTGGTTCCCAAAGTGGGGGTCTGGACCCACTGGGGGGGTCGCGGGACAATGACGAGGGGTCGCTTGGTGATTTACAAAACTCAAATAAATTTTAATAAACTATTAAAATTATCATATTTTATTTATAACCCACAAGAAGATAGTTAATAGTTACGTTAAAGAAACAACAACATCAACATACAAATAAACATCTATCAGCCTTTAAATTTTTTCTTTTGGATTATTTTCTTTTGGATTATGACCCCTGTGTTTAGATTAACCATACAGCAATAGCGATAGCTGCAACAGATTGATTTCACGGGGCCAGATAAACATTTTTGACAACCTTAGTGGCACTCTAATACATTAAAAATAAGATATTTGTGATTAATATTAAATAAAATTGATAAATTACTTAAAAAAATTAAATGGTAATTATAATTATTTTTGTGTTGTCAATATCCTCATGTTTATATTTGCCTTTATTTTGCCTATAGTTGTGTGTGCACCATTTGCATATTTATAACCACCTTTGAGAAAAAATGGGGGTCGCGAGTCACTGACATTGTTATTTTGGGGGTCGCGGGCTGAAAAGTTTGGGAACCCCTGATCTAGATTGTATATATCACTGTATTCTATGTTGTTTAGCAATCATTAGAAGTGAATCTCCTACCAGATAACATCCAGTGAAAGTGAGAGTTGGTATGAATACTGTAATATTACATTGATTTCTAATATTATAGCAGAGTTTGTTAAGAGTTGCTTAGAGAAACACAGAGCTGAAAGGACCAATAAAAATAATTGTTATTGATAACCTGATTAAAGAGATTCAGTCACAAATCACAGCCGTAAAATCAATGTTACAGGGAAATACAACAGTCTCTGGTTATGTATGTTTGCAGAGTTGGGAATGAGCATGTGTGTCATGGATGTTGACACTATGGGAACCTTTAAGTGGGCGCCGGTGTTTGAAGAACATGTGAAAACAATGTGACAGGTGATATAAAAAGCAAAGCTGGTGCCAGCCGAGTGGGCCTCTATACTGAGAGGGGGTGATCACATGAATGACTATAGTACTTCCAAGTAAATATATGGTATGTTCCTTAACTTTTATCATGGCTTAAAACCAGAGTGCGAATTAATTACAGCGGGATTGGTTGGTTTGACCCCCTCTAATTAATGCTTGAATAACCCTGAAGGATGTTAAAACTAGATGTTTGGGGGGTCTCAAAGAGTTTGGACTGATCTGTATCTGAAATAATAATAACAATAATAAGCTGATATACAGTAAATTAGGTGTTTGTTTCTAAACACACTTAAAAAAATGTAAAATACATTTAAATACAAATACATTTAAAATAGCCTAAATGGTGAAGTCAAATAAACTACAGTGTGCATTTTAATAGACGCCTATGCCCACTCATGGAGGTTATACACTCTCAGAAATAAAGGTACAGGAGCTGTCACTGGGGCATTACCTTTTCAAAAGATACATATTTTTACCCAAAGAGTCCAGTGGTACCTCAAAAGTGCATTTTAGTGGCCAAATGTACCTTAAAAATACCTTTGAGGTACCATTATGGACCCTTCAGGTACAAATATGTATCTTTTGAAAAGGTGACATCTCCTGTACCTTTATTTCTGAGAGTGTATAGTAAACAATAAGTGCAATATTTTATGATCATCCATTTATTGGTGCGGGGATGCAAACCTGTCCTTGTTCAAAAGCATGCATATGTATTATGTAATAAGTATTGCACAAACTAGGCTACTGAAATATAATCAATAATAGTCGATGTATAATTCGCACACTGCTTAAAACAAGCATCCTCCTGCTACAACAACATAAACTGTATCTAAATTGTAGATGACAAAGCTCTGAACAATCTTAATATAACGCAAAATGCCTTGACCTACAGTACTTATACCTACGCATACTTGCAAGCTTATAAATAGATGTGTACAGCATTTCTGATATTTTACTGCTAATATGGGGAGTGGGCACATTACCACAACACCACCATCAATGAAAGGCATGGTCACATTATGGGCAAATTTAATACCACTCCCAGAAAAGTTGTTTCCTGTCTCTGACACAACTGTACACTTGTGGTTCAACCTCAGCTTCGAGCCATTTCAATGAGCAAAAGGTTATAACTGAAAACAACTCCATTTGGCCTACAATATGTCAATGGAAGTCCTGGAGTCACAATGGAGCAAGAGCTGCATCCATGCACTTTTGAATGATGTATGAAATATATATATTTAAGATTGATTAAGTTATCTGATGTAACATCAGTGGCGCAGTAGTGCTGTCGCCTCACAGCAAGAACGTTGCTGGGTTGCAGGTTCGAACCTCGGCTGGGCTGGGTCAGTTGGCGTTTCTGTGTGGAGTTTGCATGTTCTCCCTGCATTCGCGTAGGTTTCCTCCGGGTGCTCCAGTTTCGCCCACAGTCCAAAAACATGCGGTACAGGTGAATTGGGTAGGCTAAATTGTCCGTAGTGTATGTGTGTGAATGAGTGTGTGGATGTTCCCAGAGATGGGTTGCGGCAGGAAGGGCATCCGCTGCGTAAAATTGTGCTGGATAAGTTGGCGGTTCATTCCGCTGTGGCGACCCCGGATTAATAAAGGGACTAAGCCGACAAGAAAATGAATGAATGAATGAACATCACATGAAAGACTAAGGTGGACTGCTCTGAACTGAACGCTACTTAAGGCCTGTAAAGTACAAAATCACTTCTTATTCTCCTACAGCGAGGTAGGCCAAAACCCAATACTAGTACACTTCATCCCTGAAAGCCAAGCCGTAGAAACTTCCTGAGTCAAAGTAAAGTGACAACAATAGTGAAGTGAGAATAGTCAAGTATGGTTACCAATAGTCAAGTAATTAGGATCATGAATCGAGCCTGCAACCTTTGGATTACAATCCAATAGGGGTGTAAAAACTAATGGTTTTTTCAGTGCACCATGATGCAGACACGGACAATTCGGTATCAGTTCAGTAATGGCCCGTTTCCACTGAGTGGTACGGTACGCTTCAGTTCAGTACACTTTTATAACCGTTTCCACTGTCAAAAAGTACCTAAAATGCCCACTTTTTGGGTACTCTTTGCAAAGGGTACCTAGCCCAGCAAAAGGGTACCAAAAGGCAGAGCTAGACGTGCAGCTGAACGCTATTGGTTTACAGAGATACATCACTCTCTCGTGCAACAAGCCAGAATAAAAACAAAGGAACCGGCATGTTTTAAAAACACAGCCAAGACTGTACACCGTAATAATATATACTTATAATAATGAGCCATGGTCGACCTGAGCTCAAACAAACCTTGTCGTCATCTTGATGAACAGCCACAAAGCCAAGAAGAAGAGCAGATTCTAACCTGTGCCCCGAAGTCGTTTACAAGGCTTTCTAAAACGCGAGCGGTTTCGCTTTGTCACTTGCGCAAGCCGCACGATTATATTTGAAATAACAAACTTCTTAAGCTGATGATGATAACGTGTGCGTGATTATTGAAGTGCTTCTGACATCCGATCCTTTCAGAAATGGATAAACGCAAGAGTGACGTGCAAAAAACCAAAGGAGAAGTCGGAAAAAACAAAGAAGCAAATGATTCTTTCAGCAAACACGAACAAACTGCCATGTTTAACTATTATCATCACCTTTTGGACTATTATGAACTCGGAATGACGGAATTACTTTCTAACAGAGGTTACATGTGCTGGTGAAGATTACAGACACAGATGAGAGGTTTGCTCTGACTGAGCTATTTGTTGCGCGTTGTTTTTTAACCCAAATAAATGTATGCTGTGGGTAGTTTTTCTGTAAGTGGTAACATATAGCAGACTGTAAGGGTCTGTATGTGTTCATATATGTTACACTTATTTATTTATTTTATATAATCACAGACATTATAGTAAGCTATTTCGCATTCATTGATCTGCAGTTATAATCATGTTCATACAAAGATTAGTAATGAACATTTATACACAAGTATTTATGTGTGTAAAGCATCTGTTTTGTGAGAAATGCCTCTCATATGATATGTGAGCAACCCGTACAGCTTTGCTGTAGACATTTCCTTGAGCGAGAATGATGTTGACTAAAACTTTCTGTAGTACACCACGCCCACCAAAAGGGTGCCATTGGTACCCTTTTAGCAGTGGAAATGCAAGCCTCATAAAGGTGACCCGTACCGAACCGTACTGTACCACTCAGTGGAAACGGGCCAAAATAGATCCTAACCGCTTATTGCGTACTGATGTCATTTATCTCATACACACTATGTTGCGGTAAAATACTATGGCGAGGGAGGCGAACAGGAGTAATTAAAACGCAGAAACTCTGCACAATTCACTGCGCTCACAACACTCAAAAAGCAAGCGGGAAAATATTTACGTTTGTTTATTTGCTGTAAATGCTCATGTTGTTCTGTGCATGTACTTGAGTTTTGGTTGATACATTAAAAAAGCAGTTAAAATTAAAGGTAAAGTTCATATATCTGACTGCTTGTATTAAAGGACAATATTGTATTACAAATAATATATAAAATGTATTTAAAAAGTATACATTTTAATACAAGAATTGTTGTGCTGTGCAGTAAAATATATAATTGTGTATGGAAAGGATTGTCAATGCATCATGAAGCACCGAGATATCGAATTGAACCGAATCACCAAACCAAACCGTGAAACCAGTGTAGGTTCACACCTCTACAATCCAACTCCCAAACCATTAGGACAGGAACTGGACTTAAGGGTGTACTCACACTATGCTATCCGAACCGTGCCCAGGCACATTTCCTGGTTCGCTTGACAAGTGTGAGTGGTGCGAATTACGCCCAGGCACAGTTCAGTTGGCCGGCCCTGGCCCAGTTAAAAGAGGTATGCCAGAACGTGGTTTGGTTGGGCTTTGTCGCGGTACACTTGTAGTGTGAAAAAGTGCAAAAGTAAAGATGCAACATCACTTTTAAGGGACTATTTAAAAGATTTGAATATGTGTCACTGCATCCCAATTGACTTAAAATAATACAAAACAATATAATAATAATAATAATAATTATAATAATAATAATAATAATAATAAAAATTCCTTACATTTATATAACGCTTTTCTGGACACTCACAATGCTTTACGCATTTTTTTTGAGGGAAATCTTCATTCACCACCAGTGTGCAGCATCACCCTGGATGACATGACCGCAGCCATATTGCACCAGACCACACACCAGCTGATTGGTAGAGAGGAGTTTGAGTGATGAAGCCAATTATGATATGGGGATGGTTAGGAGGCCATGATGGACAGAGGCCAGTGGACAGATTTGGCCAGGATGCCGGGGTTAAACCCCTAATCTTTTTTGAAGGACAGCCTGGGAATTTTAATGACCACAGAGAGTCAGGACCTCGGTTTAACGTCTCATCCGAAAAATAGCGCTCACTGAGCAGTAGAGTCCCCGTCACTATACTGAGGCGTTAGGACCGCAGGTTGGGCACCCCCTGCTGGTCTCACTAACACCACTTCTAGCAGCAACCTAGCTTTGTGGTCTCCCATCCAAATACTGACCAGGCGCAGCCCTGCTTTGCTTCAGTGGGCGACCATGTGAGAGTTGCAGAGAGCTAGCTGACGACGCTTTGTAACAAAAGCAATCTCCATTGTACGGAGTATTATCACTTCTCTTCAAAACTGAACAGTCACATCATCAATGATGCAAGCATGCTCGGGCTCAGAAGGTAAACTTTGTGCGTGCAGAGAGAGGGGAGAGGGGACAATCGCGCCAGTGCACGGTTCAAGACACCCTACATCACAAGTTTAAGCATTAGCATCATGAACCTGTACATCTTCAGAGTAAAATTTATAGAGCACAGATTTTTAAATCAGTCCTGCCTTTTGGGATACTGCCTCAGAATACACTAGACCAAAAGCCTTCTTCTTTATCATGGTACTTGCTGACCCAAAAACTCAAAGATGAACAACATAACCATGTATTTTCTACACAAACTCCAGATTTGTGGTTTATGACAACAATGACTTCCATTTAGGGCTGGGCGATTTTTTCGATTAATTCGAATTTACGTTTTAAGACGATTTAATTTTTTATAAAATCGAGGTATCGCAATTTTTTTATAAAAATATTAAAGCAGCTTTTCCACTATCATGCCAAACCGTTTTAAACTGTTAGACAACCGTGCTGAATTGTGCTGACAGATTCTGTGTGTTGACGTCGCGGCTCTGTTGATGAGCTACCACAGCTGCCTCAGCGCAAGTGTGCTAGCCCATTGTCGTGAGGTGTGCGCGCAGTCAGCGGAGGCGCGCAATGCGGCGCCAGGCGAAAGTATAAATCCAGCTTTACACTCAGGGCCGGCACGTCCATAGAGGCGACCTAGGCAGCTGCCTTGGGCGGCAGAATAGGGAGCGAGAACCCCCCGGTCCTCACTTTCATCCGCGACACCCACCCCCTCCTGGTCCTCACTTTCATCCGCAAACCGGTAAGTTTCTATTTCACTTTCGGGTTGAGGGCATTCGCCTAGAGCGCCAGTTCAGCTTGCTCCGGCCGTGATTACACTATATACATTACACAAAATAATAAAATAGGCTAAATGTTTTATTCGTGGCTAGAGCTTAATTAATTTAATTGACATATAGGCAATGAGACCTTTACTTCGCCTGACTGAGCGTGAGTTTATTGCATGCTGCGCTGTATTCGGTAGCACAGATCGCTCTGATCTGTGTGAGAACTTCACCAGCGACTACATGCACTGCTGAAAGCCTTTTTTTCCTGCTGCACATCGAATCAACAACAACATATATCCATGGAACACGAACTTGCAGACTCTTTGAACAACGAGGAAATAATTGCATCTAATTCAAAGCCCAGACGTCTGGTTTTGTATTTTATACCTGCGCACCACCTGAAGGACGGTTACGGCGTGTTGTGAATGTCGGCTGTCACCGCAGAAATTCAAATCTTTCTTTATTTGGACTTTTGCTTGAAAGCTTTACGGAGTGGCACAGTAGCTGTCCAAGGTACTGTAGCTATGAATTAAATCATAACCCATATATGCACCAATAAACAAGTAAAATGAATGAATAAATAAAATAAATATGGATTCTTAAATGTCGGTATTGTTTTTACTCCAAAAAAATATCAATACGTTTTGACAAATGTTTTATAAAAATAAATTGAGCAATTTTCAACATTTCAGCTATAGGCTGTTATACGATTCAGTTAAATATAAGATAGACGTTTAAATATAGATAGATATGTAACAGGTTTCTGTGGGGTTTTTTTTGTTCACAGTGATCTTTAATATATACTGGGTGGTGTAGCTACGCACAAATATTTTCCAAAACGTCAAGCAGGAATTTGTCTATAGGAATGTAATAGGCTACACCTTGTTGACCAATTTATGTATGTATGGCCATTAAAAATACATGTTCCTTAACCAGATGGTTTTTCAAGTTACTTATAAAGAGATTGTTACTTCAGTCATGTTGTTGTAATGTTTTAAGTTGACTATAGTTACACAGTAAAAAAATAAATAAAAAATTGAAATCGAAATCATGAATCGGTCAAACTTTATGAAAAAATCATGATCATTAAACCTTGAAAGTTGGAGCACCAACTGGCCAGCTCAAAAATTAAAATACACTCACCATTTAGTCCCCCTTTACTGGTTCTAAACCTGTTTGAGTTTCTTTCTTTTGTTGAACAAAAAAGTAGATATTTTGAAGAGTATTGAAAACCGGTAGCCATTGACTTCCGTAGTATGTTCTTTTTCTACTATGGAAGTCAATAGCCGTGTATCCACTGTCGCTTCTAAAGCGAGCAACCCAGTGCGAGCCAGGGCCAGTCGCGTATCCACAGACACTTCCAGGGCCTGATCGGTCCAAAAGCGGGGCTTCCTTGGGGCCAGCGGCCGGCCTTTTTCGGCCCGCTGAATACCTTTGGCCAAAGCAAGCCAGCTGGGGCTTCGAGGCGAAGTGAAAGCAGAGGTGGGGTCTGGTAAAGATGGTGTGCAGCCATCACAATAGTTTTCCGATCGCGCACAAGTACATGCACCAAAAAATAAAAAAAATAAGGGAAAGAAAAACTGGTCACTTTAAAATATTCCATAAAACTTATAGGCTAGGGTTTTTTATTTTTTGCTTAAGATCATCCTTATGTTTCCCTTTTAAATGTAAGGGTGTTGCATGAAATAAAAGTAATTTTAATTTAATAAGTGATATTTCTTTGCTGCTTGATGTTTCAATAACGCATAATAATCTTTACACCACATTAAAGACAGCAGCCAGTAACTTCCAGTTGTCGAGAGTTTTTGTCAAGTTTAAAAGGTGTGTTTGTGCATGAAAGGTGCGCGTTTAGATCATCGACTGTAAAAGATATGGACATAGTATCTGTGACATCACCCATAGGTTTCTGAAGAACCCAAAAGAAGCTACAAGTACATGTGGCCAACCGTCGGCATTTTGTTCGCGCATCATCGCACCGCCCTGGGAACACCAAACAAGGGCAAAGAGGTGGAGCATGAGCAGAGCTACAGAAGCCTGCTAGCATTTTGCTTAATACTTCATTACCTGCGACTCGTTTGTGTTCTGACCAAATGTGCTTGGTGGTATCAGGGCTTCGGGGGGCGTTCTGGGGACAGGGTTTACGTGCTGCATTGCGCGCTATGGCCCGACAGGGGAAACGCGACATGATTTCGGCCTCACCGCTCAAGCTCCTGGACTATTAAAAAGCCTAAACCTAACCTGGTCCGATAAAAACCCTGGCTCGCACTGGCCCGACAGTGGAAATGCGGCTAATGGCTACCAGTTTTCCTACCTCCTATTCAAAAAGTAGGTAGCACATTTTGATGATGAAATATGCTACCCATAAGATTGTTCTACCAGAGTAAATTTTGATGTGGGAAGGTGTGAAATGAGGCTGTAATATCGCCATAACCTACCCCAATCCCTAACCCTAACCTCAGAACCAATCAAATACAGTGTTGTTGGCATAATATGATGTGTAGGATAAAATATCAGGACACCGGTTTCCAACATTCTTCAAACTATCTTCCGTCATGCTGAACAGAGGTAAGAAACTCAAACAAGATTGGAACAAGTGAAGGATGAAGACTGAACTAGTTCCATTTAGGTCAGGGGTGCCCAAACTCGGTCCTAGAGGGTTGGTATTCTGCATATTTTAGTTCTAACCCCAAGCAAACACACCTACACCAGCTAATCAAGCTCTTTTTAGGTATACTAGAAACTTCCAGGCAGGTGTGCTGAAGGAAGTTCGAGCTAAACTATGCAGGACACAACCCTCCAGGACTTCTGATTTAGGTGAACTATCCATTTAAGAATCTTTAAGCTGCTGAAACACTGAAGAGCCCATCACCACATGATGAGTCAGTTGTTTGCAAAATCCATAATGTGCTCATGAAACCACACATCTGGCTTCAGAAACAAGAGTGCATGTTTTGGTTTTGTTCTGTACATTAATGAGGCACTTACAGTTAAAGCTCTTTACATTCAAATCATTGCTTCAACCATCCCCAGCCTTTACCTTTAAGTCCACTGAACAAATGTGAATGAAGCAAAACAAACTATTAACATGACAAAGCAAACAATACTTCACCTTACCTCACCTGACTAATTCAACCACGCTGGAAGCAGGAGGAACCATAAAGCATCAAGATAAAAGCTTCAGCAGCGGAAAGCATTCAGCTGTTGTTGTTTTTGTGTCAGTGTGTGTATACAGGTTTAAGTGGATTATGAGGACACAAAAATGTATAATGACATGAGTATTAGGCTCGTCAAAATAATCAATATATCGACTTATCGTGCAATACTTGGAAATTACCTCAATAATATTTGCCATTTTTCCACTTTATTAGGTACTCCTGTCCAAATGCTTATTAACGCAAATGTCTAATCAGCCAATCACATGGCAGCAACTCAATGCATTTAGGCATGACATGGTCAAGATGATCTGCTGCAGTTCAAACCGAGCATCAGAATGGGGAAGAAAGGGGATTTAAGTGACTTTGAACGTGGCATGGCTGGTCTGAGTATTTCAGAAACTGCTGATTTACTGGGATTTTCATGCACAACCATCTCTAGAGTTTACAGAGAATGGTCCAACAAAGAGAAAATATCCAATGAGCGGCAGTTCTGTGGGCGCAAATGCCTTGTAGAGGCCAGAGGTCAGAGGAGAATGGCCAGACTGGTTTGAGCTGATAGAAAGACATTCGTTCGATGTAGGCTTTGCTAAGCCAACTGTGTAAAAGCCAGTGTCTCCCTTTGCATTGAACTTTGAGCGTCTTACATTCATAGATGTTGTTTATGTTCACACAGCTACATCAACTAAAGTTTAAAATATGATATCGTAGTGGATCACCCCTTTAAATGTAGTTACATTATTACATTAAAATGTTACATTAAATTAACAACACATGTAATTACATGCAGGTATTTAATCAAGCATAAGTGCAATGTATTTACACAATAAGTACATAATTTTTTTTTAATTTCAGTGTAAATACATATACGTTAAAGCCACTAAAAAATTTTTTAAGTGGAACCAAAAATACATTACGCCTATGGAGAGTCCTCGTAAACCACATATATAAGTTTTGGTTTTTAGTAATCCTTCTTTTTGTTGCTAGTTTTACTTCTCTATGGGGCTAAACAGAAAGAAAACACAAGGAAATGGTTAAAAAAAAAAATGCTTTACTTCCTCGATCTGCAGGCGTCCGTCGAATGTGGCATCGTAGGCAGACATGAAACTCTTCTTTATTTGCTGTACTCTCTCATCTGTAATCTTATCCTAAGAAGAGCAGAAAAAAACTGGTTACCATGACCACATTTCCATCATTTACCTCTCATTAAGCTCCTCATCGTCACTCAGCGAAGTGCACTGGTAACGCTGCCCAACAATAGAGATGCCCTTAAGATATGCTGGTACACACTGAACATCTGACACTACCTCTATTTACATAAGCCCGCTCACATAATGCTTATCCATTAACAGAACTAACTAATGCAGCTTTCAAAACAACAGTTGTGTAAAAAAAACAGTGTTACAATACAGTTAGTTAAAGGTTTTACACAACCTATGAGGACCATACAAATGTCTTGTTATTATAATTATAATAATATAATAATTGTGGATCGAACTAAAGGGAGTTTTAGAATCACACACATAGAAAAAGCTGCAAAATGTATCATTTGATCATCTAACCACAGTTTCCTGAAGAATTTGTGTCAACTTCAGATAAAATCATGTCAGTCACAAGTGCATGTGCATGCACTCAGCATTTTCATACTACAATAACCATAATTGCATAAAAATAATGCTATTAACCATCAAAATAGCTTGCAATGACTATGTTATACATACAAAAATCATTTAGAATCACAGATATTGTAAAATAAGCATATACGAGAAAATGACAGACCTTAGAGTGTAAACATAATACATTTAGAGTGTTTTACATCAAATTATTAGTTCATAGAGATTTAATAGTCAATAAACACACATATATACTTATAAACTCCTATTTAAATGTAGCATTTAGATCTGTTAAGGATTATAATTTCTTATTAACCTGTGTGGTTTATGTTTGATACCTTTGGCTCTAGTTTCTTCAGCATGTGACGGAAAAAGTCATCCAGCTCTTTCCCTTCAATGTAGCCATTATCTGCAGAAAAGTATGAATTAGTGCAGGTTTATAAACATATATGTAGGTACAGATGGAGACAATACTACACAAAACATATAAGTATGTCACTTGAAAAAAGTATTGAAATACATAAAAGATTAAAAAATTACCATCAGCATCAAAGTGCTGCCAGATTTGCAGAAAACCGGCAGCATCTAGGTTGGCAAAAGCACTGTCCATGATGGAAAAAGAAAGAATAGAGTGATATTGAAAGAGTAATCTGATCTATGCTCGGTGGGAGCAACTGCAGATGTGGCCACTTTCCTCTGACTAGCTGTGTGTGTGTGTGTGTGTGTGTCAGAAGAAAATAAACTCCTCCTCTTTCACACATCAGTCATAAGCGAAAAGCCTGATATGAAAACAAACGACTATGATGCTAAAAGAAACTGTAGACTGAGCTTACAGTTTACTTCATATCCGTTACCAAAAACTAGCATCAAACTTGCCTGAATAGACAGTAGAGGAAATGGACAATATGCACGCATAACTCAAGCTATTTCTGATACATGCATAGACTCCTCGCTAGTAATAGCATAACAAAAAAGTCAGTTATTCATGTACATAATTTATGTGAATACAGTAGTTAGTCTATATTTTTTGACACACAAAGTTGTGCCTACATCGCTCTCTAGTGGCTGACGGAGTATAGTATTGAGAAGACAACCGCATCAAGCCGTTTCTGCTCTAGTAAATCATGCCCGTACCCAGATAGCAAAATGACATCATTTCAACCTAAAATCAACGTTTCTTTTGACATCGATTCAACATCGTTTTGCTCATCGGGGTAATGTTGAAACGACGTCAGGCACTTCATTCAAATCTAACCTGAAATCGACACAATTGGTTACTTACCCAACGTTGAATCGATGTTGATATTCAGTCGATCGAAACGACGTTATAGAATCCACACATTTTCAATATGTAATCAACCTAATTGGTTTGTCCACCTGACGTTGAAATGATGTTGATTTATAGTTGATTGGAACAACGTAGAATCCACACATTTTCAACATATAATCGACCTAATTGGTTTGTCTATCTGATGTTGAAATGATGTTGATTTATAATCGATTGGAACAACGTAGAATCCACACATATTCAACATATAATCGACCTAATTGGTTTGTCTATCTAATGTTGAAATGATGTTGATTTATAATCGATTGGAACAACGTAGAATCCACACATTTTCAACATATAATCGACCTAATTGGTTTGTCTATCTAATGTTGAAATGATGTTGATTTATAATCGATTGGAACAACGTAGAATCCACACATATTCAACATATAATCGACCTAATTAGTTTGTCTATCTAATGTTGAAACGATGTTGATTTTAAGTCGATTGGAACAACATAGAATCCACACATATTCAACATAAAATCTATCTAAATGATTTAACGTTGAAATGAATGCTTAAACAACATTTTCAACATTAAACCAATCCATATGACCTAATCACCATTTTTTTTTACAAGAATAGCCTACATAATATAATTTATTCTGTATATATAACAAAACACACCACAATCTGTCATCATTTTTTATTGATACAAACACACAGCTGTGAATATCTTTTAAGAGCATGAATTCATTCAAACCTTCTACACAAACAAACAGAGAACATTTAAATTACTGACTAAAATAGTCAAAACCATTTACTCAAAGTAAAACTGTAGAATATTAAATACATTTGTCTATTTGTGTTCTATTTCAACATGTATTTTTCATTAGAGTAAAAAATGCATTTTATTTCAGATGTGCATAATAACAAAATTAACTATTAGGGTCAAAACACAGGTATAAATCACAATGTTTAAACTGTTTAAAGAACAACATTTATTTAATTAATTTAGAAAGATACAATCACAGAAACTAAAATTCAGATGCAACCATAGAAAAAATATTCTTGCTGGATTAACAAGGTCAATAAATAAATAAATAAAAACAAATTATTTTAGGTTGTGTGAAACTATCGGCAAGCTATTCGTCTACAGTGCCACCATTTACTAGAATTCCATCCCGGATTTTCCAGAAATACGAAGTATTAGTGACCCAGACACTTGTCTGAGAACAAGCTTCAAATATTACAACAACCGGTAAGAATTGCAAGCTTGTTTATTAATTACAATTTTTTTTTTTTTTTCAAAATATCATTGTTTAATGACTAAATGCAATAAATAAAATACAGTGCTGCGACCAAAGAATGTAACGTATACTGAATAATCATATGCCATGCACATGATCCTATTATAACGATCACTGCGAACAATAAGCTAAGCATTCATTTTATATACAAACTGTAAATATAAAAACATTAAAATAATTTAAAGCAATGAAAATCTATATGTAAAAAAACAAAACTACTTTAAACTGCGTCTCGTCAGAGCTGAGCATACATTTTATTTCAGTAAAAAACGGTCCTCTTCATAATATTTCTATTTATTTCTTCTTTGTAATATGGTATGAATTTAAAAAATACGGACTTTCCTTTACGTCTCCTATTCAGTTTTTTTACTTCCTGCTCTCCATCTTAATTTCAATTTTAAATTCCACACCAGGCCAGTAAAAAAATCCTAAGTGTTGAGCCCTGTTGGGTAATTCTCCTTCTCATTAAAACTCAAATGTGCATTGTGTTGTGACAATTACTTAAGATTTTTGTAACAATAAAGATGCATTTAATACAACCATAAAAACGCTAAAAGATTGTCAGTACACTGTACTATAGGCACAACCAGTCGTTTGGTCTGTTTGTGTGAGAGAGGAAAAAAAAAAAACATTTGCAACTTGTTAAAAAAAAAAAAAACTTTCTCAGACTTCAAATATACTGGTCACTAACAGAAACTTCAGTCATGGGTGCTGTTCTTTTGCTCCAGTAATACCTTCAGAGAACATAATAGTCAGTGATCCATACATAGGCAGAGAGATTAGTGTGGTGTAGGCAGAACTGGAATAGACGTCCGTCCAGGCACAGGTTACAGATCTTGATGTCTTCAACTGGAGATTTCAGAGAAACTGCCATTAAAAAAATTGTAAGAAAAAAAACATGTTACTCAGTAGGAAAATCTCACCAGGTACAGTATCTACTATTACAAAGTACAATTCCAAGGTAAATTTTCAGTTCAACCCACAGTATTGGTACCATAAAATTGCCACAATTTTTGACTCCTCACGCATATTATTAAGTTAACATGGTATTTTGTGAGAAATTAAATGATCTTGGATTTCATTTTCTTGTGAAATTCTAAAAAGCTTAATGATATTAAATATTTTTCAAAATAAATGCATTTAAACATTTGTTTTAGATACTTGTACAAGTAAACTGCAGTAACCTCAAGAGAAAAGCTTGTAGACAAAATAAATTTTAATAAACAGAAAAATAAAAAAATGCACACCAGAACATAGCACTACAATCAGAAAAAAAAAAACAGACAAGCATGGTTTGTGAACAATTGAGGTAAAGTTGGTTTTATATTCGGATATTCAGACATTCTCCTCAATAATATAATGTCAGAAAAGTATTCTTTGCAAATTCTAAATAGGGAAATCATATTAGCAGCAAATCACTATCAAAGTACAACATTGTTTACAGTCAACTAAACAGTGTTTATGTTGTTTTGAAGTCATACTTGCATGCTAATTTCGATCGAATATTCAAAGTAACATGGTAAACAATATAGAGACTTCTAAATGAACGAATGTGCGAATATAAAACCAACTTTACCTCTATAAGCTTTTCCCATTCAATGCTGTGGACCGTCTCTGGCGAGGAGTTCGTCACTAAATGTAGAAAAAAATAGAGCAACAAAACCGTAAACTGACAGCGATTCACTTCGCTAGCGTAATAACGTGTTAAAAAATCTCGTTTAACGTTAGCTCGATGATACGTAATGTTATTTGCGAAACGTTTCTCATAACTTAGCCTATACGTTAGCTAGAGCAACATTAACTTACATATGCGTTTTATGCTCATTCAGAATCGATTTAACAGATCATCTTATATTTTTACACAGGTTAAAAAGCATTGAAGTCATAAAGTGAAGTTAATCGTGTTGAAATCGAAAATTAAATAACCAAAACAGCTTTTCATTTACCTTAACTTTACCTTTATAGATCAGCTGCAGTTAATAGCCTGGGTACGCACAGGGCGACATGGGCTTACTAAAAAACGTATAGGAAGTGGTAAAGTGTTAATTTACACATCTAAAAGTTACATTTTGACATAAATTCTTGGGAAAACGACAAATAAAACATGTGAAACGTCGAATACAACGTGCTTACCTTACAGTTCCGTCCGCTGCCTTCGGTTTGTTAGTTGATTCAAATGATGAGCAGCACCTGCGCCTCACGCTGACTCGCGCAGAAGAACCGACTCCGAGTCCACCAATCAAGTTTCAACATCGAACCAGTGTTATGATTTCGACCAGATGCGTCGGGTAGCCTATATGTTGAAGAGTCAACTTCATTTCGACATCGAACCAATGTTATGATTTCGACCAGATGCGTCGGGTAGCCTATATGTTGAAGAGTCAACTTCATTTAGACATTGAATCAATGTTATGATTTCGACCAGATGCGTCGGGTAGCCTATGTTGAAGAGTCAACTTCATTTCGACATTGGATCAATGTTTTATTCTCGATGTAATAACCTTCCGACGTACCGACCAAATAAAGAACGTTGATTCAATGTCGAAATTTGATCGACGACTGATACTGACGCTTATAACCAATAATCGACATTGATTCAATGTCGGCTTGCTATCTGGGTAGCTAGCCTTGTGAAAAGGGGTGGTTCTTTTTTCACAAAAGTGGACCTTTTTGCAGTTATTTGCCTCATTTTCTATTTAATGAGATTTAAATATTGCATTTTAGTGAAATTTTAGCACTATGTTTGGCTTGATTAGCTTGATGAATGGTCACCATAACCACACCTTTTGAAGTAGCCTACCAAAAACATTTGCTATATATGTAGAATGAAGGAATATGAACAAATACAAATAATTTATTGGGGAAATAACAAACTAGTCAGCACATTCAACTTTCCTCAGTCAGAACCCTGCTGAAAAATCCAGCTTAAACCAGCCTAAGATTGTTGCCTGGTTTTAGAAGGGTTTTGGCCATTTCCAGCCTGGTCTTAGCTGGTCAGGCTAAGTTGACCAGCTAAAACCAGCTTGACCAGCCAAAACCAGCTAAGTCCAGCTTAATCCAGGCTGGTCAAGCTGGTTTTAGCTGATTTAAACTGGTTATTTTCCAGTCTGACCAGCTAAGACCAGGCTGGAAACCAGCCTGGAAATGGCCAAAACCCCTCTAAAACCAGGCTGGTCGACCAGCTAAAACCAGTCAACCAGCTTAGGCTGGTTTACGCTGTTTTTTTCAGCAGGAAATTTGGTCTTTTGAATAATTCAATTCATCTTTATTTCTATAGCACTTTTACAATGTAGATTGTGTCAAATCAGCTTAACATAGATTATAGTAAATTGAAACAGTCCAGTTTTTTTAGAGTTGAAGTTCAGTTTAGTTCAGTTCAGTGTGGTTTAATATTCACTGCTGAGAGTTCAAACACTGAAGAGCAAATCCATTAATGCGCAGCTCTACAAGTCCTGAACCATGCAAGCCAGTGGCGACAGCGGCGAGGAAAAAACTTCACCAATTGGCGAAAGTGAAGGATAAAAAACCTTGAGAGAAACCAGGCTCAGTTGTGCATGACCATCTCTCCTATGGCCAAACGTCTTGTGCAGAGCTGCAGACTAGGCGGCGGAGGCTGGAGAACGCTGGACGTCCATTGTGGAGAGGCTGCAGGGGGGAGAGGTCACAGGCTGGTGTACAGGCTGGCCCTTCAGGATCAATGCGAGGACTCGTTTGTCACTGGGGTCTTACAGGAATCAGTCTTATGCTCTCCACTCCTCCATGACCACCACAGCAGCTGCTCAGGATACGGCCTGGTCCAGTATTATGGAAACCTCGGGAATAATAAAAAAAAGACTAACATAAGTGCAGATGCCGTTCAAATAATGTCTTTTGGGAGGTGTTCCCGGCTCCGGTTCCCCTAATAATGCAGACTAACAATCCCTTAGAGGATATGGATTTCAACAGCATTTGTGTTTTATGTGTATGCTAATGCAAAGAGATGTGTCTTTAATCTAGTTTCAAACTGACAGAGTGTGTCTGCTTCTTGAACTGTGCTAGGAAGGCTGTTCCAGAGTTTAGGTGCCAGATATGAGAAAGATCTACCGCCTACAGTTGATTTTGATATTCTGGGAATAATCAAATGTCCAGAATTAATTGAGCGTAGTGGACATGAGGGGCTATAATACACCAGGAGCTCCCTCAAATACTGGGGAGCTGTTCAGGGCTTTGTAGGTAGTCAATAAAATGTTTTAATTTATACAATATTTAATAGGGAGCCAATGCAATAATGAAATAGCTGGAGTAAAATGATCATATTTCTTTGTTCTAGAAAGCACTCTAGCAGCTGCATTTTGAACAAGCTGAAGTTTGTTAATTAGGCCAGCAGTGCAACAGCCTAGTAAAGCATTACAATTGTCTAACCCGGAGGTCTTTAAAGCATGAATAGGCTTTTCTGCATCAGACATTAATAACATATGTCGAAGTTTGGCAACATTTTTAAGATTTAAAAAAATGCAGTTTTACAGATGCTCGAAATCTGGCCTTCAAATGACAGGTTGCTATCAAAAATCCCCCCCAAATTTTTGACTGAAGATGAGGACTGTACTAAGAATCCATCAAGGGTTAGACAGTGTTCAAGGTTTTTGCTTGTGAGGTTTTTGGGTCCAATAAGCAAGACCTCTGTTTTATCTGAATTTAGTAATAAGAAGTTATTAGTCATCCAATTTTTAATATCAGCTACACAATCTGTTAATTTCGTAAATTCATACAAGTTATCAGGTTGAGAGGAGATATAAAGTTGTGTATTATCAGCATAACAGTGGAAGCTAACTATTTTTTATTGATATCACCTAGCAGTAGCATGTATAGTGTGAAAAGTAAGGGACCAAGAACTGAGCCTTGTGGTACCCCACAGTGTACTTTTGATCTGTATGATGCCTCTTAATAAAAAATAATAATAATATTAATAATGTATAACAAAAATAGTCTAATTAGTATTGTCTTTAGCTTTTGGTGCTTCAAACCTTTATTTATTATTGGTATTTTTTTTTTCAAGTAAGGTCCAAGATTCAGAATAGAAGTAGGGTTACTTGTAGTGAAAGATGACTTCACTTTTTTCATATTGTATGTTTTCTTGCACAGCTGGATGTTGGAGTCATGAAAAATAATTGTTTGGATTCATTGGAAGTCTTCTTTAATGGGTTATTTTTACACTTTGTGATGGCATAGCAGTCAAAATAGGACAAATGAGCTCATGTTTGGAACAATACTGGACCTTTTATCAGTGGGGGGTGGGTCTTTCTACCCATTCGAACCCCCTGGCTACGGGCCTGTAAATGCAGTTTCACTGAACGCTGTTGGTTTTATGCTATTTATATTTATATACATTTTAATTTATATAATAAAATAATGAAACAAGCCAGCACGGTGGTGCAGTGGGTAGCACAATCGCCTCACAGCAAGAAGGTCGCTGGTCCGAGCCTTGGCTGAATAAGCTAAATTGACCGTAGTGTATGTAAGTGTGTGCAAGAGTGTGTGGGTGTTTCCTAGTGTTGGGTTGCTGCTAGAAGGGCATCCGCTGTGTAAAACATGTGCAGGATAAGTTGGCGGTTCATTCCGCTGTGGCGACCCATGATTAATAAAGGGACTAAGCCGAAAAGAAAATGAATGAATAATGAAACAATTATTCCAGATGGTGATGTTTAAATTCTGTCAGGTCCCACTTTTCAACATCATATTTAATATTTAATTAGGGCAGTAGGCAAAGAGCAGATGTTGTTTAATCTGTTTTAACACTTCCAAAGAAATGTAGTCAAATGTTTTTTCAACTACGTTAACACTTTACAATGGCACACTTGAATAAATCATTAAGCATTTTTAAATAGTAACACTACATTAAAATACCTTAGTAAGCAGTTTATAAATACAGCTATAAATGCTGTATTCTTGATTTACAAGCACATATACACTTTATTAGGTACACCTGTCCAACTGCTCGTTAACACAAATGTCTAATCAGCCAATCGCATGGCAGCAACTCAATGCATTTAGGCATGTAGACATGGTCAAGACGATCTGCTGCAGTTCAAACCGAGCATAAGAATGGGGAAGAAAGGTGATTTAAGTGACTTTGAATGTGGCATGGTTGTTGGTGCCAGACGGGCTGGTCTGAGTATTTCAGAAACTGCTGATCTACTGGGATTTTCACGGACAACCATCTCTAGGGTTTACAGAGAATGGTCCGAAAACAAAGAAAATATCCAGTGAGCGGTAGTTTTGTGGGCGCAAATACCTTGTTGATGCCAGAGGTCAGAGGAGAATGGCCAGACTGGTTTCAGCTGATAGAAAGGCAACAGTAACTCAAATAACCACTCGTTACAACCGAGCATCTCTGAATGCACAACACGTCATACCTTGAGGCAGATAGACTACAGCAGTGAGACCACACTGGGTGCCACTCCTGTCAGCTAAGAAAAGGAAACTGAGGCTACAATTCACACAGGCTCACCAAAATTGGACAATAGAAGATAGGAAAAACATTGCCTAGTCTGATGAGTCTCGATTTCGGCTGCGACATTCGGATGTTAGGGTCAGAATTTGGTGTCAACAACATGAAAGCATGGATCCATTCTGCCTTGTATCAATGGTTTAGGCTGCTGGTGGTGGTGTAATGGTGTGGGGGATATTTTCTTGGCACACTTTGGGCCCATTAGTACCAATTGAGCATTGTGTCAACGCCATAGACTACCTCTGTATTGTTGCTGACCCTTTATGACCACAGTGTACCCATCTTCTGATGGCTACTTCCAGCAGGATAACACCATGTCATAAAGCGTGAATCATCTCAGACTGGTTTCTTGAACATCACAATGAGTTCACTGTACTCAAATGGCCTCCACAGTCAGCAGATCTCAATCCAATTGAGCACCTTTGGGATGTGGTGGAACAGGAGATTCGCATCATGGATGTGCAGCCGACAAATCTGCAGGAACTGCGTGATGCTATCATGTCAATATGGGCCAAAATCTCTGAGGAATATTTCCAGTACCTTGTTGAATCCATGAAGAATTAAGGCAGTTCTGAAGGCAAAGGGGGTCCAACCCGGTACTAGTAAGGTGTAATAAAGTGGCTGGGGGGTGTATAATGTGCTTCATGATTGTATTTTCGTACAGATTAATATTTAATTGCGAAATAAGTTTTGCATTATTTACAAACCAGTTATTGAAGAGTAGGTGGTGGTTTTTAAGAACATTCATAATGTGTAAGCAAACGATTAATAAGCTATTTTATTTTATTTTTATTCTTCAGGAGGGTAGTTACTGTGTATGTTAATAAATGCTGTATTCCTACTGTTGTGTGAGCTCGTCTAAAGTGAGGATTATTTTTATTCATTCATTTTATCTTCAGCTTAGTCGCTATTTCAGAGGTCGCCACATCAGAATGAACCGCTGTAAGGATTATGCATTGTAAATGCCTTATAAATGACAATAAAGGCTGTTATATTATTAACAGAAAAAGAAACGAACAACAGGGATTCAGAACAATGTTCATTTCAAGATACAGAAAAGAAAAGGTACAACTGCATCAAATGAAAAAAACATTTTTGCAAACTTTCATTCATTCATTTTCCTTCGGCTTAGTCCCTTTATTCTTCAGGGGTCGCCACAACCCAGTACTGGGAAACTCAATATTATCTAACAATGAAATTAATGTACAGTTCACACATTGCTGAATAACAAGTGTCAAAATACATATTTACATACAAGAAAACAACAATAGCCTATAAATGAAAATATATGATAAAACCTTTCAGTGTTCTTCAGCGATGTTTAAACTGAACAATATTTTATTTTATTACATACAGACAGCCTACATACAGATTAATTTACTATATGCATCGGACTGAAGCAGACCACGAGGCGTCTATTTATTATATAATGTCTATGGTTTAGCCTATATTCGCACAAAATTGAGACTACATCGCTCTCTAGTGGCTTAAACTGAACTATATTATATTTTTAGAGATTACATACAGGTTAGATAAAGATTAAATTACTAGATGCCTAAAAATAAGACGTATGCATGAAAAATAGAATAAAAACATACAAAAGTTAGTCAAACTGAGAATCAAAGTTGCTATTATTTATATACTCAAAAGATTACAGCGTTACAGGGACCCAAATCCTTAACATAATTATTATTTGTTTTATTATTACAGTGTTATTATATTCTTTTACGGTGCTTCTCGGAAATCCTTTAACAAGATGGCGGCGCGGTGGCGTTGCTGCGGTTACAGTGGCGTTCTAAAAAAGAATGTGTTCGAAAAACGTTCGATGACGTTGATAGACTAGTGTGAGCTGCATTGTCTGGCCATCGCTGACAGCGGTATGTGAAGATCTGTCTAAAAGTGCAATTTTAGGTTATTATTTATGGTTTTTTCGACGTGTTTTTGCTGAAAATCACTCAAGATTTGAATATTTCTCTCAGTCATATCGTTTCAGATTATTATATAAGTTTTTCCACGTCTTTTTTTCGATTAGACTGTAGATTGTACTGAATATTGGCTGGAATTAGAGATTGCTATATTGTCGACTGGTCAATTTTAGGATTTTAAATGCGTTTATATTTATTTTTTCTAGTTTGTGTATTGTTATTATCTTTAGTATCCTATTTATAATCGTATGTCGTTTGTTATGTTGTCAGATACAAAATTTGTAGGCTAGATACAATATTTTTGTGTGTTTATGTGCTTCATTTGTATATTATTATCTAATTTAACATTTGCAGATTGTTATTTGTTATATATTAAGATAAATTGATCTGTTTTAATGTATTTGTGTGCTGTCAGCTTTAACACATTGAATGTTACTGTATGTCTATTGTTGGACAGATTGTCTGGCTGTTGTATTATTTATTTGTAGTTTATGCTGTCAACCTGTTCCTTGTAGAGTTTTTATTTATAGCTGTGGAATATTATTTGTTAGTGTTAGAACAGAACCAGACTGGAGACATTGATAGATGATATGGTATTAAGATTAATTAATGATTTGATATCTTTCTATTGTATTTTGCAGATCGGACTGGACCAAATGGAGAAAAAAAGGAATCACACACCTCAGCAACTACTGGAAATGGATGGTCGGGAATTTCTTCAGATGGACGGATGCATCGATGGACGTCCTCCCAAGATGAAGGGGTGGTGTTTGGTATAGATCAGTGGTTCTCAAACGTTTTCACCTCAAAAAGTATTTGTCTCTCCAAGTACCACCTAATGACCAGCATCGAAATACAGTAGCGTAGTAGGCCTAATTAATCAGCTACGGCTCTGCACAGTTCAAAAACAAGGTAGATTTATTCATAAAAATAATGTTTATTATTGTCAGCTACTTTAAACATTATAAATAGTTTGAACATTAACACTGAACTGTGCTTATGCTTAAATAAAAATGTGTTTAAAAGTTAATTAAAATCGGTACTGTTCATAAAAAGTAAATTATAATAATAAAATGCTATTTAAAGGTAAAGTATTAACATATCTTAGCCTATATATTAATCAAAACCTGGAAATGTAGCTTGTCATCATATTCATGTCATATTTAAACCATTTTTGATACACTTTGAAATATATGTTGCATGTACACATGACATATTTGTATGAGGGAGAGCGGGGATAGTTGTACTTCTATTATATTTCTCTATATATCTTTGAGATCTTGTCTGCTATTAAATGGCATGTAAGTTATTTTTGCAGCACAATCAGCAGATGTGAACACTTTTAGTTTCAAACAGGAGGAGTGAAATGTTGCACAGTCTGGGTTAGTTGTAACACCCCCCCGTGGTGAGATGTAAATTATGATTTCACCAGGGTGAGATGTAACATTATAAAATAGGAATTATGACCAAAGAATAGATTTGAAAGCTTTTAATTCAACATTGAGCTTTCAGTATAATTTGTGTGTGTCTCTGTGTTACAAAGCTGAATAAATTGTGCATCAGCTTCAATAGTTGAACACTATTTGTGTGTGCAGGCTTTATGTGCCCACAGAGGTCAAACACTGAGCTCAAACTACTTTGACTTTCTCTTTTAAGAGCTATAGGATTACTGAAATATGTGAAATCTGCTTGGGGTTGGTGAGAACATTTCACTGATGTTACTAGAGTTTTGTTGTTACAACTGACCCAGCGTCTTGTAGCCATAAATCTGCAGAAATGGCAAAAGTACACAAATCTTTTACTCAAGTAGAAGTACAGATAATCATGTTTAAAACGACTCTGGTAAAAGTTGAAGTACTGACTACTCAAGTAAAAGTAAAGACGTACGGCCTAAAATATGTACTCAAGTAAAAAGTATTCATTACTATAACCTGTTTTAGTTTCACGGTGATAACTACACTGCATGTATCTATACACTCAGAAATAAAGGTACGCGAGCTGTCACTGGGGTGGTACCTTTTGAAAAGGTACAAATGTGTACCTAAAAGGTCCATATTATTACCTTAAAGGTACATATTAGTACCTAAAAAGTACAAAAGTGTTCCTTTTAAAATGTTTAGGTACTAATATATACTTTTAAAGTACGAATATGGACCCTTCCAGTACAAATGTGTACCTTTTAAAAAAGGAGCACCCTAGTGACTTATTTCTGAGTGTACAAAATAACTTTGTGGTGGTCAGCTCTTTAAATGGTGTAAAGTATCTCACACTGTTGTGTCTTAAATAATAATGTTAACAAAAATAAAGACAAAAATCATATAAATATACATTTGACCACCTCTATAACTGTTCATACCATTACGAATGCATGATCACACCCAGCATATTAGACTCATATGTATTTCAAGAGTTCACACTTAGCTGATGATTGATTATAAAGCTTGTTTGGCATGCTGTCCCGGGAGAGAGCCCTGAGCTCATAAGATCCTCGAGCCCGGGGCTCCCTCCCATTGCAAGGCGAGAGGGGAGTTTGAGCTCAGGTAGATCTCGAGAACTCCCCTGTCATAGTGGCTGAAGAGCAGATAGTAGTTTCTCTTTAAAGAGATAAGTACTAGGTAGAAGCAAGTCTATGGTGTTGATTTGGATTAGTCAATAAACTTAGGTTGCATGTTTTTGATCGGTGGGAGGAAACCGTGGAACCCGGGGGAAACCCACGTGAGCACGGGGAGAACGTGCAAACTCCACACAGAAACGTCTGCTGGTTTGGTAAAGCCTGGAACCAGAGACGTTCTTGCTGTGAGGCAACAGTGCTAAGCACTGGGCCACCGTGTCACCCATCTAGGAAGGAGGAGGAGTAAGGGGTGGAAGGGGGGATTCTTCAAAGCAAAGATAGCGGTGATATCTAACCCAGAGTATTTATAGTAGCTTAGGAATCGTCTGATTGGTGCATTGTGAATTGGATAATGCGGGTCCAGCCGCAAGCAATCATAAGCACGTGATCCTCTCAAAATTAGTTTATAAATAAACTCCACTTTAATAGACGCCTATGTTCGCAAATGGAAGTTAACAGCACAATCTCATAATCATCCATTTTTTTGGTACAAGTACAGAAATTTCCCACTATTTGGCAAAATTAAGCATTTTATATATATTGAAATAGGTTTTTTTGGAGAATCACTTGTCTGCAGGGTGCTAACGTGTTCCGGAAATTCTCGAGAATGCTTGAACTGAATCTATTTAATTTAATGTTAAGGTTTGAAAAGTGCTTCGATTTCGGATAAAGTGCTTGAAACTGATTGCAAATGTAATTATTTTGCTTTCATAGTAATGTATCTTTCCAAATATTTACCTACTTAAGTTAAATGTAAATTTTTTTTTGCATAAAATGTAAAGTCCACTGGAGTCCGCGTGTGTGCCCGTTGCATAATCTGCACAGGTAGCAACACTATCCCACCTCAGTCATTTTAAAGCAGTGGGGTAAAAACATGTGTGGAGTTGCTTCACGATCGTGGCTTGAAGATAAAAGCTTTTTTTTGATTGAATCAAAAAGGTGTTCATATTGCACAAGAAATAATATAGATTGCGTCACAAAACACATTAAAACATAGTAACAAGCCCGATTTAAAATTGTAATGAGTAGAACGTACAGATATTTGTGTCAAAATGTAAGTAGTAAAAGTAAAAAGTTGTTAGAAAAATAAATTGTGGCGTAAAGTACTGATACCAGAAAAATGTACTTAAGTACAGTAACGAAATTCCCATCTCTGTAAATCTGTTACAGCTAACAGCTAAAACATTATCACCAACGATATGGATTGGGGAATTAGGATAATTCTAAGGGCCCACGTCATTTTGGGGCCCCCAGAGATACTATTAGGGGCCCACCAGAATTCCCTCCTGCCCCCCTCTTCACTTTCATCTGCGACACCTTGCCCCCATCACCTCCCCATCCCCAGACTACCCTCCCCGTTCTTCATTTTCATCCGCAACACCATCCCCCCGCTATTTACTTTCGTCCATGACACCCCAACCCTGACCACACACCCACGCTCTTCCCTTTCGTCCACGACACACTACCAACCACCCAGCCCCCTTTTTATACCCTCGTCCGCAACACCATCCCCCCCACTATTCACTTTCATCCACGACTCCATCCCCCTGCTATTTACTTTCGTCCATGACACCCCAACCCTGACACTCCCCACCCCGCTCTTCACTTTCGTCCGCGAGACACTTCTAACCACCCCAGCCCCCTCTTGATACCCTCGTCCGCAACACATCACCCTACGGCACCCCAAGCAACCACCCCCACACCCTTTTCATTTTCGTCCACGACACCATCTCCCCCCCACTATTCACTTTTGTTCGCACCACCCTCCCCGGTCTTCACTTTCATCCACGACACCATCCCCCCGCTATTTACTTTCGTCCATGACACCCCAACCCTGACCACACACCCCCTCTCTTCCCTTTCGTCCACGACACACTACCAACCACCCAGCCCCCTTTTTATACCCTCGTCCGCAACACCATCCCCCCCACTATTCACTTTCGTCCCAGACACCTTCCCCCCATCACCCCCTCACCGGTCTTCACTTTTATCCACGACACCAGCCCCCCGCTATTTACTTTCGTCCATGACACCCCAACCCTGACACCCCCCACCCCGCTCTTCACTTTCGTCCGCGAGACACTTCCAACCACCCCAGCCCCCTCTTGATACCCTCGTCCGCAACACACCACCCTACGGCACCCCAAGCAACCACCCCCACACCCTTTTCATTTTCGTCCACGACACCCCCCCCCCCCCCCCCCCCCCCCAACTATTCACTTTTGTTCGCACCACCCTCCCCGGTCTTCACTTTCATCCACGACACCATCCCCCCACTATTTACTTTCGTCCATGACACCCCAACCCTGACCACACACCCCCTCTCTTCCCTTTCGTCCACGACACACTACCAACCACCCAGCCCCCTTTTTATACCCTCGTCCGCAACACCATCCCCCCCACTATTCACTTTCGTCCCAGACACCTTCCCCCCCATCACCCCCTCACCGGTCTTCACTTTTATCCACGACACCAGCCCCCCGCTATTTACTTTCGTCCATGACAGCCCAACCCTGACCACACATCCCATCTCTTCCCTTTCGTCCGCGACACACTCCCAACCACCCACCTCGCTCTTTATACCCTCGTCCGCAACACACCACCCTACCGCACCCCAAGCAAACACCCCCACACCCTCCTCCCCCTCTTCATTTTCGTCCACAACACCATCCCCCCACTATTCACTTTCGTCCGCGACACCTTTCCCCCATCACCCTGGTAGTAACTTTCGTCCATGACACCCCAACCCTGACCACACCCCCTCATTCTTCACTTTCGTTCGCGACACACTCCCAACCACCCCAAACCCCTCTTTACCTCCTCGTCTGCAACACACCACCCTACACCACTCCAATGAACCACCCCCATACCCCCCTCCCCCTCTTCATTTTCGTCCACAACACCATCCCCCCCACTATTCACTTTCGTCCATGATACCCCAACCATGACCACACCCCCCGCTCTTCACTTTCGTCCGTGACACACTCCCAACCACCCCACCCCCGTCTTTACCCCCTCGTCTGCAACACACCACCCTACCCCAATCCAACTAATCACCTCCACATCCCCCTCCCCTCTTCATTTTCGTTCACGACACCATGCCCCCCACTACTTACTTTCATCCGCGACACCAACTCAGACCCCCCACCCCCCTTTCTTTACTTTTGTTCATGACACCGCCCCAACCAACATACCCCCCCCCCCCCCCCCTCCATCCCTCCCCCCAATCCACCATTTTAGTACAGGGTAGCGCTCCTTTAAAATAATAGTGGGACCAAGGTGCAGGTACACATATACACATATATCTTAGATCGGGACTGTTCCCGGTGGTCAGTGTGCAAACATTTTTTTAAATTACAAAAGTTATAATTTTACATCCCTTTTCTACATCGATGGATAAGTGACCGCACAGGCATTGCAGACAAAGAGCGTGTGTTTGTGTGCATAGAAATGTATTATCTCCCTCTCTGTTAAATTTGATCTAATCCGTGTTCTGAAATGCAGCCCCTCTCCTGCTTTCACTTCTAACCGTGCGTTCACACCGAAAGCAGCGAGAGCGTCAAAGGTCGCTCTGGCCGCCCTGGCAACAACGCTGTCTGCCTTTAGCTCCGGCGGCGAGAGCGTCAAAATTCGCTACACACAGATCTCGTATTTAAAGGAGCCGTTGCTGCATATGATATCAGTTACATTCCCGCATAAAAATATGCTTTCTAGCATGAAGATGTTGCACACTTATTATCAAATTCACTTAACTACGGAAAATCAAGTTGCATGTGGTGTGGCTTTGCTCCAATATGTGTCCATATGCCTGAAATATTCTGAAGCAGCAATGCTGTTTTGTATTGTCGCATGAAATTCCCGCTTTCTTTTTAAGATAAAAAAATATATAACATTGATGCACATTAGTAACTTGCCAGTAACTTTTTTAATGTATGTTCCTGTAAGAAAACATTGCAAATAATTGGAAATCCAGCAACTGCAATAATCAAACCCTTGGGAACAACTGTGGTCGGAACCAAAGTTCACAGTCACTGTGTTCTCTGACTCCTCTCAAGCAGTAGACTTCTACATTTCGATTGCTTGGCGCCGAACCGCGTCATAGCTCATTACCATAAAGTTGACTTGATTTCAACTCTCCTCGACGCCCACACCGGCGAAGACGCGCCGCGCTGCTCCTCGCCGCTTATCGATGCCGGCTCCCATTGAAAATGAATGACTTCCGGCTACTTTGACGCTCTCGCCGCTTTTGGTGTGAACGTACAGTAATTCTAATGGAGGAAGCGATTCGTTTGTGAATGAATCACCGTTATGAACGACTCTTGTGAAACATCGATATCGCTGCATCTCAGTGTGCATATCCACCTTTCTGATCTAAATGGTATATAACATCTGTTATATTCAATACTTTTGGGTGGACAGTATGCACATTGAGGCGCGGCACTGTTATGTTATCAGGCACCCTTAGAAGTTACTTTAAAAACTAGCCGTTACTTCACTTAGCCGACAATAATACACGTTTCTGGCATCGCAGCATCTTGTTGTCATATTTCATTTACATTGTTTGCTGCTTTTATTCAACCAAACTAGCATAAGCCTTGTATTTAGTGCGAGTTGGTGCTACTTTGCCTATGGTCAGTGCAGTAAGTGACTTTATTATCATTAATAACACTACTTGTTGAGCACAAAAGTTCGTAACATACAAAATCGTAAAGAACAAAATCTTACCTATGAAATGTTCTGCCTTTATGCTTTGTTTTCTTTGTTTGCTCGTTACTACACCCGTACGCAGCGCAAAAGTCCAGCATCTCCATAGTGGCTTTAGTCTTGACTATTACAGTTGAACGACTTTTGTCCAGGGAGCACTGTACAAATGTGGTGGCGGTATTGACGCCTGCTCAGGGTCCGTATGCGATATCTAGTGTATATATCTATGGCGCATATCTGCTCGAGAGCTCTGCAGTTTTATAGATTCTTAGCATCCGATGACGGGATGTACTAAACATACTAATCACAACGGTGTGATCATACAGTACAGGGAACAGCCAATGCTGATCACATTGGTGTTATCGTACGTGTTAAAGTGTGTTCTTATATTTTTAATTGTGATTCAGTGATTCCTCCGCGTACCACTAGAAGGAAGCCGGCGTACCACACTTTGAGAACCACTGGTGTAGATACAGTAGTTAGATAGGCATTGTCTGTGTCAGGGTTTTCCATTTTCAGCTAATGGAGAGCAGGCGATGGAGATTTACAAGAGCATCTGTGGATATTTATCTAAAAAATGCTGGAGAACAGCGGGTAGGGTTCTGTTGGGGCTGTTTTTGTCTTTTGCAGGTTGGAGTGGAGCAGAAGAAGACTCACAAGAAGAACGGTGGAGATATACTTGAAGACCTGGAGATCAGGAAGCAGGTAGATCTGCTTAAACAGAATGAACAATGGAGTTAGCTTTCAGAAAAATGTATTAAGATTAATTAAAGATTAGCATCGAGCGTGTGGAGAAACAGGGAAACACCCTGTTTCTCCACAAGTACATCGTAATGAATTAGGTACAGCCTTACAGAAGGGATTCAGATAAACAATATAAACGATGTTTATTTACAGGTGAGTATAAGCATGTGAGCTTATTGATGCTGATGATAAAAGTCCATGAACACAAACTAAATATTTGACTGTGCAGGCTTGGAGACTGGAGACAATGACCAGACAACGAACCAGGAGACACCACACTAGGAGAAACACAGAAGACACTTTAGATCACTGGAGACGTAAGTAAACTGATATCTAAGTGTCTGAACTGTGTATAGGGAGTTCAGTCTTTTCTGTACAAGCGACGAGGCCAAACACTGAGTGAATGTGTCTTTATAGTGCTGCATTGATGATGGTGATGATTGTCAGGTGTGTGTCTAATTAGACTCAGGTGAGGGTGCTTGTGGTGCTTCACTGGGTGGAGAAACTGCTCTTACTGTGACAGTAAGTGATGGTCGGGTATTTCCTTCAGATGGACAGAGATAGAAGAATGGTATCAAAGAATGGTGTTCAGAATAATTCATGACTTGACATCTTTCTATTGTATTTTGCAGATCGGACTGGACCACATGGAGAAAAAAGGGAATCACACACCTCAGCAACGACTGGATGGTCAAGAATATATTTTTTTTAAAAATTAGATGGACAGGAGCATGGATGGATGTCCTTCCAAGATGAAGAAGTGGTGATTGGTATAGATAGTTATTTAGGAGTTGTCTGTGTCTGTTTTTTTTTTCAGGCAATGAAGAGAGAGCAGGCAGAAGATGAAGACTCACAAGAGCATCGGTGGAGATATACTGGAAGACCTGGAGCTCAGCAAACAGGTAGATCTGCTTGAACAGACTGAACAATGGAATTAGTTTCCAAAGAAATGTGTTAAGATTAATTAAAGACTTGATATCTTTCTCTTTAGCAGATTGGCATGGAGCATGTGGAGAAACAGGGAAACACACCTCAGTAATGACAAGAACATAGTAATAATTTAGGTACTGTCTTACATTTTTAAGTTGAATCATTTTAACTTTATAAAGCATTTAAAATTAGGCCTGCATATTGGAAAAATCTGACATTGCGATATTTTCCTTTTCTGCAATTATATATTGTGATAGGAATGCAATTTCAGATGGCTTGAATAGCTCTATTTGGGGAAAAATCATTCATTTAGATTGACGGATAAATTTATTCACAATTACATGGTAATAAATAAGGTGCCACCTTAATTTTTTAAGTCGAATCAAACTTTATAACCAACTTTAAAACTTTTTTTCGTTGGGTATTTCCTTCAGACATACAGACAGTCCTGTTCTTGTCTTTTGCAGATTAGACTGGGGCATGTGGAGAAATGAGAATCACACCTCAGCAATGGCTGCAAACTGATGGTCTGGTTAGGTATTTCCTGAATGGATGGATGAATGAATGATAAATAGATGTCCTTCCACTAGGAAGGGGGTGGTGGTGGGCTTAGACAGAGAGTTAGCTAGATGTCTTGTCTGTGGCAGGTGTTTATATTGTAGTTAATGGACACATAATATGGAGAAGAAGGAGACTCACAAGAGCAATGGTTGAGATTTATCTAAAGATTACTGGAGAACAGCTTGTGCATTGCAGGAGCTCAGCCAGCAGGTAGGGCTCTCTTGGTGCTGTCTTTGTCTTTTGCAGATTGGAGTGGAGCAGAAGCAGGAGACTCACCAGGGGTGTCGCTAGACCCCATTTACTGGGGCACGTACTACAGTATAAGGGGCAATGTAGTAAATAAAGCAATGTAGTTGAATCAAAAACAAACTGACACATTTGTGCAGAAAACCATTCCCTCATGCTGCTTCTGCTCCCGGTGTGAATCCCGGTTGTTTAACACACGCGCTAAAAAAATACGCACCACTCACACATTGTGAAAGCGGCGTCTCAGCCTTTAATGCAGTGGTGTCGCTCTCAGTAAGTTTTGCAAGTGGCCAAAACTAATGTTGAATTAATGTGATGATGATCTTATTTTGACTAAACATGGCTCCTGTAAGAGGATTTTTGTATGAAGCACAAAGGAGAGATGATGAGTCAGGGAAGTTCGACTTAATAACATTATTTCACAGCCATCAGAGTCACGTCTCAGACAAAAGATAATTCTAGACATTTTATTTTGTGTTCTCTAGAATTCTCATATGAAATTAAAATTCATGCAAAAGATTTTTTAGAAGATCCTAAATCAGTCCAGTCGTGTCTTTACATTGGATTGATTTCTGTCATTTATTTAGAATAACATTCATTTAATAATAATACTTTTATTTGTTTATAATATAATTATAATTTTAATGTATAATATTCAGCGTAGCTATTTATATATGGGTAAGTAGTTTTCTTGGGGGGTGTGGGGAGTGTGGTTGAGGAGAGCCCATGCCCCAGTAGAGCTTTATATCTAGCAACACCCCTGAGACTAACAGTGGGAACGGTGGAGATATACTTGGAGACCTGGAGCTCAGGAATAAGGTAGAACTGCTTGAACAGACTGAACAGTGGAGTTAGTTTCCAAAGAAATGTATTAAGATTAATTAAAGACTTGATATCTTTCTCTTCGGCAGATTGGTATGGAGCATGTGGAGAAAAAGGGAATCACACACCTCAGCAACGACTGGATGGTCAGGAATTTATTTTGATAAAATCATGGATGGGGGCATCTATTAACGTCCTTCCAAAATGAAGGAGTGGTGGTTGGTATAGATATTAAATTTGGCCTTGTCTGTGTCAGGTTTTTCTTTTTTAGGTAATGGAGGCAGAAGATGGAGACTCACAAGAGGGAACGGTGGAGATATACCTTAAGACCTGGAGCTCAGGAAGCAGGTAGGACTGCTTGAACAGACTGAACAATAGAGTTAGCTTTCAGAAAAATGTATTAAGATTAATTAAAGACTTGATATCTTTCTCTTTAGCAGATTGGCATGGAGCATGTGGAGAAACAGGGAAACACACCTCAGTAATGACAAGAACGTCGTAATAATTTAGGTACTGTCTTACATTTTTATGTTGATTTAACTTTATTAAACATTTAAAATAATATATTTTAGTTTTATTAGTTTACTAATTTCAGTTAGTATTTTATTTTACAGAGTAAGTGTCACAGACGGGACAGGATTCAGGTGAACAATACAAACAATGTTTCTTTACAGGTGAGTATAAGCCTGTGAGTATATTGATGCTGATGATAATAGTACATGAACATAAACTGGATATTTGACTGTGCAGGCTTGGAGACGAAGTCCAGACGAGGAACCAGGAGACACCACACTAGGAGAGACACGGAAGACACTTTAGATCACAGGAGGCGTAAGTAAACTGCTATCTAAAAATCACCACAGACCGTGTATAGGGACGAGGCGAGCACTGAGATAATGTGAGTGAGTCTTTATAGTGCTGCACTGATGATGGTGATGATTGTCAGGTGTGTGTCTAATTAGACTCAGGTGAGGGTGCTCGTGGTGCTTCACTGGGTGGAGAAACTGCTCTTAATGTGACAGTAAGTGATGGTCAGGTATTTCCTTCAGATAGACAGAGATAGAAGAATGGTATCAAAGAATGGTGTTCAGAATAATTCATGACTTGACATCTTTCTATTGTATTTTGCAGATCGGACTGGACCACATGGAGAAAAAAGGGAATCACACACCTCAGCAACGACTGGATGGTCAGGAATTTATTTTTAATAAATCAGATGGACGGAAGCAAGCATGGATGGACGTCCTTCCAAGATGAAGGAGTGGTGGTTGGTATAGATAACTAATTAGGCCTTGTCTGTGTCAGGTTTTTCTTTTTCAGGTAATGGAGGCAGAAGTTGGAGACTCACAAGAGCATCGGTGGACATTTATCTAGAAAATACTGGAGAACAGCAGGTAGGGCTCTGTCATTGCTGTCTATAGGTGCGTCCCAAATCGCACACTTATACACTGTTCTACACCATTTTGTAGTATAGGTAGTGTAAGTAGTGCAATCACACTGAAATATTCTTTTAAGTGCACTTTAAATTCCCAGATGATGCACTTATTTAACCGTTAATAAGAAGTGCGGACTGTTGGACGCTTCACACACTCAACGGCCTCAGCTTTGCTCACATAGCGGAAGGGGCGGAGCTATCGGGCGCTTTATTTATTTTAGAATATGAAAGCAAAATTCTCCTGCGAGAGTGATTATGCTGCCTCCTGATGGTGAATGCGGTTATGCTCATGGCAGGTATTATTTGATAGGTTGGTCATTTGTTTCACTGATTTGGCAACCGTCGAACATCATTAGGGATACGGTTTGAGTTTGCGGTTAGTAAATAACCAATAGTGTTCTATGTGGGACGACGCTACATTCATATACTCTGCTGTTAAGTGTGTAAGTGCATAAGTACATAAGTTCATAGTGTATAGTGTGCCATTTGGGACGCAGCTTTTGTCTTTTGCAGGTTGGAGTGGAGCAGAAGGAGGAGACTCACAAGAGGAACGGTGGAGATATACTGGAAGACCTGGAGCCCAGGAAGCAGGTAGGACTGCTTGAACAGACTGAACAATAGAGTTAGCTTTCAGAAAAATGCATTAAGATTAATTAAAGACTTGATATCTTTCTCTTTAGCAGATTGGCATGGAGCATGTGGAGAAACAGGGAAACACACCTCAGTAATGACAAGAACATAGTAATAATTTAGGTACTGCCTTACATTTTTAAGTTGAATCATTTTAACTTTATAAAGCATTTAAAATTAGGCCTGCATATTGGAAAAATCTGACATTGCGATATTTTCCTTTTCTGCAATTATATATTGTGATAGGAATGCAATTTCAGATGGCTTGAATAGCTCTATTTGGGGACAAATCATTCATTTATATTGACGGATAAATTTTTATTCACAATTACATGGTAATAAATAAGGTGCCACCTTAATTTTTTAAGTCGAATCAAACTTTATAACCAACTTTAAAACTTTTTTTCGTTGGGTATTTCCTTCAGACATACAGACAGTCCTGTTCTTGTCTTTTGCAGATTAGACTGGGGCATGTGGAGAAATGAGAATCACACCTCAGCAATGGCTGCAAACTGATGGTCTGGTTAGGTATTTCCTGAATGGATGGATGAATGAATGATAAATAGATGTCCTTCCACTAGGAAGGGGGTGGTGGTGGGCTTAGATAGAGAGTTAGCTAGATGTCTTGTCTGTGGCAGGTGTTTATATTGTAGTTAATGGACACATAATATGGAGATGAAGGAGACTCACAAGAGCATCGGTGGAGATGTATCTGAAGATTACTGGAGAACAGCTTGTGCATTGCAGGAGCTCAGCCAGCAGGTAGGGCTCTCTTGGTGCTGTCTTTGTCTTTTGCAGATTGGAGTGGAGCAGAAGCAGGAGACTCACCAGGGGTGTCGCTAGACCCCATTTACTGGGGCACGTACTACAGTATAAGGGGCAATGTAGTAAATAAAGCAATGTAGTTTAATTGAAAACAAACTGACATGTGTGCAGAAACCCGTTCTCTCATGCTGCTTCTGCTCCCGGTGTGAATCCCGGTTGTTTAACACACGCGCTAAAAAAATACGCACCACTCACACATTGTGAAAGCGGCGTCTCAGCCTTTAATGCAGTGGTGTCGCTCTCAGTAAGTTTTGCAAGTGGCCAAAACTAATGTTGAATTAATGTGATGATGATCTTATTTTGACTAAACATGGCTCCTGTAAGAGGATTTTTGTATGAAGCACAATGGAGAGATGATGAGTCAGGGAAGTTCGACTTAATAACATTATTTCACAGCCATCAGAGTCACGTCTCAGACAAAAGATAATTCTAGACATTTTATTTTGTGTTCTCTAGAATTCTCATATGAAATTAAAATTCATGCAAAAGATTTTTTAGAAGATCCTAAATCAGTCCAGTCGTGTCTTTACATTGGATTGATTTCTGTCATTTATTTAGAATAACATTCATTTAATAATAATACTTTTATTTGTTTATAATATAATTATAATTTTAATGTATAATATTCAGCGTAGCTATTTATATATGGGTAAGTAGTTTTCTTGGGGGGTGTGGGGAGTGTGGTTGAGGAGAGCCCATGCCCCAGTAGAGCTTTATATCTAGCAACACCCCTGAGACTAACAGTGGGAACGGTGGAGATATACTTGGAGACCTGGAGCTCAGGAATAAGGTAGAACTGCTTGAACAGACTGAACAGTGGAGTTAGTTTCCAAAGAAATGTATTAAGATTAATTAAGACTTGATATCTTTCTCTTCGGCAGATTGGTATGGAGCATGTGGAGAAAAAGGGAATCACACACCTCAGCAACGACTGGATGGTCAGGAATTTATTTTGATAAAATCATGGATGGGGGCATCTATTAACGTCCTTCCAAAATGAAGGAGTGGTGGTTGGTATAGATATTAAATTTGGCCTTGTCTGTGTCAGGTTTTTCTTTTTTAGGTAATGGAGGCAGAAGATGGAGACTCACAAGAGGGAACGGTGGAGATATACCTTAAGACCTGGAGCTCAGGAAGCAGGAAGAACTGCTTGAACAGACTGAACAATAGAGTTAGCTTTCAGAAAAATGTATTAAGATTAATTAAAGACTTGATATCTTTCTCTTTAGCAGATTGGTATGGAGCATGTGGAGAAACAGGGAAACACACCTCAGTAATGACAAGAACGTCATAATAATTTAGGTACTGCCTTACATTTTTATGTTGATTTAAATTAACTTTATTAAACATTTAAAATGATATATTTTAGTTTTTTTTACAGAGTAAGTGTCACAGACGGGATTTAGCTGAATAATATAAACAATGTTTATTTACAGGTGAGTATAAGCCTGTGAGTATATTGATGCTGATGATAATAGTACATGAACATAAACTGGATATTTGACTGTGCAGGCTTGGAGACGAAGTCCAGACGAGGAGCCAGGAGACACCACACGAGGAGAGACACGGAAGACACTTTAGATCACAGGAGGCGTAAGTAAACTGCTATCTAAGAATCAACACAGACCGTGTATAGCAAGGGTGCTCAACCCTGTTCCTGGAGATCTACCTTTCTGCAGATTTCAGTTGCAACCCTTATCAAACACACCTGTCTGTAATTATCCGGTGCTGTTCAGGTACTAATTAATTGGTTCAGGTGTGTTTGATCAGGGTTAGAGCTGAACTCTGTAGGAAGGTAGAGCTCCAGGAACAGGGTTGAGCACCCCTGGTGTATAGGGACGAGGCCGAGCACTCAGTGAATGTGAGGGAGTCTTTATAGTGCTGCACTGATGATGATGATGATTGTCAGGTGTGTGTCTAATTAGACTCAGGTGAGGGTGCTTGTGGTGCTTTACTGGGTGGAGAAACTGCTCTTACTGTGACAGTAAGTGATGGTCGGGTATTTCCTTCAGATAGACAGAGATAGAAGAATGGTATCAAAGAATGGTGTTCAGATTAATTCATGACTTGACATCTTTCTGTTGTATTTTGCAGATCGGACTGGACCACATGGAGAAAGGGAATCAAACACTTCAGCAACGACTGGATGGTCAGGAATTTATTTTGATAAAATCATGGATGGGGGCATCTATTAACGTCCTTCCAAAATGAAGGAGTGGTGGTTGGTATAGATATTAAATTTTGCCTTGCCTGTGTCAGGTTTTTCTTTTTCAGGTAATGGAGACAGAAGATGGAGACTCACAAGAGGAACGGTGGAGATATACCTTAAGACCTGGAGCTCAGGAAGCAGGTAGAACTGCTTGAACAGACAGTAATAACACACCTCAGTAATGACAAGAACATCATAATAATTTAGGTACTGCCTTACATTTTTAAGTTGAATCATTTTAACTTTATAAAGCATTTAAAATTAGGCCTGCATATTGGAAAAATCTGACATTGCGATATTACTGGAGAACATCTTGTGCATTGCAGGAGCTCAGCCAGCAGGTAGGGCTCTCTTGGTGCTGTCTTTGTCTTTTGCAGATTGGAGTGGAGCAGAAGCAGGAGACTCACCAGGGGTGTCGCTAGATCCCATTTACTGGGGCACGTACTACAGTATATGGGGCAATGTAGTAAATAAAGCAATGTGGTTTAATCGAAAACAAACTGACATGTGTGCAGAAACCCGTTCTCTCATGCTGCTTCTGCTCCCGGTGTGAATCCCGGTTATTAAACGCACACGCTAAAAAAATACGCACCACTCATACATGGTGAAAGCGGCGTCTCAGCCTTTAATGCAGTGGTGTCGCTCTCAGTAAGTTTTGCAAGTGGCCAAAACTAAAGTTGAATTAATGTGATGATGATCTTATTTTGACTAAACATGGCTCCTGTAAGTGGATTTTTGTATGAAGCACAAAGGAGAGATGATGAGTCAGGGAAGTTCGACTTAATAACATTATTTCACAGCCATCAGAGTCACGTCTCAGACAAAAGATAATTCTAGACATTTTATTTTGTGTTCTCTAGAATTCTCATATGAAATTAAAATTCATGCAAAAGATTTTTTAGAAGATCCTAAATCAGTCCAGTCGTGTCTTTACATTGGATTGATTTCTGTCATTTATTTAGAATAACATTCATTTAATAATAATACTTTTATTTGTTTATAGTATAATTATAATTTTAATGTATAATATTCAGCGTAGCTATTTATATATGGGTAAGTAGTTTTCTTGGGGGTTGGAGGGATTGCGGTTGAGGGGAGCCCATGCCCCAGCAGAGCTTTATATCTAGCAACACCCCTGAGACTAACAGTGGGAACGGTGGAGATATACTTGAAGACCTGGAGCTCAGGAATAAGGTAGAACTGCTTGAACAGACTGAACAATGGAGTTAGTTTCCAAGGAAATGCATTAAGATTAATTAAAGACTTGATATCTTTCTCTTTAGCAGATTGGCATGGAGCATGTGGAGAAAAAGGCAAACACACCTCAGTAATGACAAGAACATAGTAATAATTTAGGTACTGTCTTACATTTTTAAGTTGAATCATTTTAACTTTATAAAGCATTTAAAATTAGGCCTGCATATTGGAAAAATCTGACATTGCGATATTTTCCTTTTCTGCAATTATATATTGTGATAGGAATGCAATTTCAGATGGCTTGAATAGCTCTATTTGGGGAAAAATCATTCATTTAGATTGACGGATAAATTTATTCACAATTACATGGTAATAAATAAGGTGCCACCTTAATTTTTTAAGTCGAATCAAACTTTATAACCAACTTTAAAACTTTTTTTCGTTGGGTATTTCCTTCAGACATACAGACAGTCCTGTTCTTGTCTTTTGCAGATTAGACTGGGGCATGTGGAGAAATGAGAATCACACCTCAGCAATGGCTGCAAACTGATGGTCTGGTTAGGTATTTCCTGAATGGATGGATGAATGAATGATAAATAGATGTCCTTCCACTAGGAAGGGGGTGGTGGTGGGCTTAGATAGAGAGTTAGCTAGATGTCTTGTCTGTGGCAGGTGTTTATATTGTAGTTAATGGACACATAATATGGAGATGAAGGAGACTCACAAGAGCATCGGTGGAGATGTATCTGAAGATTACTGGAGAACAGCTTGTGCATTGCAGGAGCTCAGCCAGCAGGTAGGGCTCTCTTGGTGCTGTCTTTGTCTTTTGCAGATTGGAGTGGAGCAGAAGCAGGAGACTCACCAGGGGTGTCGCTAGACCCCATTTACTGGGGCACGTACTACAGTATATGGGACAATGTAGTAAATAAAGCAATGTAGTTTAATCGAAAACAAACTGACATGTGTGCAGAAACCCGTTCTTTCATGCTGCTTCTGCTCCCGGTGTGAATCCCGGTTGTTTAACACACGCGCTAAAAAAATACGCACCACTCACACATTGTGAAAGCGGCGTCTCAGCCTTTAATGCAGTGGTGTCGCTCTCAGTAAGTTTTGCAAGTGGCCAAAACTAATGTTGGATTAATATGATGATGATCTTATTTTGACTAAACATGGCTCCTGTAAGAGGATTTTTGTATGAAGCACAAAGGAGAGATGATGAGTCAGGGAAGTTCGACTTAATAACATTATTTCACAGCCATCAGAGTCACGTCTCAGACAAAAGATAATTCTAGACATTTTATTTTGTGTTCTCTAGAATTCTCATATGAAATTAAAATTCATGCAAAAGATTTTTTAGAAGATCCTAAATCAGTCCAGTCGTGTCTTTACATTGGATTGATTTCTGTCATTTATTTAGAATAACATTCATTTAATAATTATACTTTTATTTGTTTATAATATAATTATAATTTTAATGTATAATATTCAGCGTAGCTATTTATATATGGGTAAGTAGTTTTCTTGGGGGTTGGAGGGATTGTGGTTGAGGAGAGCCCATGCCCCAGCAGAGCTTTATATCTAGCAACACCCCTGAGACTAACAGTGGGAACGGTGGAGATATACTTGGAGACCTGGAGCTCAGGAATAAGGTAGAACTGCTTGAACAGACTGAACAGTGGAGTTAGTTT
The DNA here is from genome assembly GCA_903798195.1 of Danio kyathit. Classification (NCBI taxonomy): domain Eukaryota; kingdom Metazoa; phylum Chordata; class Actinopteri; order Cypriniformes; family Danionidae; genus Danio; species Danio kyathit. The sequence goes on from LR812534.1 coordinate 10,406,392, forward strand.
CCAAAGAAATGTATTAAGATTAATTAAAGACTTGATATCTTTCTCTTCGGCAGATTGGTATGGAGCATGTGGAGAAACAGGGAAACACACCTCAGTAATGACAAGAACATCATAATAATTTAGGTACTGTCTTACATTTTTATGTTGATTTAAATTAACTTTATTAAACATTTAAAATGATATATTTTAGTTTTTTTTACAGAGTAAGTGTCACAGACGGGATTTAGCTGAATAATATAAACAATGTTTATTTACAGGTGAGTATAAGCCTGTGAGTATATTGATGCTGATGATAATAGTACATGAACATAAACTGGATATTTGACTGTGCAGGCTTGGAGACGAAGTCCAGACGAGGAGCCAGGAGACACCACACGAGGAGAGACACGGAAGACACTTTAGATCACAGGAGACGTAAGTAAACTGCTATCTAAGAATCAACACAGACCGTGTATAGCAAGGGTGCTCAACCCTGTTCCTGGAGATCTACCTTTCTGCAGATTTCAGTTGCAACCCTTATCAAACACACCTGTCTTTAATTATCCGGTGCTGTTCAGGTACTAATTAATTGGTTCAGGTGTGTTTGATCAGGGTTAGAGCTGAACTCTGTAGGAAGGTAGAGCTCCAGGAACAGGGTTGAGCACCCCTGGTGTATAGGGACGAGGCCGAGCACTCAGTGAATGTGAGGGAGTCTTTATAGTGCTGTGATGATGATGATGGTGATGATTGTCAGGTGTGTGTCTAATTAGACTCAGGTGAGGGTGCTCGTGGTGCTTCACTGGGTGGAGAAACTGCTCTTACTGTGACAGTAAGTGATGGTCGGGTATTTCCTTCAGATAGACAGAGATAGAAGAATGGTATCAAAGAATGGTGTTCAGAATAATTCATGACTTGACATCTTTCTGTTGTATTTTGCAGATCGGACTGGACCACATGGAAAAAAAGGGAATCACACACCTCAGCAACGACTGGATGGTCAGGAATTTATTTTTAATAAATCAGATGGACGGAAGCAAGCATGGATGGACGTCCTTCCAAGATGAAGGAGTGGTGGTTGGTATAGATAACTAATTAGGCCTTGTCTGTGTCAGGTTTTTCTTTTTCAGGTAATGGAGAGAGAGCAGGCAGAAGATGGAGACTCACAAGGGGAACGGTGGAAATATACTTGAAGACCTGAAGCTCAGGAAGTAGGTAGATCTGCTTGAACAGACTGAACAATGGAGAAAGTTTCCAAAGAAATGAATTAAGATTAAAGACTTGATATCTTTCTCTTTAGCAGATTGGCATGGAGCATGTGGAGAAACAGGGAAACACACCTCAGTAATGACAAGAACATAGTAATAATTTAGGTACTGTCTTACATTTTTAAGTTGAATTAAATTAACTATAAAACATTTAAAATTATATACTTTAATTTTTACAGACTAAGTGATGGTTTGGTATCTCCTTCAGATAGATAGATAGATAGATAGATAGATAGATAGATAGATAGATAGATAGATAGATAGATAGATAGATAGATAGATAGATAGATAGATAGATAGATAGATAGATAGATAGATAGATAGATAGATAGATAGATAGATAGATAGATAGATAGATAGATCATCAAGCAGGTGAAGTACTATTGATGTTGTCTTTGTCTTTTACAGAGTGGAGTGCAGAAACTAGGGAATCACACACTTCAGCAATGATAAGAAACTGATGGTCAGGTTTCGCCTATCGACGACAGATGTCCTTCCAAGAGGAAGGGGGTGGTGGTGGGCTTAGATAGTTAGATGTCTTGTCTGTGAGCTCTTTTAGTCTTGTTTTTGTCTTTTGCAGTTTAGGCTGGGGCATGTGGAGAAACGGGAATCACACTTCAGTAATGACTGCAAACTGATGGTCTGGTTAGGTATTTCCTGAATGGACGGAGGGAGGGGTGGCTAGATGGATGGATAGATTGATAAATGGATGGATGGTAAATAGATAGATATCAATGCAAGAGGAAAGGGGTGGTGGTGGGATAGATTGTTAGATAGATGTCTTCATTTACATTGTAGGTAATGAACACACAACAGTCAGAAGAAGAAGACTCACAAGAGCATCAGTGGATTTATCTAAAATTGCTGGAGATCAGCTTGTGCATTGCAGGAGCTCAGCCAGCAGGTAGGGCTCTGTTGGTGCTGTCTTTGTCTGTTGCAGATTGAAGTGGAGCAGAAGGAGGAGACTCACTAGGGAGCGGTGGAGATATACTTGAAGACCTGGAGAACACTTTGTTTATTGCTGGAGATCAGCCAGCACGTAGAGCTCTGTTAGTCTTGTTTTTGTCTTTTGCCGTTTAGGCTGGGGCATGTGGAGAAATGGGAGTCGCGCCTTAGCAATGGCTGCAAACTGATGGTCTGGTTAGGTATTTTCTGAACAAATGGGTGGATAAATGAATGAAAAATAGATGTCCTTCCAAATGGAAGGGGGTGGTGGTGGGCTCATATAGTTAGATAGATGTCTTGTCTGCGGCATGTGTTTCTTTATCAGGTAATGGACACACAACATGCAGAAAAAGGAAACTCACAAGAGCATCAGTGGAGATTTATCTGAAGAACATCTTGTGCATTGCTGGAGATCAGCAGGCATGTAGAGCTGTTAGTCCTGTCTTTGTCTTTTACAGACTGGAGTGCAGCATGTGGAGACAAAGAGGAATCACACACCTCAGCAATGACTGGAAACTGATGGTCTGGGGTGCGTTTCCGAAAACCATCATTGGCCAGCTACGGTCGCAAGTTTCGTTGTTACAAACAGTTTGTTGATTTGGCGTTTGCCTAATCTATTTTTCCAAAAAATTATAAAGTATATCCTACTAAATAATAATAAAAATAATAACATTCATTCAATCATTTTCTGCCGCTATTCCGGGGCCGGCTCGCGGGGGTAGCACTCCTAGGAGAGAACCCCAGACTTCCCTCTCCCCAAACACTTCCTCCAGCTTCTCCGGGGGAATCCCGAGGCGTTCCCAGGCCAGCCAGGAGACATAGTCCCTCCAGCGTGTCCTGGGTCTTCCCCGAGGCCTCCTCCCGGTGGGACATGCCTGGAACACCTCCCTAGGTAGACGTCCAGGAGGCATCTGAAACAGATGCCCAAGCCACCTCAGCTGACTTCTCTCGATGTGGAGGAGCAGCCGCTCTACTCCGAGCTCCTCCCGAGTGTCAGAGCTCCTCACCCTATCCATTAGAGTGCGCCCTGCCACCCTTCGAAGGAAACTCATTTCAGCCGCTTGTATCAGAGATCTTGTCCTTTCGGTCATGACCCAAAGCTCATGACCATAGGTGAGAATAGGAACGTAGATTGACTGGTAAATCGAGAGCTTTGCCTTTCGGCTCAGCTCCTTCTTTACCACAACGAACTGGTACATCGACGGCATTACTGTTGCCGCTGCACCAATCCGCCTGTCAATCTCATGTTCCATCCTTCACTCACTCGTGAACAAAACCCAGAGACACTTAAACTCCTCCACCTGGGGTAAGGACTTTCCTCCAATCTGGAGATGGCAAACCACCTTTTTCCGGTGGACCACCACGGCCTCGGACTTGGAGGTGCTGATTCTCATCCCAACCGCATCATACTCGGCAGCAAACCGCCCCAGTGCATGCTGAAGGTCCATGTTCGATGAAACCAACAGAACAACATCGTCTGCGAATAACAGAGATGAAATGCTGTGGTCCCCGAACCAGACCCCCTCCAGCCCGAGGCTGCGCCTTGAAATTCTGTCTATAAAAATTATGAACGATAAAGTAGCGGTTCATGCAGGAGAAAAAAATAACAGTAATAATAAATTAATAATGATAATAATAATTATTATTAAGTAGGATTTTTCTTCATTTATTAATAAACAGCCTACTGTAAATTACAACCATTAGCCTAACCTGAGTATAGAGTATATGTTGAGTGGTTTTATGTTTTAGAATAGAATATGGCATATTCTCAATAATACAGGGTGGTTCAAACAGAATACCACAACTTTGAAAATCTGTATTTAATCAAAGAAACATGAAGACAACAGCGCTTCTAGCGACCAAATGAGCAACCAAATGAAACTTCAGAGCTTCCTTAAATTGGTGACAGAAAGAGCATAGCTCTCCTTTTCTTCTTCCCAGAGTTCTCGATTGTCAAAGTTGTGGTCTACTTTTTGAATCGCTTGTATTTGTAAAGGAAACATGCCCTATGTGCCGTTTACATATAATTCTATTGATATAGAAAGCGAGTGCATGTTTTTACTAAAACTATTGAATTTTTTTATGCGTGTGCGTGTAAAACAATAATTTGCACAAAAAAATGGGTTTTTATCTAAAGAAGTAGTTACTCCACCCTGATTAGAGCATAATTATGAACGTTTTACGTTATAACTAACTAGGTTCAAACGATGGATCTGCGACAAAGCAGCTATGGTTTTGCGAAACACTCATCACTACATCATTCTTTTCCCAAATGATGCATCGTACTATGATAGTTTAGCCGTGAGTTATGTTGCTGTTTGGGAAACGCACCCCTGGTTAGGTAATTCCTGAATGGATGGATGAATGAATGATAAATAGATGTCCTTCCAAAAGGAAGGGGGTGATGGTAGGCTTAGATTGTCAGATGTCTTATCTGTGGCAGTTATTTACACTGTACACTGTTAACCCTTGCTGTAGATTATGCGGCAAATAACCCTAAAAAAGCCCGTGTTTTGCTGTAATAAAAGGAAACAGTATTTTACTGTAAAACAAGCTGGACTTGAGAAATTGTGTAGTGCAAAGAATAAATTGCAGTCATTTACTCATTACAGGTAGTAACTGTTAATAAATGGTAAATTACTGTGCAACAATTACTGTCGCATCTGCATACTTGCGACTAATCAAGGCAGGCCCTGCAATAGCAACCACACGATACACCAATCAGATGAATTTGAATATGCGTTAATTGCCATCTTCGTCTTGAAGAATCCCCCCATTTACCCCTACTCCCCCTCTTTCTTTACATAAATACTGGGGAGCTCTGAACTTAGACTCCCCCTCTCACCTGATGAAAGAGGAGGGAGCTCAGGGCTTTCTCCTGGGACAGCATGCCAAACTCGCTCTTACTTATCAATCACCAGCTAAGTGAACTCTTGAAATGTTATGTCAGATGTGTCCGTTTTTTGTCTGTGTAAAAGTCTGTTCATTAAGATCCAATCACAGTTTTATAGAATTCATTTTATATAGATTTATGATAAATTCACAAACATTACTTTACAAAGTGCTACAAGAAAATTGACTTGTGCAGAACGCTGCTGCTTGTCCTATAAAGATGAACACATCACATGTATTATTGATTTGTTATTTGGTGTGACACTTATTTGGATCTCATAATGGTTGAAAGCCTTTAAGTAAGATGATGTCCTCCTGACTGAACAAATCACTGACTGCTTTATGCTGGAGTCTTCAATAAAAGCCAAAAGTAGCAACTCGGTTGATTTTGTCAACATAAATAAATAAATACTCGAAAAACTACACGAGATAAGAGGTCTCGTATTCAGTGAAACTGATCAAAATAACTTCACCACTAAATGTTGAACCAGGAAGCTATCAGGCTAATTTTTGTGCTAAGTATTCAGTCATTCTCCTTCGGCTTAGTCCCTTGTATTCATCAGGGGTTGCCCACAGGGGAATGAACCGCCAACTTATCCAGCATATGTTTTACAAAGCGGATGCCCTTCCAGCTACAACCCAGTAATGGGAAACATCCATACACTTATTCACACACATACACTACAGACAATTTAGTTCATTCAATTCATCTATAGTTGGCATTTTTCAGCTAATGTCAACTGACCCAGCCGAGACTCGAACCAGCGACCTTCTTGCTGTGAGATGACAGTGCCAACCACTGAGTCACCCATACTGAGAATTACCAATTTAAAAATGTAAAAAAAAAAATAAAATAAAAAGCAAGGAGCTGTCAATAAAGAAGCTGAAGACAAGACAGGTGGATCACATAGTTTATTTAATCGTTAAGGATTGAGCTCATAGTGCTGTTGGACAAAGCTGAACTGTTTTAGACATCTCGGAATTCTCTTCCCAACACCAGTGTCTTCAGATGGGATGCTCTCTGGGACGAGTGACAAACTGCCACCACAGAGGTGGGAGGTCTCCTTCCTTACGGGCTGGGGGCAGAGCCTCAGTTTTGGGGCCATCAGTAGGGGTTTCAGCTTGCAGCTGCTGGACCTAAAAAACATCAACAAAAAAAATGACATTTATACTTCTGCATCGCATGAACACCACTGCACAATTCATACACATACAGCCGATGCCTCTGTGAGCAATTTTACCTCTGCATTCTTCAGGGTCAATGAAACCTTCATGCAGAGAGGTTTCCAATATTCCACTGTTGAGTGTCTTTGCTGTTGTTTTGAATTACACTACGCTGCTATAAAGAACGGTGACAGAAACTGCACAGATCATGTTCAAATTGGAGGTGATCAATGTTGAAAAGACTGAAAAACCAATGCTGGATGATCATAATTATCTATTTACATATTTCAGAATTACATAACACTACGTCCTAATTACCATATTTCAATAACATTCTGTGTAATCACCTCCTCGAGCTGTGGATTATTTGTGTCTAAACTCTGCTAAAAATGAGTCCGTGGATCTTTGATTTTAAAAGGTTGCCTTTTAAAACTACATTGATCTTAAAGGGTCACGAAACACCAACACACATTTTTTTTGAGCTGTTGACAGTCATATATGTGTCCCACACTGCTATAAACACTATTAGGACACATACAGGGAGTGCAGAATTATTAGGCAAGTTGTATTTTTGAGGATTCATTTTATTATTGAACAACAACCATGTTCTCAATGAACCCAAAAACTCATTAATATCAAAGCTGAATATTTTTGGAAGTACTTTTTAGTTTGTTTTTAGTTTGAGCTATTTTAGGAGGATATCTGTGTGTGCAGGTGACTATTACTGTGCAGAATTATTAGGCAACTTAACAAAAAACAAATATATACCCATTTCAATTATTTATTTTCACCAGTGAAACCAATAGAACATCTCAACATTTACAAATATACATTTCTGACATTTAAAAACAAAACAAAAACAAATCAGTGACCAATATAGCCACCTTTCTTTGCAAGGACACTCAAAAGCCTGCCATCCATGGATTCTGTCAGTGTTTTGATCTGTTCACCATCAACATTGCATGCAGCAGCAACCACAGCCTCCCAGACGCTGTTCAGAGAGGTGTACTGTTTTCCCTCCTTGTAAATCTCACATTTGATGATGGACCACAGGTTCTCTATAGGGTTCTCTATGGGGATCCTTTCTTGCCAGCCACGCTGTGGAGTACTTGGGCACGTGTGATGGAGCATTGTCCTGCATGAAAACTATGTTTTTCTTGAAGGATGCAGACTTCTTCCTGTACCGCTGCTTTTTGGATGTCTACCAGAAACTAGCAGTAGGACTGGGAGTTGAGCTTGACTCCATCCTCAACCCGAAAAGGCCCCACAAGCTCATCTTTGATGATACCAGCCCAAACCAGTACTCCACCTCCACCTTGCTGGCGTCTGAGTCGGACCGGAGCTCTCTTCCCTTTACCGATCCAGCCACGGGCCCATCAATACTCACTCTCATTTCATCAGTCCATAAAACCTTAGAAAAATCAGTCTTGAGATATTTCTTGCCCCAGCTTGTGTGTCTTGTTCAGTGGTGGTCGTTTTTCAGCCTTTCTTACCTTGGCCATGTCTCTGAGTATTGCACACCTTGTGCTTTTGGGCACTCCAGTGATGTTGCAGCTCTGAAATCTGGCAAAACTGGTGGCAAGTGGCATCTTGGCAGCTGCTCCCTTGACTTTTCTCAGTTCATGGGCAGTTATTTTGTTTGGTTATTTTTGGTTTGGTTTTTCCACACGCTTGCGACCCTGTTGACTATTTTGAATGAAACGCTTGATTGTTCGATGATCACGCTTCAGAAGCTTGGTAATTTTAAGAGTGCTGCATCCCTTTGCAAGATATCTCACTATTTTTGACTTTTCGGAGCCTGTCAAGTCCTTCTTTTGACCCATTTTGCCAAAGGAAAGGAAGTTGCCTAATAATTATGCACACCTGATATAGGGTGTTGATGTCATTAGACCACACCCCTTCTCATTACAGAGATGCACATCACCTAATATGCTTAATTGGTAGTAGGCTTTCAAGCCTATACAGCTTGAAGACAACATGCATAAAGAGGACGATGTGGTCAAAATACTCATTACTCATACTCATACTAATAATTCTGCACTGCCTGTATTTACAGTTGAAGTCAGATTTATTAGCCCCTTTTGAATTTTTTTTTCCTTTTTTAAATATTTCCCAAATGATGTTTAACAGAGCAAGGAAATGTTCACAGTATGTCTGATAATATTTTTTTCTTATGGAGAAAGTCTTATCTGTTTTATTTCGGCTAGAATAAAAGCAGTTTTTAATTTTTTAAAAGCCATTTTAAGGTCAAAATTATTAGCCCCTTTAAGCTATATTGTTTTCGATAGTCTACAGAACAAACCATCATTATACAATAACTTGCCTAATTACCCTAACCTGCCTAGTTAACCTAATTAACCTAGTTAAGCCTTTAAATGTCACTTTAAGCTGTATAGAAGTGTCTTCAAAAATATCTAGTCAAATATTATTTACTGTCATCATGGCAAAGATAAAATAAATCAGTTATTAGAAATTAGTTATTAAAACTATTATGTTTAGAAATGTATTGAAAAAAATCTTCTCTCTGTTAAACAGAAATTGGGAAAAAAAATAAACAGGGGGGCTAATAATTCTGACTTCAAGTGTGTGTGTGTGTGTGTATATATATATATATATATATATATATATATATATATATATATATATATATATATATATATATATATAATTTTTTTTCTTTTTTTGTTATTATTATTATTTACCCTTCACTTTTTCAAAACATATTTAAGTTTATTTCTTCTGTTGAACACAAAAGATTTTTTGAATATCTGGATTTTCCATAGTAATGATTTTTTTTTCCTACTATGTAAAAGTCAATGGGTCTCAGCAACCAGCATTCTTTAAAACATCTTTTGTGTTCAACAGACATAAGCATCTCAAAGATTTCAACACATGAGGAGAGCAAATGATGAGGTAACTTTTGGGTAAACTATAAAAAATTCACCTTGCATTTTAACTGGATTTCCAAAGCATATGACAAATTTGCCTTGAACATTATAGATCCAAGTTACATCTTTGGAACTTGGACAAGGGACAGCGATTCAGCACACATTTAAATGGCCACATTCATTGTCTGCTTAAGAATAATCAGTTTGAGAACAGGCATGCGAAGGCTTAGCATTGTGTCTTCAATTATGTACATAAAACGTGCATGGATCATTTTTATTAAAGCGTACAGCTGATTAATAATGATGATTGATAATGAATTGTTTTCACAGTATCACACAATTAAACTATACAACGTTGCTGCAAATTTAGTTTTCACTATTACTGTATTCTCAAAACAGAAGCATTGCACAGGCAGATATTCACAGTATTCATTTGTATTCTCAAAACGTTCCTACAGTAGAAGTGCACGGTATGATTCTGTGAATTTTTAGATATTTCTGTTGTAAATGTAAACAGTAATATGAAACATTTATAATTTTAAAGAATTAGTTGATTCCATCAATCTGACAAAGACCTTTAGCAAACATTAAATAGTTAGTTAAGCCCCAAAAATGAAGGTTGTATTATTATCTAATTCACCCTCACATCATTCCAATCCTGAGACCTTCATTTATCTTCAGAACACAAATTATGGTTTTAAGATGAGATCCGAGAGCTCCCTCATCCTCCATAGTCAGAAAAGAAACCAAACAGGTAGTCAACACATTTCATTTGACTTAAATGGTTCGACTGCAATCCTACAAAGCTTCAAGAACACTTTTGCGCAAAACCAAAAACAACTTTGCTGTCTTGTGCATCAGATCAGGCTGCAGTGTTTACAGGCAATATAATGCTTTTGTGTTGCACTGTTGACTTAAAGGCAGTATGTTGTACTGCCTATAGTAAATGCACACCCTAACCTGTCACAAAAGACAAGATATTGAGCGAACCAAGTAGGGATGCTCATTTCGGTTAATCTTGCCTAACGACAACCGCCGCTTGTTAACCGAATATTAACCGTTAACAGATTAATATTAAAACATTATTTAATTATTTTTTTTTTTATTGACGTGGCTATTTTGTGTGACATTAAATATTGCATTTTAAAATACGAACTTATTTTAACACGTGAACAGCATACAGAAGATCTTCACGCACCTGCAGTGTTTCCAACAGCATAGAAAAACAGAATAAACTGAACAAAAACAATCAAATTAATCCTGCTCTAGATCTTTTTCACTTAAATGACAAATTTAGATTACAAAACGAAAACACTGACTGAATCCTTTTTAAGAACCGACATAGGCCGTTTGTCCTATCATGTTTTTTCCTTCAGGCAAATAAAAATATCAGGCTACCTCAAATAGATCGCTCCACGGAAAACATGCATTTAATTTATGCTCCGCTGTCACTATTATATTACAAAACCTCTGTCAACATTTTTAATAGAAGTCGTTAGTTTAAAGATTAGGGGCCCTATCATTGTTTGCTAGTTTCAGCTCGACGCATGAGTCATTTTGACATTTTGCACCATGCTGTATAAATAGCAAATGCATTTGCGATCATATGTGCGCCTATAGGTCTAAAAGAGGAGGTGTGTTGAGGCGCATTGCTGGTACGTAGCTATTTTGAGAAACTCGAATAGACTGTTTAATAGATCAGCTAAGATGAGGTCTAAAGTCCAGCGCAAAGCACGTTAGTTGTGCGCCTCGCTTAAACATTGCTTAATACACACAGGATGAAGAGCAATACACAAATATCTTTACAAATGAAAAAGAATTAAAGGATGAAAATATTACAAAAATATTACTTTCTAGCCTACATAAATATAAAAGCTACTGCCCTTATCTCAGGGGCTTTTCAGTTTATTCATGACAAATTGCTTTTGTATAATGTTATTATTAGTAGCAGTATTATTTATTATATGCATATTCATATTTGTTTTATTAAAAACAAGCTTAGATTTGCCCACCTGTCAGCTTTTAGACCATTAGCATGTGCATGTGTATTTGGATATAACTCAGTTTTTTGACCACACTTCGTTATTATTGTTCATTTATTCATTTGCTGGAAATTAGAACTGAATTTAGAAATAGTTTTGAAACAAATCTTTGCGCTTAACAAACTAAATTAAATATGTAGGCTAATGGACGTCTGTGCGTACAACATGTTTCCTTATCCACGAGAGTGAAAGTAAAGAATGAGGAGGCTCATTCTCGCGCTGCAGATGGTTTGTTTAACCGTTTTCTCGCTAGTGAAGCGCTCATTTTTTTCCACTTACAAAGTCCGCCACATAAATAGCAAATGCGCCATGGCGCGATGCAACTGACTCTTAAAGGGTATGTGAGATGAGACTGATTGGTTTATTCTCAAAACACACCTATAACTCATTAGGAGAATAAGCACAACCCTGTTAGAACATGCGCCGTGGCGCAAAGCGGAATTTTTCGTTGTTAAAATAGCAAAAGTGGATTCTGACACACCTATAATGCTTTTGCGCCCTGCGCTTTGGATTTTTGCGCCAAGATCATTAAAAAAAGAGTCCCATGTCTTAATTACGATTAGGACTTTATTTCCTCCGTCTCACTCGCGGTTCATGTGTGCGCTCTGCGTGTAATGAAAGACAATGACAATAAGGCTCATATGTTGACTTTTTGTAAAGTATAGACTACTACATAGCATATAACTATTTTGTTGTTTACATATGATATTGCATTAATTTGCATACATGTTTTATAAGCTGTAAAATGAAAGCTTCAGTTTGGTGCGAAGTTACCATCACGCAAACATTTGTTTGGTTGGTAGATTAGGCTACGTAGGCCATTTAAAAATGTATATTATATAAGAACTATTAATAACTGTAATTTTCCAAATGGATGAAGGTTGGTTCGTTGGTTGTAGCCTACACTAAATTATCAATAGCCTGTTTGTTGAGTTTATGACGCAGCTCCAGGCAGCACAGAGGCCATCAGCATCAGCGCTGGTTTGTGTCAACTCGTCGGTGTCAAACTGTGAGCAGAAATATCCTTCTTTCATTTAGCTTGTTTGGCAAAATACATCTGTAGGCACGTGTGTTGCACGTGTTACGGTTACCGCACGCGCTTTTCCATTACAAAAACGCGAGGCGCACCGCACTACTTTTATTGTTGACAAGAAAAAAAAGAAGCGCGTTGCTCTTTTTTAAAATGTCACTAGGAAACGACTGAATCAGCTGAGCCATATGGTGCGCGAGTGTTGCTGTCAATGTTGTTATAATTGTAAATTTTAATAACATTATTATATTCAAGATTTGTAAAGTCATACAGCTCTGGATGACTTGAAACAGCGACTGCAAGTCTCTCCTCCATTATTAAAAGTTTGCCATAGTTGTCTTGACAACACAAACACTGCTGTCACCGCAAAGGAAACCCTGCCTCTGCTTTCATTTGATTGAAGAATGAAAAAGACGCGACTGAGGTAACATGCTTTTTCCACTCGAGCACACATAGCTCGCAAAGGCAAAACGCGAGGCGTGCAGGGCGCATACGCAGCGCGTAAAACACTCTCAGCTGTTAGTAAACCATTCAAAAGATCCACCTCTCAAAGCAAAATGCGCGTTCGCTGTGATCGGCCCCTTATGCAGCCAAACTTTAAAAATACATAAAATAATATTTTTAATCATTTAACTGATACCATTAATCGGTTACAAACACACCCTTTTGGTTAACGGTTAATCGGTTATTTTGAGCATCCCTAGAACCAAGTCATGTTCACAGTTTTTTTTTTTGTGGTGCACAAAAGTGTTCATGGAGCTTCAAATGATTACAGTTGAACCACTGAAGTCACATGGAAGGTTTTGACAATGTTTTTGGTTCCTTTTCAAGACTTTGAACATCTTTGGACGAGAGAGCTGTTGGATTTCATCTACAAAATATCTCCGTTTAAAGTCTGAATACGAATGAATGTATCAGTGCAACATAAGGATCAGTAATCAATAACACAATTTTCATTTTTTTTGAGTTTTCTAATCCTTTAAAGCGGAGCATCCAGTCTAATGTTCTAGAGGCTACAGAACTTTACGAAAGACATACCTCTTTTCCCCAGCTCTGTGCCCGCAGCTTTAACCACTGCTCCCTCTTAGCAAAGTAATCAGGGTACATGGCTTTCTCAGAAGGATGCCAGTGATCGAGGCACCAATTGGGGACCTAGAGAAGCAGAAATGTGCACAGGAAATTAATGAAAATATAAACCATGAACTAAGAAAAAAAAAACTGCCCAAAGAGCCTACAAAATACATTTAATCATGTCACCTACTTTATAAGTCTCGTATCTCTCATAGGATGTTCCTCCAGGTTGGTCGGGGAAGCAGTATGGCTGTGGGTGCTGATTGGACCAGAACTCCTCCTCACCTGCCTTCAGAAGCATGGTGGCCTTCGCCATGTCCTTCTCATCCTTGGTCTCATCAAAGCGTGCTCGTAGCAAACATGCATTGAAGCGATATTTATCTCTGAAAGAGAAAAGAAACTCTGTGTGAAACGGTATTAAGACAAACTCTTGCTTTTGGATAGACGGCTAATCATTAGCATTGTTAGGTCAATGTTGCTGTGAAAAAAGAACTACTATAGTGCAAACAAAATAATATTAGAAAAACAAATTACTACACAAGTAGATTTTTCTCCTCTTCATAAACTACAAAATGGCTTTCATGATTTAAATCAAACTATTTTCTGCATTTTAATATGTCCCTCTCTAAAAAACTAAACCAAACAACAACACAAAACTACATTAACCAAGCTAAACCATGATGTTGGACTGACAGAACATTATAATCACTGAAAAAACATTCCACTTACAGTGGCATGCAGATGTTTTTAATTTATATAATATATATATTTTATTGCGAATAGTGAAGCAGAAGATGGACTAATAAAGCTGATTAAATTATTACCTGATAAAGGCATACATTTAAAAATACATTTTAACCATACTTTGTTTTTACTACTCTAGCATGTTTGGTGAAATTAGAATGAATGCAATTGTAATGCTGCGTTCACACCAGACGTGGATAAAGGGTCAAGCACGAGTGATATACATGTTAAGTCAATGCAAAGACGGGAATAGACATTCAGCAGTGCGATTCGCACAAATGAGGCGGCACGAATGACGAATGTGACTTCAGTGGTTCAACTGTAATCAAACGAAGCTCAACATGTGTAGCATAACCTCTTAAGACCCAAGGTGTTTTTTACATGCATTTTTTATTTCTCTTCGCTATTTGGGCTTATTAGTAAATCTAAGTATCATCTTTTGATATGATGTACTTTTAGAGAAAAATGATGTCCGTATATGCGGACTCGTGGTCCGAATTTTCATAAAACACTTTTTCCTGAATGTTTTTTAATGCATATATAACATAGAATTTTTTTTTGAACTTGCTTTGACTATCAGAGAGTAAAAACAACCTTTTTTTCCCATTTCGGACAGTTACAAATAGTGTTTGGGACATTTTATATGCTGCAAAACAGTTGCAGGATGACACTGCATGTCTGTAACAAAATAAAAAAGATTCAAAGTATTTTAAATAGCGACATAAGTGAATGTGCTGTCCACGAAAGTGGACACTCGTGCCCTAGGAGGATAAAGTAAAAAAAATTAAATAAAAAAAAATTGTGTTAAATGTACGCACATGACTTTGTTTACCAGCGTCTTTTCTTTCTCGTCAGGTCGTTTGGGTGTATTTACTATGAGCAATTAAAGGCACATATTGCTACTAGAGTCAGCAGCACAATGTAGCGTACCCTGATAAAACGTGGAAGATTAAACCAAACTAATTAGTTTTTACTAATTTTTGTAAGGTTGCCACAATTTGTCTATATAAATCAACTAATCTGACAATGATAATTAGTCGACTTTTAATTTATATTATTTTAATTTTATCTTTTAAATTTTGTTTTCAAACTTTGACTAAAATAACCACTGCAGGGTAATTACAAACCACTAAATTCATTCATTTTCTTTTCGGCTTATTCCCTTTATTAATCTAGCGTCGCCACAGCGGAATGAACCGCCAACTTATCCAGCATATGTTTTACGCAGCGGATGCCCTTCCAGCTGCAACCCATCTCTGTGAAACATCCATACACACTCATTCACACTCATACACTACCCAATTTCCAACATGTCTTTTGGACTGTGGGGGAAACCGGAGCACCTGAAGGAAACCCACGCGAACATGGGGAGAACATGCAAACTCCACACAGAAACGCCAACTGATCCAGCCGAGGCTCGAACCAGCGACCTTCTTGCTGTGAGGCAACAGCACTACGTACTGCGCCACTGCGTCGCCCTACCAGTAAATTACAAAGCTTTATTTAAAAAATCTATATCAGTTTAGTAAGGATTTCTGGTGCATACAACGTTTCTTGGAGCTTTTTTATTTGAATACAGAAGAATTGCTTGGACTGAAGTCACATGGACTGTTTTGAGAATGTTATTTGGTCGCTTTTCTAGACTTCGAATGTCTCAGACCATTGCTGTCTTTGGACTGGGCATGGGCCGGTATAAGATTCTGACGGTATGATAACCTTGGATCAAAATATCACGGTTTCACGGTATTGTGATTACTGCTCTAAAATATATTCTTTTTAAATGTCAAAAAAAAAAACTTTTTTCCCTTTTGAACACAATATATTTTATTTTGAGAAACATTTAAAATATTTTGGAGCAGTAAACGTGTCAGGCTAAATTAATTATTAAATTTTGCTGTCTTCATTTGTTTCAAAAACAGATTTTTTTTACAATTTAAAATGGCATCTTTTCTGCTGTAGATACTGTTGTCCTAAAAAAATAATAATAATAAATAAATAAAAAAAATCTTACACATACTTTAGGAACGGTATTGCAGAAAATCTTGACGGTTTTAAAACCTTGACTTTTCCAAACCATGGTATACCCTGAAAACGGTTATCGTCCCATGCCTACTTAGGACAGCGTCTCAGTTTAACCCAGGGTCACAAATGTGCAGAATATGTTGTATTTTATTGAGGTCAAGTTGGTTTTATATTCGTACATTCATTCATATTTGAACAGTGACAACTTGTGATATGATCCCTATATTGTTTATCACAATACTTTGAATTTTCCTTCTCAACTCGTACTGAATTAGCACCCTTTAATCGACTGTCAGCAATATCGTTTATAGTCATTGGCTGCTAATATGATTTGCTTATTTAGAATGGGAAAAGAATACTTGTCTGAAATTATATTACGGAATGTGCGAATACAAAACCAACTTTAACCACTGAACTATATAGAGAACATATAGACAGCATATAACATATAGATCTGTGACTTTATAATGAATATTTGATTAAGACTTTTGAGTGACTGAGGTAAAGTTGGCTTTATAGTCGCACATTCAGATTTTCTCCTTAATAATATAATTTCAGTAAAGTATTATTTGCTAATTCTAAATAGCGAAATCATAATAGTAGCCAAAAGCACAACATAGTTCACAGTCAATTAAACAGTGCTAATGTTGTTCTGAAGTCATACTTGCATGTGATTTTAGACTGAATATTCAAAGTACAATATAGAGACAAAAATGAACGAATGTGCGAGGATAAAACCAACTTTACCACAATTTTTACTGTAGTCAAACTTGCCAAATTCAAAAGTGTGTCCCATAAAGTGAAAATTGAGGTAAAGTTGGTTTTATATTCTCACATTTGTTCATTTTTAAACAGTGACAACTTGTGACATGGTCCCTATATTGTTTACCATGGTACTTTGAATGTTTGGTCTCAAATTGAATGTAGGAATGACTTCAAAGCTTTGCACTTTAATCGTCATTGGCTGCTAATATGACTTCCCTATTTAAAATGAGCAAATAATACTGCTCTGATATTATAATATTAGGGATAAATTCTGAATGTGCAAATATAAATTCAACTTTACCTCAATAAAGTGAAACGCCATACGCTCGTCTGGGAGAAGTCGTCATTTTGTGCGAGACAAACAGTCATAAACGACTATTACTGCCACTACAGGACAAACCGCGTATTGCACACACATTAAGAAAGCAGTTTAGTGAGACACGAGTCCATGTTTTGGTGGTCACCCTGAGTAAAAACGGACTTCACAAAAATGACAAACCGAGTAAATGACAGCGTGAAAAGTTCATTTGGGATCTCAAATACAAACAAGTAAATATCGATAATATACGAGGATTGAGCGGCTAACGTTAAACAAACACGCGACGTCTGTCCTGGACACGAGAAGCTAAACTGCACATTGGATTAAATATAATCTGATTAGAGCGACCTCCGTCGATTAAATGCGATTTGTTAGCAATTAACATAGATTCAATAGTTCAGGAGGACAGAGAACGAGTATATTTAAACCCCAAACAGCAATTGGCAGGACTGACTGAGACCGACTGACGTTTTTATCATATCTGATCGGCCAAAAACGAAAACAGTGATTACAACCGAATTAATATGAGGCGCTGCAACTTATAAATGTAGGGAGCTCACCTGTAAACACACCACGACTCGAGGTGCCTCAGTGATTTCTTGTAAAGCCGCAGGACCTTCTGGCTGTGGGTCAGGTAGGCAGACGCCATCTTTCCCTCTACGTCACAAGTGATTCACGCGTTCGAACACTAGTTCATAAAGTCCGAATCTTTTGTTTCGATTCAATGCTTCGAGTGGATTTATTTTAACACATGTACCAGAATTAAAGCTATAGTTCACCCAAAATGAACATTTGCTCACTATTTACTGACCCTCAAGTGCTTATAAACAGTTATGAGTTTCTTTATTCTGTTGAACACAAAAGAAGATACTCTGAAGAATGCTAAAAACCTGATTAAGGTAAAGTTAGTTTTACATTCGCACATTCGTCATTTAACGGTCCTTATATTGTTTCCTTTGCTACTTTGAATATTCGGTCTTAACTAGCATGTTAGTATGACTTCCAAACAACATTAGCACTATTTATTTAACTGTAAACAATGTTGTACTTTGAAAGTCATTAGCTGCTAATATGATTTCCCCATTTAGAATTTGCAAATAATACTTTTCTGAAACTACATTATTAAGGAGAATGTGCCAATGTGTGAATATAAAACCAGCTTAACTTCAATAAAAACCTGTTAACTTCCCTAGTATTTGTTTTTCCTACTACAGGAGTCTACATGTTTTCAGCTTTCTTTAAAAATATCTCTTTATGTTGTGTTCACAAAACAGGCTTTGAACAAGTAAATGATGACAGAAATGTCAGTTTTGCGTGAACTGTTCCTTCAACTCTTGTGCACTGTTCAAATGTACTGCCCTTTTGTTATGTTCGGGATAAAACCGTCCACTTAATTAAACTGCTGTAAAAATCAGATTATTATTTTTTCGCATTTTGTTTTTTGCATAAATCTGTTAATCAACCTCAGTCCTGATCAAAACTACTAAATTGTTTAGAAAATTACAAGGTTTTAACTCTTTAATTGCCAAATTCATAAATGATGTCACTGATTTGGTGAAAAAAAACAGACAAAATGACGTGTTTTAAATATAAAAAGTAATTATGGACTGGATTGTTTAACCTTTTATCACAGTCTTGGACATGTGAATGATTAGTAACAACATTAGCTTTGATGCATTATTAGATTTTAATTTTTCCTCCCTAATTTACTGTTAGTGGCTGTTTTTGCCCCATTGACTTCCATTATAACCACATTTGATGGTGCATAAATACACAGTCTTTGTTTTTGTTTACTCCATGTAGTTCTGAGAGCTGAGATGCATATTTTGATTTTCTTAAACACATCAAGGTTAGCGCATAAAGGTCATTCTTACACACTCACAGACAGCCATACACACACTTTAATTTGCTGTTAAACTCCATATAAATTCCAGAAACTAAGCTTTTTTGGCATAGGCCTATCTATAGGGTTAACGCTGCCAACTGATGATCAACAGTAAACATGACAAATTTGATCTCTTCACAACAGGGAAAACCACCAACTATCAAAAATATTGAGGTAAAGTTAGTTTTACATTCGCACATTCGTCATTTAACGGTCCTTATATTGTTTCCTTTGCTACTTTAAATATTCGGTCTTAACTAGCATGTTAGTATGACTTCCAAACAACATTAGCACTATTTATTTAACTGTAAACAATGTTGTACTTTGAAAGTCATTGGCTGCTAATATGATTTCACCATTTAGAATTTGCAAATAATACTTTTCTGAAACTACATTATTAAGGAGAATGTGCCAATGTGTGAATATAAAACCAGCTTAACTTCAATATCAAAAATGCATGATTATATGGTGTCATGGTTTTGTAATAAAAAAAAGTGGTTATAATGGATGTCATTGGTGCAAAAACAGCCACCAACAGTACATTAGGGAGAATAAAAAATGTAATCAATCAATAACAATGCATCACAACTGCAATGCTGTTTCACATGTCCAAGACTGTGATATAAGGTAAAAAATCCTGTTCACAATGACTTTTTATTATTGAAAATCCGTCATTTTTTGTGTGTTTTTTTCACTAAATCAGTGACATCATTTATGAATTTGACTATTAATGAGTTAAAATCCTGTAATTTTTTAGATCAGGACTGAGGTTGATGAACAGATTTATGCAAAAAAATCTGAAAAGAATATTTATCTGATGCATTTTTACTGCAGTTTAATTTAGTGGATGTTTTCATCCCGAACATAACAAAAGGGTAGTAAATTTGCCCAGAGTGTATCGTTGAGTTTTTTTTAAAAAGAAAAATGTAAGCATTTTCTCAAAATGTGTGTCAAAATAAGATTTGTCACCAAAAGTCAATCTGCTGGCTGAAACACAGAAAAAGCAATAGCCAAATTAAGACTCAAAATCACCCCATGAGTGGATGAAAACATCCCCAACAGCACATAAGGGTTAAGTATATGCTATAAGTATATACATAATCCAAAAATATTTATATTGGAAATTTTAAAAGTAGGATTTGTGTATTTAAATAAATGACAATTATACCATCTACATCAGGGGTGCTCAATCCTGTTCCTGGAGATCTACCTTCCTAGTTCAGCTCCAACCCTGATCAAACACACCTGAACCAATTAATTAGGACCTGAACAGCACTGGATAATTACAGGCAGGTGTGTTTGATAAGGGTTGCAATAGAAATCTGCAGGAAGGTAGATCTCCAGGAACAGGATTGAGCACCCCTGATCTACATCCTCCCATTTTGGGAAAAAAATAAAAAATTATGAACGCTTTGAGTCGCACAATCGCCTCACAGCAAGAAGTTTGCTGGTTTGAGCCCCGGCTGGTTCAGTTGGCATTTCTGTCCAAAAACACGTGGTATAGGTGAATTAGGCTAAAATTGTCCGTTGTGGTGTATGAGTGTGTATGGATGTTTCCCAGTGATGTGTTGCAGCTGGAAGGGCATCAGCTGCGTAAAACATATGCTGGATAAATTGGCGGTTCATTCCGCTGTGGTGATCCCAGATAGGGACTAAGCCAAAAAGAAAATGAAATAAATGATTATGAACTTTTCTGTGCTAAAAATAGAACCAACAATATTAATGTAGTCTATCAAAAGGTATGAAATAGATTTAGATTGGTTTTTATCTATGATAAATTTAGATTATGCAAATGTCCAATCTAAATCTATCACAAATCTGTAAAAACAGTCAGTTTAAATTCACAAATATCCAGTTTAATCCAAATAAATGCTAATGTTATTAATGGTATATCATAACACCTTGTTTGTAAGTGTCGTACAATCAGTCAGCGTTGTCGTTACAGATTTGTGCTACAAATTCATTTAAAACTACATGTAATACTACAGATAATTTATATTTAATCGTATTGTGACATATAGACTATGTATGTGCCCAAACTTTTTCTTATGAAGGGCCAAAAACTAAACTTGATTAAGCGTGGTGGGCCAGAGGTAAATACAGTTGAAGTCAGAATTATTAGCACCCCTTTGAATATTTTTTCTTTTTTAAATATTTCCCAAACGATGTTTAACAGAGCAAGGACATTTTTACAGTATGTCTGATAATATTTTTTCTTCTGGAGAAAGTCTTATTTGTTTTATTTCGGCTAGAATAAAAGCAGGTTTTAATTTTTTAAACACCATTTTAAGGACAAAATTATTAGCCCCTTTTAAGTTATATTTTTTTTTCGATAGTCTACAGAATAAACTATCGTTATACAATAACTTGCCTAATTACCCTAACCTGCCTAATTAACCTAGTTAAGCCTTTAAATGTCACTTTAAGCTGTATAGAAGTGTCTTAAAAATATCTAGTCAAATATTATTTACTGTCATCATGGCAAAGATAAAATAAATCAGTTATTAGAGATGAGTTATTAAAACTATTATGTTTAGAAATGTATTGAAAAAATCTTCTCTCCGTTAAACAGAAATTGGGGGAAAAAATAAACAGGGGGGCTAATAATTCTGACTTCAACTGTAAATCAAACGTTGTCAATGTCATTTCCTAATGTATTATTATAGATCATTATATAATTTATTTAATACTGTAATTTATTACATTTCAAATAATTGTATTAATAATTATAAATTTTTGTACATTTTATAATGAACATCTTACAATAAAAAAACATGAACAATCCCATTTATAACACAAAAAAATACACTTGCCTTGATTCGCTTGCTGATGTCTTCTTCAATGTCCGCTAGGGGAGAGCGGGGCACAAAGTAACACTTTTTGTTTTTTTCTCAAATAATGAACAAAGTAATAGGGTAAGACAAATTTGTTTTTACCAACAACACACAAATGAGTACTGGAATTATGATAGCCGGACCTATGGTTTCTGTGCAGTATTGCCAAAAGTGCCAAGAGTAAAAATGTTACTATTTACCCCACCTGCGGGGCAAGTTGTAACAGCAGGGGGTTAGTTGTAACACATGCTTATAAAGACAGATTTCACACAATTAATTTAAATTCAGTTTACTTTAAATAGTAGCTGTATTTCCTCAGTAATCGGCTCATTTCTTTTTTATTCTACATAGCACAGTATGTTTATTTGTTTTATTTGTTTATTGGATAAACACATTTGAATCTATTTGCATTATTATCCATTTATCCGTTATTATTCAGTGCATTTATCTGCATTATTAGCAATAAAATATTTTTTTTTCTATTAAAACATTATTTTCTATTAAAATCCATTTTTATTTAAAAAGTTCTCAACATTACACTCAAAATTCAAAAACCTCGGAAGCATGCCATGGTTAACCCTGAGCAAATACCTTTATACTCCGTGTTACATTTAACCCCGCGTTACTTTGTGCCCCGCGCTTCCCTATTCATCAAGTGACTGTATTTAATTTATTTATTTTAAATCTGATTCTGTCAAGTTTAATTGAAACAGTTTTTTTTTAAACAAATTTCAGTTAGCTTTTTTGTAGCTTAACGGTTAAAAAACAAAAGTTATGACAAGTAATGACAATCTCTGTCAAAGGCATCCCCCCAAAATTCCCCATCATTCTCTTCAATCTTAAGACTCAATCTCTTCTCAGATGGGATAGAGGGCCAAATCAAAATGGCCCGCTGGCCCTAGTTTTGGCATCTCTGCGAGCTGTGGTTTTGTTGTATTTATGGGCTTTAACCAGCAGATGTCCTCAGCACGTCGAGTTTCGAAACAGTGAATCATTTCAAGCAATCGGTTCTACTGATTCAAAGATTCGAAAAGCCTCGCTTCCGCTACAAATGTCACCTTCATAGAAATCTACACCACAGGCGACTTTACACAGATCAACAAATCATTTCTCAAACAGAAGGCAAAATAGGAGGAATATACAAATAACTTTGTAAAATAACTTTTTTTATAACAATAAAATATCTAACAATTTATATTAACGTATATAAAAATGTGTTACAATGAATTACTTTAGTAATAATTTAGATACAGCAATATAGTTTAGAGATCCAGCTAAGCACTATGAAGCCTTTCTTTTTTTCATTTCAAATGACTTACATGTTTTAGTAAAGAACAGAACCAGTGTGCTAATTATACATTGACAATAGGGGGGAAATCAAATTAATGAATGTATTTAAATTACTTCTAACTTATCCATAAAATGTATACGTTTTCAATGTTTTGAGGGATACTTAGTGACTGTTTTAGAGGTTACTGCCGGTCAAACTACACTAATTATGTATCTATTTTAATTTTTTTTGTTTAGGCTACATGCAGATATAAAGAAATTTGAATAAAACTTTTTTGAATACTTAAGATGTCTTTCGGTGCTATAGAATTGCAAGTTTCAGACTGTTGGAGGATATTTTTCCTACCATTGATTGAAGCGGGTCAAATGTATATTTATATTATACATTTTTAATTATAAATATTTAAGAAAGGTAATATTGAAGAAAGCTATTTCTTATTATTAATCGAGCATTATCAAGTATTAATTAGGGGGGTAAATCCAATCCAAACCCCCCAGTAATTCGCACCCTGAACAGAACAGCAGAAGTAAGAGATTCATTATCAAGTAATCACTAGTAATTGAATCCAAAATAAGTTTGTTTTGACAGAATTTAAGTGTGGGAGTACTGTGTATATTTATTATTAGCCCCCCATTTATTTTTCTTTATTAAATATTTCCTAAACGATGTTTAACAGAGCAAGAACATTTTCACAGTATGTCTGATAATATTTTTTCTTCTGGAGAAAGTCTTACTTTTTTATTTCGGCTAGTATATAAGCAGTTTTAAAATTTTTAAAAACCATTTTAAGGTCAAAATTATTAGCCCATTTAAGCAATTTTTTTTCAGATTGTCCACAGAACAAACCATCATTATACAATAACTTGCCTAATTACCCTATCCTGCCTAGTTAACCTAATTAACCTAGCTTAACTAAGCATTTAAATGTCACTTTAAGCATCAGTTTTCTGTTATTGAGAAATAGAAGCCATTTCTGAAATATAAATTTCAGGTGTTGGTTAGGACAAAAAATCATTTTAATATGGAAAATTCCTTCTATCGGGTGTCGTTGCTTTTAGTTAGAACACAATTTAAATCAGTCTTTAGGCTCAACACACTGCTGTTGGTGTCGTCAATCTGGCAACCTGCGCTTGCGTGTATTGAACTACGAGTACAATACCTAGTTCCACTGGGTGTCAAACTTACATACTGCATCTTATGCTGTGTTCACACCAAAAGCAGAACGCGTGGATAAATTGCAATATTCGCACGTAAATAGACATGTGAACATTTGAGTTAACTCGCTTCATTCGCGCGTCAAAATCTGATTCACTCGCGCGTCAAAATCCGATTCACTCGCGCGTCAAAATCCGATTCACTCGCGCGTCAAAATCCGATTCACTCGCGCGTCAAAATCCGATTCACTCCAGCGTCAAATTCACTTCAGAACAGACGCGGATTCGCGTGATGGGCAGGGCTTCTGTCTGCCCGGTGACTCTAGCTTTGTTGCTAAATGGTTAACATGGATTTTATTGATAAAATAACTGTTTATGTGCTTTATGAAGGCTGAAAAACAGCATTTGGAGCAGTGTCTGAGTCCACTAGATACTTTCAGAGGTGCACCCAGCTCTGTGAGTTCATCAACTCCTCCAGAAACTTAACCTGGATGATGAACGCTTTCAGCGGTGCTTCTGACTGAGCGAGCCCAGTTTGATGAACTGTTGTCGGTGTGGGCAGGAGGATTTCCCCCGAACACCAACAACAGGTGCTATGTCATAATCACGCCCCACAAGAGCAAGCTCCTGATTGGTTAACGTGGCGCGAATGTCCGTGCGAACGCTCAATTTGCGCCGCGCCATTCACGCAAAACGCTCAATTCGCGTAATTTGCGTCATTCGCGCCGCGCCATTCACGCGTATCGCAGGATGTCTATTCGCATCTCTGCATTGACTTAACATGTAAATCACTCGCGCTTGATGCTTCTTCTGCGTCTGGTGTGCACACAGCATTACTGCAGTCGGGTTAGTACCTATTACACCACAATTGGGTTGAAATAACCTGTCATTTCTTTAGATTGAATGCTTGTAAAAATGCTTTATAAATTCTAAATCCATTTAAAAACTGTAACATTTATTTAAGCATCACCATTCACAACACATTTTTCATCAGTTAATATTGCAGCAGTAGTACTTTCATTCATTATTCACAGCAGTTACGCATTGCATACTCACAACAGACGTCTTTACACCACAAAACTAACTGTCTGCACATTAATATTCATTTCTATAAAACCTCACTCAACTCTCAGCATCAGTACCACAACTACATCCAAAATAAATTAGCAAACAACGTACAATTAAGGATACCTCCTTCTCTCTAGCATACAGTGTTAAACTAGTTAAAAGACCCTTAAAATGGGCAGCGTTCATTTTCCTAAGGAAATCTTGCAAATAGCTGCCTTGTTAGGACTTAGACTCAATCTCAAACTGTGCGTTCCCTTATTTGTTCTCATGAAATCATTGCTTATGTGTGTGTCTTTTCAATGGAGTGCATCCCAAGTGAGGTTTAGTCTGTGTGTGTTTGTGAACGGCCTATAAGCAGGCGAAGGCCCAGCTTTTTTTTTTTGTGTTCACACAAAGTAGCCTTTGTCTGTCAATGTCGTTGCTCTCTCAGTTCACACAAAGGCATGCACACACACGCTCAAACACACACACTCTTCAGTCCTCCTTCACATTGTTGTTGGAATGCAGGTCATGGTTTTCAGGCTTGAAGCTCCTGGGTTTGCCGGGCAGGAGGATCATAGCCAGAATGCTGATGACATGCACATGAAAGTACATCGATCTAAAGAACAGAGAACACACCACAAGGTAAACACGTGTCATACAAATACATCAAAAGAATAGTAATAGTTGATTCATTTATAAAACACATTTTCCATTTAACATAATTGGATGGATGGATGGATAGATGGATAGATAGATAGATGGATAGATGGATGGATGGATGGATAGATGGATAGATAGATAGATAGATAGATAGATAGATAGATAGATAGATAGATAGATAGATAGATAGATAGATAGATAGAATCCAGATATTGATAGCGCTTCACTTTTTCCACATTATTTATGTTACAGCCTTTTTCCAAAATGGATTAAATTCCTTTATTTCCTCAAAATTCTCCACACAATACCCATAATGACAATGTGAAAAAAGAGTTTTTGAAATTGTTGCAAATTTATAAAAAAAAAACCTGAACAGTCACATGTACATCAGTATTCACAGACTTTCACGTGAAGCTCTAAATTGAGCTCAGGTATATTCTGTTTCCACTGATCATCCTTGAGATGTTTCAGCAGCTTAATTGGAGTTCACCTGTGGTAAATTCAGTTGATTGGACATGATTTGAAAAGGCACACACCTGTCTAAATAAGGTCCCAGGGTTGACAGTGCATGTCAAAGCACAAACTAAGCATGAAGACAAAGGAATTGTCTGTAGACCTCCGAGACAGGATTGTCTCGAGGCACAAGGCTGGGGAAGGTTACAGAAACATTTCTGCTGCTCTGAAAGTTCCAATGAGCACAGTGGCCTCCATCATCTGTAAGTGGATGTTTGGAACCACCAGGACTCTTTCTAGAGCTGGCCGACCATCTAAGCTGAGTGATCGGGGGAGAAGAGCCTTAGTCAGGGAGGTGTTAAATAACCCGATGGTCACTCTGTCTGAGCTCCAGCACTATTCTGTGGAGAGAGGAGAACCTTACAGAAGGACAACCATCTGTGCAGCAATCCACCAATCAGGCCTGTATGGTATAGTGGAAGCCACTCCCCGCCTGGAATTTGCCAGAAGGCATCTGAAGGACTCTCAGACTATAAGGGTGCTTTCACACTTGGTTCAATTGCCTGGACCGTACCCAAGTTCGATTGTCCCCCCTTGCCACCTTCTCGGTTGGTTTGTGTTCACACTGTCTTTTTTCCTTCTGAACCCCTGTACGCTTGCGTCATGGAGCTGCTGTTTTGTTTACGGCTGTTGCTAGGTGACAGTCACGAAAGCAAAGCGCCAAAATGGAGACTTCCGCACATCGCGGTCGATTTGCTTTTACTGAATCATAAGTTTTGGACATACAGAAAGCGACTCGACTATTATAAACATTCAGAACATCACACAGTGTCTGCAGAAGCTGTTTCTGGAGGAGACAAGCAGACATCATTGTGTATCACTGTGCTTGGCTCAGTCCCGCTAAAGGTACAATACGTGGCGCACATACACACACACACACACACACACACACACACACACACACACACACACACACACACACACACACACACACACACACACACACACACACACACACACACACACACAATAAACCTTATGAAAACGATAGTTTGTTGTACAGTTGCCGGTTCACTTCCGCTATTTGGTACGATTGCATTCATACTAGAAGTGAACCGTACCAGAGTTTGCATGAACCGTACCCCAGACCACCTCGTTCAGGCGGACTCGGGTACGATTCACGGGTGCGCACCCGAGTTCAGAAGACACGTTCACACTAGCTGAACGTACCGTACTATGACGTCAAACGAACCCGGGTGCGGACCAAAAGTGCTAGTGTGAAAGCACCCTTAGAAACAACATTCTCTGGTCTGATGAGACTAAAATTGAACTCTTTGGAGTGAATGCCAGGCGTTACGTTTGGAGAAAACCAAGCACCGCTCATCACCAGGCTAATATCAGTGAAGCAGTAAAGCATGGTGGTGGCAGCATCATGCTGTGGGGATGTTTTTCAACAGCAGGACCTGGAAGACCAGTCAGGATAGAGGGAAAGATGAATGCAGCAATGTACAGAGACATCCTGAATGAAAACCTGCTTCAGAGTGCTCTTGACCTCAGACTTGGGCGACGGTTCATCTTCCAGCAGGACAATGACCATGAAGGCCAAAGGTGCATCAACAAAGTATTGAGCAAATGCTGTGAATACTGATGTACATGTGATTTTTTTAGGGTTTTTATTTTTAATAAATTTGCAACAATTTCAAAAACTCTTTTTTCACATTGTCATTATGGGGTATTGTGTGGAGAATGTTGAGTAAATAAATTAATTTAATCCATTTTGGAATAAGGCTGTAACATAAAGAAATGCGGAAGAAGTGAAGCGCTATCAATACTTTCTAGATGCACTATATATATTACATTGAATACTGTAGTTCTGCAAACATTTTCCAGAAGAAAGAATAATACAAATTCCAAATTTCAGAATGGCCCAAAATCAGGAATTTATGCCTCTCATTCGTATATTTTGGTGCATGTTTGTTTGTTTTATTTTCCTTTGTATACAAAATTGTGTTGTAAAACAATTAATTGTGATTAATCGCATCCAAGATAAAAGTTTGTATTTACATAATATATACATATAAAAATAAACAAAACACTAAATATATTTACATTTGTAATTATATTTGTATTAAATATAATTTGACATCACTAAAACTATATATATATTTTTTGTGCTTATAAAAACTGTTATAAAGAACGGGTGTTATGTTGACTAATCGTTTGCTTTGCTTAACTAATTATACTTTTGTTTACCTTTACATGCAGGGCATTGGCAGTCTTTTTTGCATGCAGTTCTTAAAGTGGCCACAAGATGATGCTAACATCAGTGTAAATATGAGCAAATATTTGGTTAAAATCAAATCTGAAAAACTGATTTTCAATTGATTTTTTAGTCAGCACCATTGCTAAATAACAAATGCAAGCCAAGCAACCAAATAGCACTGGCACCACACCAAACACCCCAGCAACCCCAAGCAAAGACCAGTAAAAAAAGCCACATAATGGCAGCTCAAGAAGAAGAGAACCAACAGATAGCCTAAACACTGATGCTAATCTAAAGAAATACTACAACAGGTAATGACCCAAATAAAACAATACAGCCAAGCTATCTTAGTAGTGCTATCAAGTAGTGGTTAGATTCTAGTATTGGGTAGTATCTGTACATACACTTATTTTGTGTATGATTTCAAATTTACTGAGTGATCAAAATAAAATAAAATAATAAAAGTAAAATAAAATAAAATGTACTGAATCTGTGCACACTGTGGGTTGGGCGATTTCAACCAATTTGGCATTGTACGATGTCATCGTCGTCGTAGGCGGCGGTGAATTAATTATTTATGAATAATTAATTAAATCATAACCAATTAATTATTTGTAGCCTACAGCTACAAATACTGCTGACTGCTGGAGCTCAGATGCGCACGTATGCTGCAGCGCATGCATGACAGAGTGTGAGTGTTTGATGATGAAACACCAGATGAAACGCCAGTGTGGACGTGGATCGTTTTCGTTCTAAAATGCCATTTTAAAACTAAGACGTATTAGTGTAAACGGGGCCTGAGTTTGTATTTTTCGATAGGGGTTGCTGCTGCGACGGGGGCACGGCGGAGGATTGTGATGCCGACTCAGCATCGTGCATCGTCTATTGACCCAACCCTAACACACACTTATTTGGTATAATGTCAGATTTACCCACTGCTCATAAAATACTATTTAATTCAATTAAATTAAAATTAAATAATAATAAAAAAAAAACAGTACTGCATCTGTGCACATAAAATATTAAATTAAATAATTTTTTTTATAAAAACTTAAATAAAATAAAATTAAAAATAAAATAAAATTAACTAAAAAATTTTATTAAATAAAAACAATAAAATAAGAAAAACAGTGCTGAATCTGTGCACACACTTTATTTTGGTAAAAAAAAAAGAAGAAAAAAGTAAAATAAAATAAAAATTAAATTAAATAAAAAAAAAACAGAAAAATAAAATAAAATATTAAATTAAATAATTTTTTTTTATAAAAACTTAAAATTAAATTAAAAATAAAATTAACTAAAAAAGTTTATTAAATAAAAACAATAAAATAAAAAAAAGCAGTACTGAATCTGTGCACACACTTTATTTTGGTAAAAAAAAGAAGAAAAAAGTAAAATAAAATAAAAATAAAAATGAAATTAAATAAAAACTTAAATAAAATTAAATAAAAAAAAACTGAAAAATAAAATAAAATATTAAATGAAATATTTTTTTTTTATAAAAACTTAAATAAAATTAAATTAAAAATAAAATTAACTAAAAAATTTTATTAAATAAAAACAATAAAATAAAAAAAAAACAGTGCTGAATCTGTGCACACACTATTTATGTAAAATAAAATAAAATAAAGAAAATGTAATAAAACTTAAAAAAAATAAAATAATAATAAACAAAAATAATAACAATAAATAAAAATATTTAAAAAATAAAAATAAAATAAATAAAATTTAATTTAAATTTGGTAAAATAAAATTAAATAAAAAAATTTAAAATAAAAGAAATAATAAAAATTTAAATAAAATAAAAAATAAAATAAAAAACAGTACTGAATCCGTGCACACACTTATTTTGGTAAAATAAAATAAAAATAAATATTAAATTAAATATTAAATTAAATTAAACAAATAATAATACAATTAAAATAAAATTTAAAAAACACTTATTTTGGTATTTTAGATTTACCCACTGCTCAAAATAAAAGAAACTAAAAGAAAAGAAACTGTACTGAACAAACAAACAAACAAATAAACAAACAAATAAATAAATAACTTAAAAGTTTTTTTACCTGTAATACTTCAAGGTGGGCTCCAACGCCAGCAGAAGGAAGGGCATGACAGTGTAGCAGATAGTCAGCTGAGTGGCAGCCCAGGTCACAACATCATAGCAGATCTTGAGCTGCCAAGAAGACAAGAAATATTTCCGGAAGTTTCTGCGCACCTGGTTACAACAAACCAAAACAAAAGACAATAGAATAAGTGAGTGTGGTTGGCAGGTGTGGCTGAGAACGATGAGCAATAAACTAGTCATACGACAATCATTGATAGACATCTGTGACTGCTTGTCTGCCATGTGTGTTGTGAGAAGAAATGCAGAGAAAAAAAACAAACAAATTTTTTTCAAACGTTTAACAAATCCTTTGAAATACACAATAGAAATCAAATGCAAGGATTCTGCACAGTTGCAAAAGTTTAAAATTTTTTCTTATTAGTGCTGTCAATAGATTATTCATAATTAAATACACTTTTATTTTTGCATAATATACAGTTGAAGACATAAATATCAGCCAATTTAATTGATAGACATTAGAATAGAACAATCAGAATAGAAAATAAAAACAGGCTATATCAGGGTATATTCAATACCTTTTAAGACCTTTTTAAAGACTATTTGGATACATTTTAAGACCTCATCACCACTTCAGGTTTCAACCAGTGATATTGCCGACATTTTAACCTGCAGTATATTTACTAAATACCAGTGTTGGGCAAGCTACTTGAAAAATGTAGTGGGCTAAGCTATTAGCTACTCTACTTAAAATGTAGCTTGACTACATTAAAAGCTACCCCCTGAGAAATGTAGCAAGCTAAGCTAAAAGCTACATGGCAAAAGTAGCTTAGCCACATCTAAGCTATTTTTACAATTTAAATTTTTTAATCGAAGCAACTTAAATCCAAGTCAATCATATCTTAGTGATCAATAAATCTGTCAATGAAACATATGAGGCATAATAGTTCAGTTCAGTTATTTACTGTAAATAATAGAAACAAATTATAGTGTATAACAGCTAAAACAAAAAATCCAATGAAACCAGGTGTTACACATTTAAAATACTATAGTAATTTATAGTAAAGGGAAATATTTTGGAACAACATTATATTGTGTGTGTGTGTGTGTGTGTGTGTGTGTGTGTGTGTGTGTGTGTGTGTGTGTGTATAATAAATAAATCCCCAATTTCTGTTTAACAGAGAGAAGATTTTTTTCAACACATTTCTAATCATAATAGTTTTAATAACTCATTTCTAATAACTGATTTATTTTATCTTTGCCATGATGACAGTAAATAATATTTGACTAGATATTTTTCAAGACACTTCTATACAGCTTAAAGTGACATTTAAAGGCTTAACTAGGTTAATTAGGTTAACTAGGCAGGTTAGGGTAATTAGGCAAGTTATTGTATAATGATGGTTTGTTCTGTAGACTATCGGAAAAATATAAAGCTTAAAGGGGCTAATACATTTGACCTTAAAATGGGTTTTAAAAAATTAAAAACAGCTTTAGCCGAAATAAAACAAATAAGACTTTCTCCAGAAAAAAAAAAATTATCAGACATACTGTGAAAATGTCCTTTGCTCTGTTATTATTTGGGAAATATTTAAAAAAGAAAAAAAATTTCAAGGGGGGCTAATAATTCTGACTTCAACTGTATATATATATAGATCTGCACAATTAATCGTAAAAAGATTGCGATTTCGATTCGACCCCCTAGACGATCTTAATCCAGCATTTATACGATTCTGCCAATCATATTTTCAAGTTCAGGAGAGAAGCAAAGACGGCTGCACAAGTCTTCACGTTGTTTTACATACAATGTTCAACTACGTGGACACCTCCAACTGGTGTTGATAGAGTCACATACTGTATTTATATGGTATAATTCAACCAAAAATGTAATTTCTGTCTTCATGTAATGATGTATTCGTGGCCGCGAAAAGACACGTGACGTTAGCTGACCGTGAGCTGTTACCACAGAGAGGGCGGGCGCGCGCCTGTGAATAATGCCCACTTTAGTAAACAGAACCTGCATAGGTTGTGAATAACAGGTAATAAAGTTGTAGCAGCTAATAAATCGTGCAGCTCTAATATATATATATATATATATATATACTAAAAGATTTTTTTGAGCACAGCATCAGAAATTAAGTTATTGCATCTAAACATGTACTTCTCGAGGTATGGTCGCGAGGAATCCTGCTTCAGAAATAACTCCTCTCCCTCAGTCATCTTTCTATCAAGCAAGATTCGGTTGGCGACGTCGCTAACCAGAGGTGGCAGTAATGCACCAAAAACTTCGTTGTCAAACACCGTAATACAGGAAGAAGAAGAAATCGTCATTCTCGCCATCATATGGATTTACTTTCATCGGCTAGACACCGGCCTCAGCTCCGTGAATGTCGGTGCTGTCACTTACTGATCTGCGATCGGTAAATGTAGCTTATGTGGACGCTACTGAAAAGCTATTTGATTTAGAAAGTAGCGACGCTGAGAAATGTAGTTAAGCTAGTAGCGTCGCTACTTGTAGCGACGCTACTGCCCAACAATGCTATACTGATTGCAAGAAACGAATCCTAAACTAAAACTGTATTTATATACAGAATAAAAAATTTAATCCAGCAGGTGGCGCCGTTACAGCAGCTGGGATAACAGTGTTTCCCTGGTTACTGCAGTAAACAAAGCAGCGTGATGTCAAATCTAGCAGGATTTTTTATTTATTTCACAAACTACACAGCATCTCAATACTCAAAGATTAAATTCAGGTAAAATTTAGAATACTGATACCAGATTTAATACCTTGTAAAGTAGCATTTAAGACTTTTTAATACTTTTTAAGGGCCTTAAATTTCTCTAAATTGATTTATCAATTTTTAATAGACCCCGCAGACACCCAGAAAAACAATAGAATAGAACTGATTTTCCTTCGGCTTAGTTTCTATTACAGGGGTTTCTATTACAGCGGAATCAACTGCCAACTATACTGGAATATGTTTTACGCAGCGGATGCCCTTATAGCCGCAACCCAGTACAGGGAAACACCCATACACTCTCATTCACACACGCACTCATAGACTATGGCCTATTTAGTTTATTCAATTCTCCTATAGCGCATGTGTTTGGACTGTGGGGGAAACCAGAGCACCCGGAGGAAGGGAGAACAAGCAAACTCCAAACAGTAATGTCAACTGACCCAGCCGCGACTCGATCCAGCGACTTTCTTGCTGTGAGGTGACAGTGCTAACCACTGAGCAACCGCGTCACCTTAAATTTCATCATAATTTTATAAATTCATTCATTTTCTTTTCGGCTTAGTCCCTTTATTAATCTGGGGTCGCCACAGAAGAATGAACCGCCAACTTATCCAGCATATGTTCTACGCAGCGGATGCCCTTCCAGCGGCAACCCATGACTGGGAAACATCCATACACACTCATACACTTCGGACAATTTAGCTTACCCACACAAAAATGCCAACTGGCCCAGCCGAGGCTCGAAGCAGCAACCTTCTTGCTGTGAGGTGACAGCGCTACCCACTACGCCACCGCGTCACTCATTTATATAAATTAATAAATGTAAATTTTTTGATCAATTACTTAAAATGTAATTAATAATAAATTAATAAAACACTATATTACCATATAGTGTAATAATATTATTACTTAGAATATTACCATATATTATTATCATATAAATAATTATTATATGCACTTCTACCATTTTCTTTTTCATAATATGAAGGTTGCACAAGAACATTACACTTTTCAAATGTTTTAATTTGTAAATGTGATTATTTATATGATTTTAAATAAGTTTAATGCTAGAAAAAACATGATAATCTAGATTGATTGTTTTTATTTATTTCAGTTCGATTTTCTTGAAAAAACATGTGTTAAAACTACTAAGGTCAGTATTATTATCCCCCTCAGAAACTACTGTTTTTACTTCAGAACAAATAAATAACCTAGTTAAGCCTTTAAATGTCACTTTAAGTGGAATACTAGTGTCTTGCAAAATAAATAGTAAAATATTATGTACCGTCATCATGGCAAAGACTAAATAAATTACTATAAGTTATTCAAAGTTTTATGTTTAAAAATGTGTTTAAATATGTATTAAAAGCTAATCATTTTGTTATCATCTGTATGTGTGCAATGTGTTTTTATGATGTATATATACAGTAAATACACACGTGCATACATAAAATGTAAAATATGTACAGTATATCCTGTGTGTATTAAGCTACATGTAAGCGTTTGGACCTGCATAGTAGGGTTGGGCCGATAGCAGTGCCATCGTCCATCGCCGATGGCTGATAAACTTCATCGGCATCGTGATCCATTGCCCCAGCCCACATGTATATTGATATATAACTTATTATTTGCATGTCATCTTAATAGCAATAACAGTCTTTTTATGAGCTGTGTTATATTTTACTTATAGCTGCCGCTTGTGCGGCTGACAGCATCGTGAGGATTACATGAAGGATTATACACTACCTCTCGCGCTTAAAATGTGTAGATTCATTGCCAAACGCTGTTACCTGCAAACCCCGTCCCACAGACTTTACAGTGAATGGCTTTAGTTATTTTCATAGCGGACTTGAAGCCACTGGAAGTCTTTTATCCACTCTTGGAAAAGTGTAAATGGTGGATTAACATTCAGCACATGATCACTAATAAGATGTGCCATTATTAGTAACTTTAGGTGGTTTCTAAAACTAAATCTGTCAGTGTTATTTTCATTCTCTCATCTTCAGCACTTTACATTTCCGCGGTTGTAGCTTCTGTCATCTGAAGGTAGAAGGCATTGACTGAGTGATTGACAGCTGATATTAACCAATCCATTCGCGTTCAGTTCTAGCGCAGTGGGCCAATAAGAAGAGCACAAAGGCACAAGCATTCTGGGCTTTTTTTACTTCAGCAAGTTTACAATCGCATAACTGTTTTAATCTGTTCCTGTGCGCTGCATTTGGCGTCTTTAGGTGCAAAGATGCATCCTGCATAAATGTCTCCTAAATCCGAACACGCGGTGAGGATTTTGCAGTGAAAACAGGTCGCATGGCAACAATTTATGCATTAGCACAAATGCTTCCAAATATATATTTTAGGTTGCATAAAAGTTCGGGCGCATATGCCGAAGCGGTCGAACCCTAGCATCTTTACTTGTTATTTCCTCATAATAATAATAATAATAAAATAAGGAAGTTATCATTAATCACAATACAAATTACAGTGAACTCCAAACAAACTCTCGTCTCGTCTCCTCCACCAGCTGTGGGAAAAAGCCATTATAACGACACAGATCACTCCGCCTATTCATGCCAGAGTCCAGCGGAAAAAAGTGATTGACAGGTGGTAATTTGTGTGTAACTTTATTTTACTAATGGTTTGGTTATGGGTAAAGCAAAGACCATGTGGGTCAGGTAGTGAAAACGATAGGCTACAATTAATTAATTCGTTACAAATTAATTGATATTTAACAACGACCACCCCCGCCTACGACGACGATGCCATCGTCCATCGCGATGTTTCACATTAGACATAGTACGATGCCAAATTGGTCAACATCGCCCAACCCTACTGCATAGGCGCATAACTAACGCACTCTGCGCTGGACTTTAGAGCAGCTTTTAGTTGGTCAATGGTGCGGTCAATTTCAGTACCTCAAAATAGCAATGCACCAACAATGCACCTTAACACATCTCCTTTATAGACCGACATACCCATGAGTGCACAAAGTAGTGCAAATGGATTTGCTATTTAAACAACGTAGTGCAAAATGTGAAAATTACAGTTGCGCTGGTCTAAAAATAGCAACAAATCACGCCATACACACCTTGCGCCTTATAGCGCCGGGTGTATGATAGGGCTCATTATCTTCAGCTGGTGAAAACTCTAATGGCAGACAGCTGCTTCTCACTCAGGGCTGTCTATGCTAATGAGGGAGAGATCGTCACTAATAGGCGGGGCTTTCCCCTCTGATGACACGTACAAAGGCAGAATGTCAATCAAAGTGTTTCTGCAGACTGTTTTTATGAAGTGTGTTTATAAAAAGTAGAATTAATTCATTTTTACTCTTTAGAGACTGGCTATATTTACACACTGTTGCCACACAACTGTGTTTAAACCCCTAATAATAGTGATTTTTGCATAACAGGTTCCCTTTAAGTTTCAGAAAGCCACTGAGAGGTAGCACTGAAATTACTCTTGTGTGGTTTCGCAACATGTGACAGAAAATGCAGCGCAACCAGCCCAACAGCACAAGTTAGATGTGAATGGCATAACAGTGATGCAGGTAAAGCAGTAATCTGCAGTGTTTTCAGATTAGTAGATAGAGACAATCATTCTCAGTGTGTGTGTGTGTGTGTGTGTGTGTGTGTGTGTGAAAGAGAGAGAGACTCACGGAGCGAGCTGCTAAGGTGATGGGTATAGCAGTGATGAATGTAAAGTAGTATCCTGGGTAAACTCCATGCCAGATGGCCGACAGCACAAACGTGAGCGGTGTACGGTAAAACGGCGCCCGATCATAACACACTCTGAAACATGAGTAAAAGATAAAGGCATGTGAAAAATATATATACACAGTTGAAGTCAGAATTATTAGCCTCCCTGTATTTTTTTTTCCACAATTTCTTTTTAACGGAAAGAAGCTTTTTTCTACACATTTCTAAACATAATAGTTTTAATAACTCATTTCTAATAACTGATTTATTTTATCTTTGCCATGATGACAGTAAATAATATTTTACGAGATATTTTTCAAGACACTTCTATACATTTAAAGGCTTTACGTTAATTAGGCAAGTCATTGTATATATATGGTTTGTTCTGTAGACAACTGAAAAAAATATTGCTAAAAAATTTGACCTTAAAATGGCTTTAAAAAAAATTAAAAACTGCTTTTATTCTAGCTGAAATAAAACAAATAAGACTTTCTCCGGAAGAAAAAATATTATCAGACATACTGTGAAAAATTCTTTGCTCTGTTAAACATAATTTAGGAAATATTTGAAAAAGAAAACAAAATTCACAGGAGAGCGAAAAATTTTGACTTCAACTCTATATCTACGATACAATATAACCATTTACAATAATTAGCATTTGTTCAGACTTTACATGAACAAACATTACATTACACTACATGACTAAAGCCTAAATTTTCAGAGGAGTAGGTTGAATTTAATTTCGGTTTTCACTGAAGCTGAACATAACTTTTAAATAAGGCAAATGAACATCTCAAGCCATCATGTTTCGGCAAGTTTTCACATGATCAGATATGGAGAGAATAGGCAAAATCACAAACAAACATTGCTTATCTTGGCACTGACACTAGAGCCGCTTTTCCACTATCGTGCTGAACCGTTCTTTATGCTGAACCGTTCCATTCCGTGCCAAACCGGACCAGACAGCACGGATACAGTTTCATTTTCCACTGTCATGCTGAAACAGAGCTCTTTGAAACTACACAAAATGCTTCAGTAGTTGCCTTGGTAATGCAATGTAAACGGCTCCCTTTGTTCAATTAAATTTAAACAATAGCCAAAACTAGTTTTTTTCATGTGCATGTGTACAAGCGAAAGCAACCGCATGACTGAACACTGTTTTCTGCTCTCTCATATAGGGTGCTAAATATACCTAGCTACAAGTCACAGGTATTTATTTAGAGGTCATATGTTGCGTGGCTCTGGGCAAACTTTATTTGGAGGAAAAATTACGTAAATGTAATGTGATGATTGAAAATGATTGGAGGGGAAATAAATAATATATTTTAAATCTCCTTACATAACAGAAAAATAAACAATAATAATGCAACTGTTACGTTTCAGAACGTAATAATTATTTGTTCATTTATTTTATATATATATAAATATTATATATACACAAATTTGTATTTTGTTTATGCATCTGGAGCTGATGTTGTGCGCTGTGGAGCATGCGCAGGTCTCTCTCTCTCCCTCTAGAGCTGCGCTTGATTATATAAGCGGAGGAGAGGAACAAAAGACGGATCTTTCTGCTCGGTGCAGGTCGCAAATCTCCGTCGTTGTTGCCGCCGCTGTTGCTGTTATTCCGAGCGTCTCCTATCTCCTGCCCCAGATTGTTTGTTGAATTAGTGTGGTGTGATTGACTGATTCCGTCTGCCTGCCGTATTTAATCTGAGCCTGTGTGCTTTGTTTTCACTTATTAAAACATATTATTTTGGTTAAATTGAAGCTGTAGGTTGGGAATCGCCATTTACAATTAAAATGTTTTCTCCTGGTTTGTGGCAGCGAGGGAGAAAGGGAAGTTTGCTGTAATTTTATTTGGGGTAATTTTATTTTAGCAGGTAAGTTAGAATTATTTCTCCGCAAGTTAGCTGTCTTTTTGTATGTTATTTTGGCCTGGATTTCCTTCCGAAGAGATGATGAGATCTTTATTGCTTAAAAAAATAAACCTTGTTATTTCTTGATAAACTGGTTGTGATCATTGTGAGCTGGGACAGGAGAAGGGGAAAACCCGAAATTGAGTATTTAAAAGTTTAATTTATTTAATTATTTATACTTTTGTTATTGTTCCCGCCAACCCGAGACTGGTCGGGACGTAACAAAACATTAATAGTGCATTTGTATTAGTGGCAGAAATATATTTTTAGACAGGCCTTGTCAAAAGTGAGCCGGCACTTTCACTAATAAAAAAATATAGCACTTAAATTATTTCATTTTTAACAATCAATTCAATTACACCACAATTTTATATTAAAAGTTGATAATGATATAAAAATACCTATACTAGCCTACATTTTGATGGTAAAATATAACCTTTTAACCGATGATTGTTATTTGTTTCAGTATTCAAACATTAAATAACGAATGCATCAAGTTAAATAAAAAACGAATATGAAACAACACATAGCATATCAGGATATAAAGGACTATATTTAGCAAAATGCTGCTCTTTTATCTTTGTATTTTTATCATTTTATTTTTGCTATTTTAATTATTTTTTGTCTTCATAATTAACTAACGAGCAATAGACAAACTCCTGCTTGACGTTTTAGAAAATATTTTGCGTAGCTATATTAAAGATCACGAGAACAAAAAAACTAAACAAAAAAAAAACACAGAAACATGTTACATGGCCCCATAAATATCCAACTTATATTTAACTGAATCGTATAATGGCCTATAGCTAAATTTTGAAAATTGCTCATTTTATTTTTATAAAACATTTGTCAAAACGTATTGATATTTTATTTTAATAAAAAACAAAACCGACATTTATGAATCCATATTTATTTTCTTTATTCATTCATTGCACTTGTTTATTGATGAATAGGCTATAATTTAAATCTTACAACAGTACCTTGGACAGCTACAGTGCACCTCCGTAAAGCTTTCAAGTAATAGTCCAAAGAATTAAAGAAAGAATTGACTTTCTACGGTGACAGCTGACATCCCAACACGCTGTAACTGTCCTTCAGGTAGCTAGTCTAACTGGCATTAAATAATAAAACAATCCGTCTGGGCTTTGAATTAAAAAGTGCAATTATTTCCCAGTTGCTCAGAGTCTGCAAGTTCGTGTTCCAAGGATATACAGTAGTGATGTTGTTGTGGATATCGATGATGTTAATCGTGTCTTTATTTGATGCGCAGCATCTTATTAAAGATCTCACCCGGATCAGCGCGAGTTTTTGTGCTGCCGAACACAGCACTGCATGCAATAAACTCACGCTCAGTCTGGCGAAGTAAATGTCTTATTGCCTGTCAATCAAATTAATCAAGCTCTAGCCACGAATAAAACAATATGCTATTTTATTATTTTAAGATTTTAGATGGCGGGTTAGTAACTATACATGGTTAATTATATTCAGGTCAATGCAATAATAATTTTAATAAATAAAATATGTTCGTAAGAATGTGGTGAGCCAGTGATTCCCTACTCCGCCAGACTGCTCTATGGTTTTAAAACCCTTTTCAAACTGTATCGTTTAGACCTGTATCATTTGTTTATGTTAAATGTAGTGTAGTTTACATGTGGATGTCTGATGACGAGCGTGCTTCCGCTGAGCCAGCTGTGGTAGCTTGGCAACAGAGCCGCGACATCAACACACAGAATCTGTCGGCACAGAGAATTCCGGGTCGAGAATGGTTTGTAATCGTGCCGCGCCGTTCCAGGCTCAGTGGAGAAACAACCGTAACCGTACCGAAGTGTTCATTGAACGGTTTGGCACGGTAGTGGAAAAGCGGCTTAGAATAATCCCATATTCCATCACACAGCCTAACCTTACTTTACATATCTTAAGGCCCAAGGTGTTTTTTTACATGCATTTTTTGTTTCTCTTTGCTATTTGGGCTTATTGGAACCTAATTAGAATAAAAATCCAAGTATCATCTTTTGATATGATGTACTTTTAGAGAAAAATATGTGGACTCGTGGTCCGAATTTACACAAAACGCTTTTTCCTGAATGATTTGTCATGCATATTTAACATATAATTTTTTTTTGAACTTGCTTTGACTATCAGAGAGTAAAAACAACATTTATTCCCATTTTGGACAGTTAAAAATAGAGTTTGGGACATTTTATCTGCTGCAAAACAGTTGCAGGATGACACTGTATGTCTGTAACAAAATACAAAACATTTAAAGTATTTTAAATAGCCACTTAAGAGCTAAAATGTGCTGTCCACATATGTGGACACTTGGGCCCTAGGAGGATAAGCTTAATCTTCATACTGTATATTGACTTCAAATTGTTCTTTCTGAATAAGGTAAGTTCTAAACTTTCCAATAACATTTTCTTATCGATATCCACAGATCAGTCAACTAATAAATCAATGAAAATATCATGTAAATATTACTTTTAAGACATACCTTTTCAGCCAAAGACCCGTCTGTATATTCCAATTGTCAATGAATGATTTAAAACTTGTCGCTGTCTGTAAGTGAGAAACGATTTGCTTTATATTTCATAGCTCTTCTGTGGCTCTAGAAATGTAGCACTGAATACACTGTTTGCTTGGTCTTTTCAAAAGTATTAAACAAACCTCTATTTCCCAGATGCGAACATTGGAGACGAGGTCCCAGGACACTTCTCCTCTCTCATTCACACCGCTGACTCCATAACCTGCTGCATTATGTACGGCATCCGCTGCACGTGGACAAAAAAAAAGCATTTACTATCCAGCATGCTTTATTTTATATAACAATCATATAGACAATCATTTCGCCTTTCATATGTGTTATCACTTGCTATCACAAGGTTTATCTAAACTGGCTAGTGTTACCCTTTTATTACTCATTCATTCATTTTCGTTTTGGCTTAGTCCCTTTATTAATCTGGGGTCGCCACAGCGGAATGAACCGCCAACTTATCCAGCACATGTTTTACACAGCGGATGCCCTTCCAGCTGCAACCCATCACTGGGAAACACTTACACACTTTCATTCACTCATACCCTACGGGCAATTTTTTAGCTTACCCAATTCACCTGTCCCGCATGTCTTTGGACTTGTGGGGGAAAACCGGAGCACCCGGAGGAAACCCAAGCGAACACGGGGAGAACATGCAAACTCCACACAGAAATACCAACTGACCTAGCCGAGGCTCGAACCAGCGACCTTCTTGCTGTGAGGCGACAGCACTACTTACTGCGCCACCCTTTTATTATTCAATATTACATTATTAGATCATATGCAACCAGTGAAACATAGCAAATATGTACAGTACTGTACAAACATCCTAAGCACTATACTAGCTTTGTTGGCCTAAAACCTTTGCACAATCAGTCTCTTTATTAAAAACAAACAGAACATGTAGGAAATATGTACAAAAAACAACAACAGCACAACATTTTCTCTTCAAGCAAAAGTCTGTGTTTAATGTGGCTTTCCTTGGCACCACATTGTCCTGACACTTTCTGTAATAATGTGCTGTGTAATATCAGGCTTCTTTTAGCACTTTCCAAAGTTCTTCTGTAGGTTTAGAGTGTCTTATCTTTCTTTTTCTGTCTAGGTGATCTCATACAGCCTCAATAACATTCGGTTCAGGACCGTGTGGAGGCCATTTCATGGCTGTCTGTGTTTCATCAGCCTTTTTCTTTCTCCAAATAGGATTTCACTGCAATTAGCTGAGCATTATCATGCTGAAAACGAAAACTCCTTTCTAGAAGGAATGGCATAATGGATTTAAACCTATCTGTACTTTTCAACATTCACGATTCCATCAATTCCCATAATATTGCTAACAACAAACAACACTGGTAGAAATGCAGCTCAAAC
This sequence comes from Danio kyathit, assembly GCA_903798195.1. Taxonomy (NCBI): domain Eukaryota; kingdom Metazoa; phylum Chordata; class Actinopteri; order Cypriniformes; family Danionidae; genus Danio; species Danio kyathit. The sequence continues at coordinate 10,449,420 of LR812534.1, forward strand.
CAGGACAAACAGCCTCTCTCTCTCCAACATTATCTTTTACATGATTTAAACAATTAAACCAAAATTTTTTAAACTCTAACCTCTGTCCTAACAAACCATACATCCTCCTTACACTGGCTGCCTGTTAAGTTTCGTATTGATTATAAAATATTGCTTCTTGCCTATAAAGCTTTAAATAATCTAGCTCCTGTTTATCTAAATAACCTCTTGTCTCGCTACAATCCAACCCGCTCTTTAAGATCTCAAAACTCTGGGCTTCTGGTAGTACCTAGAATAGCAAAGTCGAGTAAAGGAGGTCGATCCTTCTCATTTATGGCCCCTAAACTCTGGAATAGCCTTCCTGATAATGTCCGAGGCTCAGACACACTCTCATAGTTAAAAACCTATCTTTTTAGCAAAGCATACACTCAGTGCATCACTTAGCGGTATGACGCATGAGTGTGCTCCACACAGGTTTTTGCATCTCGTTTATACACACTATGAACAGCAGCAACGCTAATTATTCTCTATTTCCACCTGGGGGTACTCATCCCGAGGCCCTCAGACTACACAGCGCCACTGATGCGATCCAAGACCAGCGATGAGATGATCCCAAGGTTTTCATAATCCTGGACCAGGCCGTATCCTCAGCAGCTGCTGTGGGGCTCATGGTTGAGTGGAGAGCATGAGACTGATTCCTGTAACCTCCAGGGACAGACGAGTCTTCACTGAGGTCCAGCATTCTCCAGCCTCCGACGCCTAGACCTCAGCTCTGCACAAGACGTTTGGCCATAGGAGAAATGGTCGTGCCCAACTGAGCCAGGTTTCTCTCGAGGTTTTTTAAATCTTCGCTTTCGCCAATTGGTGAAGTTTTTTCCTCGCCGCTGTCGCCACTGGATTGCATGGTTCGGGATCTGTAAAGCTGCGCTACAATGGATTTGCTCTTCATTGTTTGGACTCTCAGTAGTGATTATTAAACCACACTGAACTGAGCTAAACTGAACTGAACACTGAAAACTGGACAGACACTGTTTCAATTTACTATAATCTTCTATGTGAAGCTGCTTTGACACAATCTGCATTGTAAAAGCGCTGTAGAAATAAAGGTGAATTGAATTGAATTGAATTGAAAGATCATTTATTCACCCGATATAAATCTTAATTTAAAAAAATTATCCATTATACCATCAGTAAAACAACAGATTTAATGTTGGCCTAAAACTGTTGTACTGTAAATCTTAACAACTTTGATAATAAATTTTATAAAGTCATTAGTTTTGTAACTACAGTAGATTTGGTATTTGTATTACCACAGGATTTATGCACCTGGGGACATATTACAGCAAGTTTCTAATCTTAGGTCTTAATTTAAGGCTTTTTTAATGATTTCTTTTTGCAAATTCATATTACAGACTTGATTTGGGATTCGTATACTATCTTACAAAATATTATCTCAAGTTTGACAATCAGCCATATCACCCTGCAGCCCAAGACCGGTCACTGAAGCTAAGCAGGGCTGAGCTTGGTCAGTACCTGGATGGGAGACCACATGGGAAAACTAGGTTGCTGTTGGAAGTGGTGTTAGTGAGGTCAACAGGGGGCGCTCAACCTGTGGTCTGTGTGAGTCCTAATGCCCCAAGTATAGTGAAAGGGACACTATACTGTCAGTGGGCGCCATCTTTCGGATGAGACGTTAAACCGACGTCCTGACTCTCTGTGGTCATTAAAAAAAATCCCATGGCACTTCTCGTGAAGAGTAGGGGTGTAACCCTGGTGTCCTGGCTAAATTTCCACCATTGGCCCTTACCATCATGCACTCCCAATCATCCACCGAATTGGCTCTATCACTGTCTCTCCACTCCACCTATTGCTGGTGTGTGGTGAGCGCACTGGCACCTTTGTTCCTGTGGCGGCCGTCGCATCATCCAAGTAGATGCTGCACACTGGCGGTGGAGTGGAGAGAGTGGGTGTATGGCCATACACAATAAATATGCTATATAAATACACATTACATTACATTATATTACAATCCACTCTCGGGTCTGTTACCAAGAAACCAACACTGAGCAAGTTGCTTATGAGTTAGCCTAAACAAAATTAATAATAAAAAAAAAGAAAAACGCAATCAAGTAAAAAAAGTAAGGCATTAGTCATGTGCACTATTACCGGTATTGCACTGTGAAGCTTTGTAGGTCTCTATAATGCTGGTTGAAGTTCCTGTGCTAACTTTAAAATCACGTTGCGTGATATAACACATCTTCAGATACCCCCATAGGATATTTACAAATAGAACATTCCTGTAATACGTCCCCAGATCTCTACTGCTGTCTATACAGTCACATAATGATATATTTTATTATGGCAACTCATAAAATATTCTCACTTTAAGCCAAGCACACCGTCTTAGACTTCTCCTCCTCCCCTTCTGCTTACCAAGCGTCCATGCAAAGTAGAACTTGGGTCTGGCTGCCTGGATGGAAACAAAGGCATAGGCCAGTCTGCTAATGAAAGAGGCCTCCGTGATGAACTGTGGGTCCACATTGTACTTTATGGGGAATGCCCGGGTGATGATGAAGAACCAGAGCAGACAGCAAATACACACAAGAAGCTTCGTAATCACAGTCCTCTGTGGAAGAATGACAGGAATCAATGATTCATCTCAGAAATCAAAACTCTTGGGAAGAGGAATGTAGCATTTTTTTCACCTTTATAACAGTTATAGCAGCATCTATGAGACAAATCTTGTAAAAAAAATTGTCTTCTTTAGAATTACATATCACACACACCTAATTTATGAAGATCTTAGTTTTCGTTTAAGAATTATAATCTTTTGGATATATTTGATCAAACCCTTTTTGTAAGCGATCCTGTTATAGCTTTCCAAATGCAAAACCTAGAACTAGTTTGCTAGTTTATCAAAGTAGGTTTTTCAAACAATTTCCAATACTTAACAGATTTAATGAAAGGAGCAGTCGAACAGAATGAAGATTATATTGTATGGTACAAAAATTTGTTCTATTTTGTGTAAAATTGCGAAAGAGACAATCTTTTATACACTTAAAAAATGCAATAGCACCGCCCTGGTGGCCAATTTCTTTCAATCTTACAGACCCAGAGGACAATGAGTCAAACTGGTGATGAGGTTCATTCTGATTAGCTTCTGTTCACTTCTGTTCTGCCCCGCCCACTTCAAGCTTTTAGTGTCCTTTTGTAAACATCAATTCAAATTTCTCACTCATTCATTAATTTTCCTTTGGCTTAGTACCTTATTTATCAGGGGTCACCACAGCGGAATGAACCACCAACTATTCCAGCACATGTTTTACCCTTCCATGCCCTTCCCAGTGCTGGGAAACACCAATACACACTCACATTCACATACTACGCCCAATTTTGTTTACCCAGTTCACTTATATTGCATGTCTTTGGACTGTGAGGGAAACCGGAGCACCCGGAGGAAACCCACGCCAACACGGGGAGAACATGCAAACTCCACACAGATATGCCAACTGGTCCAGCCGGAAACCGAACCAGCCACCTTCTTGTTGTGGGGCGGCAGTGCTAACCAATGAGCCACAGTCCCGCCCCGAATTCAAATTTCTGATTTTTAAAAAAATAATTTTTGATATTCAGACTTCAGAAATCCTTTCTGCACTCTTTGGGTTCCAATCGGACATGAAACCTGAAGAAAACTGCAAAAGTATGTTTCTCAAATGATCCAAAACATCCAAAAATCCAAAAGAATTTTCATCTTGTCCTTATAACAATGCCACCACAACAAAACATTACAAATTAATGAATATTTAGTTCTGTCATCATGTATTCATGTTCATTTTTTTCAAAAGCCTCATGACTTTCTTGCTTTATCGAAATACCAAAGGCGTTTAGAAGAAGCTAACCACTCTCATTTTAGTCAATTACATATAAATGGGGCAAAAGAGGACTTTTCTGTCAAGTTCTACAAAAAATAAGCACATTAAAATGAATTTACAAGTTTCCGATTTCACAGAAGAAAAAGTTTTAAATGGCGAGTTAATAGTAGTGATGGCAGAATTTTATTGCTGGCATAAATATTCCTAATTCTTATGCGAATACATTTATTTCTTAAAGGCATAATTCACTTAAAAATGAAAACTCTGTCATGATTTAAACACTATTTGTTTTCAAAGCTGTTTTAGTTTCTTTCTACAGCTGAACACAAAAGAAGATATTTTAAAGCATGTTGGAAACTATTATTTCCAAGAGAAATCAATACCTTACAGTTCACCAAATTCATTCATTCATTTTCCTCCAGCTTAGTTCCTTTATTCATCAGGGGTTGCCACAGTGGAATGAACCGCCAACTATTCCAGCATATGTTTTACGCAGCGGATGCCATTCCAACTGCAATCCAGTACTGGGAAACACCCATACACACTCATTCACACACATACACTTTGGCCAATTTAGTTCATTCAATTCCCCTATAGAGCATGTCTTTGGATTGTGGAGGAAACCGGAGCACCCGTAGGAAACCCACACCAACATGAGGAGAACATACAAACTCCACACAGAAATGCCAACTGACCCAGCCGGGACTCAAACCAGCGACTTTCTTGCTGGGAGGCGACAGTGCTAACCACTGAGCCACCGTGTCACCCTGTTTTCCAAATTCTTAAAAAAAATTTTTATGTTCAGCAGAAAAAAGAAAGGTTTAGAACTACTTAAGGGTGAGTAAATGTTCATTTTTGGGGGTGAACTACCCCTTTAAGTAATGTCTAAAAAGAATCTTTCTTTGTGTCTTACCACAGGCGATGGCTCAGGCACTTTAGCCCAGCCGTTCTGTTGCAAGCTGCTGTCTTTCACTCTTTTCAGCCTGTGCTGGACATGCTGGCCCTTTATAAACTCTTCGTAGTCTTTATAATTACTACAGGGACCCACCAAGACACTCAGGAAATTTATATTGTAGCTTAGGTACTCCAACAGCGATGGCTTAGAGCTGTAAATAAAAGAAATAGATGGTTCAGTACAGAAACGTATGGCTCTATCTAAACAATAGAAATGTTCAATTATAAAAAAAAAAAGTGTTTAGTCCCAAATACGAACTGGTATTGTGGGCTGTTATTCCAAAAACACTGTACAATGTTATTTTTAAACACTGTACAAGCTGATAGTATAAGTTTCGAACTGATTTTCCTGGTAGGATGTTGTGGTTGGTTGCTGCTGAGAAATGAGAGTTAAAAATTCTTACTGTACAGCCAGCCGCCTCTGATCCTCTTTAAGTTCCTCTTGCTTTCGACCCATACCTGAAACACATTAAGAATATAATTGTATAATATAATTATAGCAATATAATAATCAATATAATATCAGTGACATGACATTTTTACAGCAACATTCTGGATTCTTACCATCATACACCTGGAAGGCGATACTAGTGATTTTCTGTGTTATCATCATCAAAGGGCTGAAAATAAGAGCACACAAATAAACGAATGAAGAAATTAGCCATTAAAAGTGATCAATTGGTGAATTTGTCATTCATTCATTCATTTTCCTTCGGCTTAGTTCCTTATTTATCAGAGGTTGCCACAGCGGAATGAACCACCAACTTATCCAGCATATTTTTTACGCAGCGGATGCCCTTCCAGCCAGTACTGGGAAACATTCATACACGTTCACACACGCTCGCATACACTACAGCCAATTTTGTTTACCCAATTGCCCTATAGCGCATGTCTTTGAACCAGGAGGAAACCCACGCGAACACAGGGAGAACATGCAAACTTCACACAGAAATGCCAACTGGCATAGCTGGGACTCAAACCAGCGACCTTCTTGCTGTGAGGTGAGAGGGCTAACCACTAAGCCACCGTGCCGCCCCTGAATTTGTCATATATTTGAATAAATATAATTTAAGCTTCATTTCTGTTAACAAGTTGCTACAGTACGACCATGCAATAAGAAATCATGGACAAATTGTAATAAATGTTGGGTTGTTCCAACACAAATAGAGATAAAATATGGATAACTCCATAAATAAAATTGAACCCAGCATTTGGGTTTTGTAAATATTTCCCCCACAATTTGAGTTGGTACATTCCAGTATTTTTAGACTGTACTTAGTAAGCACTGTTTAGTGTATATACTTTATATTTGTGACAATGAGGTAGAAAGTCAGCTCTTTAAAAATAGTAACTACTCTGTAGTTACAATGTGCTTTCAATTTCCACTGTAAGTACATTTGTTTGCATTGGATTCATTTATGGGATGTGGATAAAAGCGTGCATTAATTCTCCTGTAATGTAAATTGATGTTAATTAAGTTACAGCAAAATAAGGGTCATTGTAATCACTACTAAAATAACTTGTAGACCCAAGGAGACCCAATTGATTTTTTGTGGGGATTAAATTTCCAAATGAAAGAAGATGTTGCTGTTAACTTAATATGAATATGCATTTAACATTAAATTGAACAATTACGGTGTCCAAAGAGTTCCTAGTTCCCTGTCTAGCACAACCTGACAATGGATGGTTGACACGAACACTGTTCCGAAATGTTTCGAAAACCTCAGGTCATGTGACTAAAGCGATTCAAAGGATCGTTAACAAGCATGCCGAGAGCTGGCGAATCTGCGTTTGATTGACAGGGTCGGAAGTGAAGTCACAATCTCCCATAGTGGACCATGCGTGTGCATAATGCAACTGTGCTGCGAGTGACCTGAGTTCCAATCCTGGCTTCAGTACAAGCATTCAGAAATGATGACTTTTATAATTCTACATTTTTTTATGACCAAAACAACACTTATTTATTCACAAAGTTCATTCGGATGTCAGACTTATGTCAAAACGAAACGGAACGGAGGAATAAAATAAATAATTTTAAACTATTATTGCTTCATCCTGGATTCAAACCCAATACGTCCGCATGCCAGTCAAGAACACTGACCACTCCTGTAAATCACTTGATGATCACTTAATCACTTCAGCCTCAACACATTTGCTTTGACTCTTTCAGTGTTTCACGAAGCCTCGCACTATCACCGCTACCTGACAAGATTCAGCATCTGTGGTTGAATTTTGTAGAAATGTTTGTTAGTTGTTATAATAAGGCTTGGCAACTGAGGTGGAGTTCCAAACACAGCTTGTATTGAGAAAAATGGTCAGCAGGCAGGGGTTAAAACAGGAACAAAACGATAAAGGGTAACCCACAAGAGCAATCTAATAATCAGGCAAAGGTCAGGGCAGGCGCCAAACCATCATTAAACAAGAAACAGTCCAAGAATCAAAACAAAAACAAGAAACAGTAGCAAAGTCCACGACAGAAATAAACATAATACATCATTCATTCATTCATTCATTTTCTTGTCGGCTTTGTCCCTTGCGGGGTCGCCACAGCGGAATGAACCGCCAACTTATCCAGCACGATTTTACGCAGCGGATGCCCTTCCAGCCACAACCCATCTCAGGGAACTTCCACACACACATTCACACTCATACACTATGGACAATTTTAGCTTACCCAATTCACCTGTACTGCATGTCTTTGGACTGTGGGGGAAACCGGAGCACCCGGAGGAAACCCACGCGAACGCAGGGAGAACATGCAAACTCCACACAGAAACGCCAACTGACCCAGCCCAGCCGAGGTTTGAACCTGCGACCAAGCGACGTTCTTGCTGTGAGGCAACAGCACTACCTACTGCGCCACTGCGTTGCCCAACATAATACAATATTCCACAATTAAGATGAGTGAATGTGGTGCCTTTAATAGTATGTTAATTTGTGATGATGACCTGGTGTCTGTGTGCGAGTCCAGATTAGCAAACGGTTTCAGTTGTGAGATGCAGCGCATGATGGGAGGTGTAGTCCGGATGATTGACTGGTGAAGTGTACATATAGCTGGATTGCCTTCGAGTGAGTCAGGTGGGTACGCCCGTTAATGATTGTAACACTAGTAAAAACAAGAGTTTTCTTTTACCTATATTTTTGCCTTTCACTTTTGAGTGACAGATGTTGTATTTCATTTACTTTCTTTGTGCCTCACTGCCCAATAAGAAATAAATTCAAATAAAGGGAGTTTTTTTTTATTTACTGTCAGAAATTACATCAAAAGTGGAAGTTGGTTAATAAAAATATGTATTTGTATATGTTACATGCCTGGGGGTGTTGCTCTGTTGTTCCCTCCTCCCCTTTGTGTTTTTATTTGCTGTCTGCTGTTCTTCTGAAATCTAGGGTTTCCGATTGACCCTTTGCTAAGCCACACCCAAAAACCGCCACGCACCAATTGTGGCTTAGCAACTGTAGCTACGCGCAGGGGCTCTGTCAAGCTTTCGAGCAAGGGAAACAGGCCAAAGTGTTGTGCATATGGATTGTGCAAATCTGATACCCAGTATCCTAAGAGTTTGGACGGGATGGTGGAATTTTTTCCCTTTTCAAAACCTAAAACCCAAGGGGAGATATGCCAGCGTGGATCAAGCTCTGTGAGGGGCGCTAAAGGAGCGGAGTTAAGTTGGTTTTGTTTTGATATTCCTGACACATTCAGTGATAGACCGACAGCAATAACTCACACACCTCTTACGTTACCCTAAAACGATCTAAACCGTGTTTCCTAAAAATACAAAGCAGGTTATGTTTCCCAGCTGTATTTTTTTTTTTTCTCGATATTTTGAGCACTGCTTCGTTTAAGCCTTCGCCATAGTAGTCATACTAATAGCGATCATATTTCCATCTCGTTCTAGCTACGAATATCTGAAATTACATATCAACAGAACAAAACAGAGATGTGATCACAAACTGAGCACTTGCGATCAATATACTTTAACGTTACCCGCAGCTGTTTTTCAGTAATTTATAAAGAGAGCACACAAACATACTGACAGTTATAGGTAACTTACTGTACATTGTTATGGGTCAATGATGCTAATGTTTGGTACAAATCCATCAGTTTCCCCTTTCTGGCTGTTCTTTCTGCGAATGAATTATGTAGAAGCACTGTCCATGCGTCTTTACTCGTGGGTTAGTAACGCTGTATTTCATTGCACAGCTATAGTCTATCAGGATTTTTGGCTAAAAAAGAGAAATCATGGTTTAATCTATTATTATTAGATTGCTTTTAAATTTCGCCTCTCCTGCTGCGCATGCCGATGGATGGTCTTCACCTCTCCTGCTGTGCATGAACTAAGCTGTTGAATGGTCAGCGTATGAAGCGGCTAGGCTAACCTAGCTTCAATTTTGATTGAATTCTTTTCTAATCGGTTGCCTATTATGTCGTGAATATACCCCTGTAATGCATACTGCAGTCCTTTTTTGTCTGGCTTTCTCGGATATCTCACCTGTTCACCAAAAATGACTAATTATATCCGTGGTAATGTCTGACACCGGCGCATACACGTTGTAATAGACTTGCCAGGCACGAAAGCTTGACAGGCGTAGCAACAGTAACTGAGGAGGGCGGGGCTTAGCGAAGGGTCAATTGGCTCATGGAGTTTTCCCGAGTGGACCAATCAGAGGAGGATGGGGGATATTTAAGCGCTCCAGTGAAGACTCGGACCAGATTAGGGGGGGATCCTTGTCTCTCGTTGCTGCTGTGTGTTTCTGTGTGACATTTGTGCCTGTCCTGTTCTCTGTACATCTGTTCAGTACGTCCCCTACTAAACTTGCTTAAATCTACTAAAAGGGAAGTGAAAGTGAAGTACGTCACGTGACTTACATTTTTACACACACGTAGTTGATTCTCTGTTAATCCACTAGGTCAGAAGCAGGTGCTACTCTGTGTATGTTTGTTCCAGTGAGTGCAGTTGAGTAAGGGGAGTGTAACGCCGAAGATGTTTTTTTTCTTATTTACATTCTCTTTAGTTATTTAGAGGTGGGGGGCAGGGATTAGTTACCGGGTGTTTAATATGTTTTTTCTTTGCTTTGGCACTGCTTATTTTCCTTCCCTCTATCAGGTTTGTTCATTAATTCATTTTGCATTTATTGTACACATTTGTAAAAAATATTTTGGGTGATTTAAAAATTCTTTTTCTTTATCATTATTGTAAATAAAGCGAACCACCTTTTTTGCCACATCGTTGTCTGTGTCGATTCATAGCAGCTAACGTCTCAGGGGAATTCTTAAAATATTGGGTTGTCATAATTATGTTTAGCCCTTTTTCATCCTCTGAGCCACACGGGGCGTAACAGTATACAAACCTATTGCTCACAACAACTGCTAGATATTATGCTAATACAGTTGCAGTCAATATTATTAGCCTTCCTGTGATTTTTTGTTTGTTTTATTTTTCAAATATTTCCCACATGATGTTTAACAGAGCAAGGAATTTTCCACAGTATTTCCTATATTTTTTTCTTCTGGGGAAAGTCTTATTTGTTTTATTTCGGCTAGAATAAAAGCAGTTTTTATTTTTTTTAAAGCCATTTTAAGGTCAATATTATTAGGCCCCTTAAGCAATATTTTTTTCAATAGTCTACAGAACAAACCATCATAATACAATAACTTCCCTAATTACCCTAACCTGCCTAGTTAACCTAATTAACCTAGTTAAGCCTTTAAATGTCACTTTAAGCTGTATTGAAGTGTCTTGAAAAATATCTAGTCAAATATTATTTACTGTCATCATGACAAAGATAAAACAAATCAGTTATTAAAAATGAGTTATTAAAACTATTATATTTAGAATTGTGTTATTATTTACATTAAACAGAAGTTGGGAAAAAATAAACAAGGGGGCTAATAATTCTGACTTCAACTGTATGTTAACCGAACTGTCATCATGAAATTGTAATCACTTGCCTTCCCTCTGTATGGTGCCTGCATAGGCAGCATTTCTCTCAACTTTCAGATGAAGGCGAAATTGTATAATAAATAAAATGGTTAGCAAACGCTAACATTAGGGTGTTGCTACTTAGCATTAGCAGTGAGTGAAAAGACAGGATAGAAACATCTGCTTTTGACCAGAGGGGGATAAGACATGCATGAAGAGTGGCAAAGACCTGTTCCTCGTTAACCCTAATAAACAGGACAGATATAAAGAGGAGAGTCTCACTGCCAGAGGAGCTTCTGACTACAAACAACCCACTAATGACTTTGTCTGCTCTTTAAAAAAAAAAAAAAAAAAAAAACAGAACTGGACGGACTCGGCTCCCAATATGCCACTTCAATCCAGCTCTGAATGCTGTGCTACAACCCTCGGTTCCCGCTCGAGGAGGATTACACAGACTTAAGCAGCACAGTTCTTCCACATCATTTCCCACACTGCTTTTCGTTAAACAAAAGGCCTTCTGGGATAATTCATCAGCATAATTTTGTCCCCCTTGTTATTCCAATGCTTATTAAATTAGCTGTCATACAAAAAAGCCATGTATTTACATTTTAATAGCAATGGTTGTTGATTCAATAAGTATTTTGTGCATTCGTTTTAACACAAATTAAATAAAAACATACGATGGGCTCATGTAACATCAGTTTCTTCTTTCTCACAATGTAACATTCATTCATTTTCCTTCGGTTTAAGCCCTGGTCAGATCACACGAATTTGTCAGGATTTCTGCACGATTTTGTACTGTAAGGTGTCGTTGGGAGTTGTTGACAAATGAGCGTCGTGACACAAGATTCAATCGTTTCTTCTCATGTAATGTGGCATAGTTCACGACAACCGACACCAGGTTTAATTTCTTCCCATTCTTCACGACGAGTTCCATCACGTAGGTGACACTGGGCAATAGGAGCACATCATATCTGCGGGTGATGCCATTAATAAGCGGTCAGGTAATCAAAAATAGGCTCCGTATTTACTGCGTATGGGTGGGTCTCAGGTGGATAAGATCAATAATTGGTTAAGCAAAATTTAACTACTTTTTCTAAAATATTAAAGTGTTTAAGCAATTTTATCTGACAGACTGGCACAAATAAGTAGACATCTCCATTCTCACAATGAGTTTCTGAGTTCTCTCAGCCTTCCGACCGAGTTCGTTCTCCCGAGGTAATCTGGAAACACGTTTAGTGCTGCAATAATAGCCTGTTCTGCTCATTTAAAAAATACTTGATTAAACGAATTAAATTAAAACTCACCGGCAATGGATGATTTTGTCATTAACAGTGAAAACAGTTTAATATAGGTTTCTCTGAAACTGAATAATTCACTTTAATTTTATTTAGACTAAATTTTATTTTATGTAACAAACCAGTTTGTGTTTTGGCGCTGAATAGCAGACTGGTTTTGAAGCACTTCACCTCAGATGTTATTCATTATTCTTGTTTATCTAGTACATAACTGACCAACAAAAGATACATTAAAATTAGGATACAAATGATACCAAATGAAGTTAGTTTCAAAAAGATATTTTTTCCAAGAAAAATAAACGAATAATTTTTTGTTTGTGCCCGCCCACTACTCAACTTTGTGGGTAGGTGATCCATGGAAAATAAGGATTTAATCAACGCTTCACTGTAATTGTTGTATCACAAACCTCTATCATATATTTGCAAATTTTTATAATATGTCATTATTTTGTGTTGAGCGTCTGATTTTTCCTTGGTGCTGATGTGCTTTCATTTTCTCCATCTCACTCGAGACAAGTTCAGGAGAGAGAGTGTGTAATATATTAACTCACACTGTAAAAAATAAACGTTATTTTACAGGTAATTGTATTTTTTTACAGAATTTTCCAGTTTTTTCCTTATACAGTGACATACCTGTTGTTTTACAGATATGTTTTGTAATAAAAAAAATTTTAACATCAAATTTACAGTTATTGCTTGTATTTTGGTATTACGTTATTTTTCTGTTTTTTTAAAGGAAATGTTCTGTACTTTCATTGAGTAACATGTAATTTTACCTAATACTTACAAATTATTCCTGTAAAAATAGGGAAACAAAAATTCAGTCAAATTGTTTTTAGTGAAGGTAGTAATCACATTATGTCAAATAATAGCCTATTGTTTGTAGGCTGCATATAATGCATGCACCGTAAACTATAAAATATTTATTTTACTACTCTAATAAATGTTGCTATGCTAATTGTGACGATCACCAGTAATCTAGCGGCTGCGGATCACTGGAAAACTACACACACGCTACTTTAACGAACTACAACTACCAGCATGCACCTCGCACATTCTGGTTCCTAATTCTGACTGATTACACATGCAGCCAGAAGATCGTTATAGTCCTATTTCAAGGACTATGAACTCAGCACACACAATCACATTAATCTGTATAATTACAATAATACATTTTACATTTACCGTAATAATTTATAAAATGACAACAATAATCTGTATAATTGCAGTAATATTTAGTAAAATGGCAGTAATTACCATTTTTTCACAGTTAAAATGCAAATTATCAACCGTAATAAACTGTTATTTAATGAATTTTGACCATGAAGTATGTTCTGTATTTTTACAGTTATTGCATGTCATTTTGTTAAATGGTTATTTTCTGTAATTTACCGGAACATCTCATCTTTTGACCCTTTTTTTACAGATTATTTTTTACAGTGCTTGGCTGGAAAATATACATTTACATTTAAAAGAAAATATTAATATTAAAAAAGAAAATATATGTTTGAGCCTATCAAAATAATGTAGTCTAGTTGTCAGCAAGCATCAGTGTTCATTGAGATTCAAATAATAATTAAAATTTTAATTGAGATAAGAAATATTGTTATAGCAACACTTCTTTGGGAAAAGTGGGACTGCTTTGGGAAATAACGCTCGTTGTAGACGTCACAGGATGACTGATCATGAAGGACCGTGTAGTCTGGCACATTTATTACCCACGACAAGTCAAGATTTTATCAAGACAAAAATCGCATAATCTGACATAGTGACTTTCTTAACCGACAATAGAAATTGTGTGATCTGACCGGGTCTTTAGTCTCTGATTTATCAGAGGTCGCCACAGCGAAATGAACCGCCAACTATTCCAGCATATGTTTTAAGCGGTAGATGCCCATCCAGCCGCAACCCAGTACCGGGAAACAACCATACACTCTCACATTCACACACACACACACACACAGGACTCGAACCAGCGACCTTCTTGCTGTGAGGCGACAGTGCTAACCACTGAGCTACCGCCTATTACTGAACTGTTTATTAGCACTTATAAAATATCATCTTATTTTACATCCCTAACCCTACCAAATACCTAAACCCAACTACTATCATACTATTAATAAGCAGCTAATTAGTAGTTGACTGAGCCAAAAGTCCTAGTTAATGGTTTGTTAATAGCGCAAATTGTACATTAAAATAAAGTGTGACCAAAAAGTATTCTCTTTGAGGTTTGACAGTTTAGAAAATATAGACAAACGCATTTATTGGAGCACATTTAGGCTGTTTTTAATTGGGAAAAATGTTGTACTTCACTGTAATGATTACTAGAGTATGATCCAAGTTAACATACATTATTTTGTATGTTGTTTTAGCCACACAGATGAAAGTCATCATAGGATTTTGAGCAAGAATTCAAGGCAAACACACAGAACAAGTCCTTACCCATTATTCCTCTGCTGCGGCCCATTTCTCTCAATTTAGTGTGGGTGTCAGCAGTATAACAGGACAATAGATACACTTTATGGACTGTTCACATATTTTGCACTTACTGTTAAAGAGTTGTCACATGACATTGGCCGTTTTGACACAAGACAGCATTATTCGGCAAAACAGGCAGAAACTGTTAACACTTTGTATAATTTTTATCTACAGTACGTAATTTTCCTCAAGAATTGAGAAATATATTTATATTTTCCTTTGTATTTCTTCATCTAAATCATCACTACATTTAAATCAAGTCGAACAATTGAGTGTAAACTGTGACAGAGGCACTGACAGCCTATGCAGGTAAACTTCATCGCTATACGTGTTATCTCATCTTGTTTAGCCAAGGGTGTGTACCAAAACCTCAGCTCAGGAAAACTAACAAAACTGGTAGATAAGAAAGTCGAGCCTCAGGGAGAGGCCGTATCTACAGAAATAAAAGCATTTGGGAGTATAACGCCCTTTTCAAGCAGGTCATAAAAACGTAATCAACATTTCTGCAGCAGTACTTGTAGTGAATTGAAGTGACACAAAAGAAAAACTTTACCCTGAGAAAAATTCCTCACCCAGAGAAATCTGTGGACAGGATGCCATAGTCGAATATGAACACTCTGCTCACTTGGCAAGCTGTTAGGTATCCGATCGATGCAACCATAGTATATCTGCAATAAAAAATATATCATTTTAAGCGTTTATGTATCTGATATTCAATATATTGTGATAATGAACATGCACAATATTGATATCATGAGCACTTCAAAATACAGAGAATAATCATTTATTATTATAACTTTTGGGAGTACCTTTTAATAATATTCATACTCTTGTATTGGCAGTGGTTGTTCATCACAGCACCAAATGACTGAATACTTAATAGGCGATTTATTTTCAAACATTCACATTTTTACATTAATCTGGCATACAACATTAAAGATTCTGAGTATTTATAGGCATTTTGTTTGTTGACTTTGTTCAGTAATCGCAGAATAAAGCCTGTCAGGTTTATCAGCAGCCCACCACAAAGCAGAGCACTGTTGTGTAAGACTAAAGGCTTTACTCTGCGAAAACAACTATCCTGGGTGTACTTCATCCCACTTATTATATGGCTACTTGCCACAAAACATAAAAAATAGACATAAAATTTTGTTCTGAACCATAATAGCTTAATAATTCTTTAATTAAATGCAAAGCTGACAGAAATAAAAACAGCTGATGGAGTATATACTAACTTGCGGATTATTCAGTCATACAGTCAAAAACGCAAAGCTGACAGAAACTAAACTGGCTGGATAAACTACATATTATTAATTCACAAGACAGCGCCAAACAGTTAAAACCTGTGATGTGAGGTTGTTAATATGAATTTGTTGGTCTAGGTCAGGGCTATTCAATTGGCGGCCCGCGGGCCGAACCCGGCCCCCGAGGCAATTTGTTCTGGCCCCCCAAATAGTGTGACCAAGACATTAAAAATAAATTTAGTTCAGTCGAAAAACGGACGTTATAGTTATGAAGTGACGTGCGTCTGTTCAATACAGCACGAGCTACAGTTGAAGGCTGCGCAGAACAAGAGTCACATGACATTAGGTGAGTGGCGCCAGCACCCGAAAACATTTGGATATGTTTGTAGAAAAGGCCTTTTGTACAATGCACTGATATCGTTAATAGGGATGCAATGATTAGCCGATTTCCCTATTAACCCCGCTTTTATTCATTAAAGGCTCCTAAATGACACATTTCTGTTGCACGGACAAAAGCTGCTGCAACTAGTTATGCCAATACGCACGCACATTGGATTAACTTTAGCAGCAAGATGTTGACATATTGCGTCTTTTCCGCACGCAAGTAGCCTACATTATTTCCGATGGAGACGTAAGCATATTGGAAGCAGTGCGCGCACGGCTCACAAACGGACCGACACACTCGCACCCTGCACGGCACACAGTAGAAATGATCTCAGGCTGTAGTGGTGGGAGTTGTGCGTGGCTTTAAGTGCAATGTAAACAAAATATATGTTAGATGAATTATTAAAAATTATTAAAATGATTATGTATGAACGCAGATAATAACAACAGTTCATTTAAATTCTTAGCTAATATATAGCTTAAATAACTGTTTCTATTTATTCTTATGTTTATGTATTCATTCATTGTTCTGTCATTTACTTTCATTGTAAAATTATCACTCATGTTTAAATCAAAAACTTTTTCATTTATTTTTAAGTCCAAAGAGAGAAATGGACTATTGTTTGTGTTTTATTAATATTTTTGTGCTGTATTTGGTTACTGAGCAGCAATAAACAACACTTTAAAATATAAACAGTTTTCTTGTTATTTTCTAAACTAGTCGTGTTTTCAATTTAATAAATGCACAATAATGGTGATAACTGTGAAACCATGATTATTCTTCAGACTATATAATCGTACAACCAAAATCTATAATCGTTGCATCCCTAATTGTTACGCAGTTTAAAACATCACATATGAATGTGTCTGAATGTAGAAGCAGCCTACTTACGCAATACACTGATTTTGTGCCTCGAAAAACATTTGCATATGCTTGTAAAAAAAGCCACATTGTACAATGCAGTGATGTTATGTAGTTTCAAAATACAACATATTAACGTTTTAATGTAGAAAAAGTCAACGTGGGTGTCTTAAGGAGCAAAAATACAGCATATGAGCTCTTATATTGCTGTTGTGTCATCACTCATATTGCAAGTCATATCTCTCCGGCCCCCCGTTTGGGATGCTTTTCATGAACTGGCCCCCATGACAAACTAATTGAATAGCCCTGGTCTAGGTGATTCTATGAATCTAAGTTACTGGATGAGCCTGTGTTATTTAGCAGTTGTTATCTGGGAATAACATTCCTTGCAATTTCGCGACTGACTAATCAGAATCAAGTATTCCTAAAGGCAGCGTAATAATATCAGTTTAATTTAACTTAACTCAATTTAATGACCACTACAAAAGCATTTATTAATCTTAGCTTACGTTAATTTCTTAGCTAATGCCTTAAGGGTGATTTATACTTCATGCGCACTTCAAGCGCACAGCAATCGCATAGCCCTCGCTGTGGCTGATGCCAACGCGCACCTCTCAAAAAATGTAACTACATGTCACAACAACACGTAGCACAAGCTCTGTGATTGGTCAGTTTGGTAGTGCTGACGAGTGTGGGCGGGCCTGAGAGGCGCAAGCCCAATGGAGTGAGTGTTTTCAAGTGTCCTTTCAAGTCCCATAAAAGAATTCCAGATGGAAACTTTTGTTTTGTGTTTACCTTACGATTAAAGTTGCTGCACATCAGCTGGTTCCCACCTCTGAATGAGCGAGTTTTAGGTCGTACTCACACTATGTACAGTTGCCTTGAACCGGGCCAAAGCACGCTTGTCCCCCCTCCCGTCTCCCCCGACAGCCCGCACTCACATTACATTCGGGCCTGGGCACGCTTTCGTCATCGATGACGCGCTGTTCAGAAGCGCTCGCGCTCAGCACAGTGGAGATTTCTTTAGTTATATCGTTTTAGTCGTTTGATATGCGGCGACACGCAGTCAAACATTTCGCCGAACAGATCAGCCACTTTTGACGCTCATAAACAATCATAAAGTCCTCGTGCTGCAGGAATTAGGAGGTTTGCTGAAGACACAGCTGTCGTGCTGTGAGGGGTTTGCGTCTTTAATAATCTACTAATCTACGACAGTTTGCGTTCATTGAACAGTAAGAATGATTAATTAATCCATATCAAACAGTCGCTTAAAAGTCACGTCTCGCTTTCAGTTTCGGGCTCGGGCGCGTTTTGCACTCACACACAAGCGTACCGGGCCAAAGCCCAAGTGAACCGCGCTCTGGCACACCTCTTCCAATCGGGCCAGGGCCGGCTAAGTGTACCATGCCTGAGCCCGATTCAGAGCACTCACACTTCTCAAACGATCCAGGAAATGGGCCTGGGCACGGTTCGGATAGCATAGTGTGAGTACGCCCTTAGCTACTTGTACATTAAGGGCGTACTCACACTATGCTATCCGAACCGTGCCCAGGCCCATTTCCCGGATCGTTTAAGAAGTGTGAGTGCTCTGAATCGGGCTCGGGCACCGTACACTTGGCCGGCCCTGGCCCGGTTGGAAGAGGTGTGCCAGAGCGCGGTTCACTTGGGCTCAGGCGCGGTACGCTTACAGTGTGAGTGCAAGCGTCCCTAAGCCCGAAACTGAAAGCGAGAAATGAGGCTGTGATTTGTGACCCATCTGCGCTTAAATTACCCATCTAATGTCCTCGTAAATAAAAAAAAGTCCTCGCCTACACAAATCTGTTTGATATGGATTAATTAATCATTCGTACTGTTCAATGAACGCAAACTGTCGAAGTTTATTAAAGACGCAAACCCCTCACTGCACTACAGCTGCGCCTTCAGCAAACCTCCTAATTCCTGCAGCACGAGGACTTTATGATTGTTTATGAGCATCAAAAGTGGCTGATCTGTTCGGCGAAATATTTGACTGCGTGTCACCGCATATGAAACTACTTAAACGATGTAACTATAACTTACTAAAGAAATCTCCACTGTGCTGAGCGAAAGCGCTTACTGAACTGCGCGTCATCAATGACGTAACCGTGCCCAGGCCCGAATGTAATGTGAGTGCGGGCCGTCGGGGGAGAGGGGAGGGGGCGCAATCGTGCTTCGGCCCGGTTCAAGGCAACTGTACATAGTGTGCGTACGGCCTAAGGTAGACAAAACAAAACACCCATGAAGAAACTCAACACAGAGGAACATAAAAACCTACTGCCAGCTAGTGTTTCAGAAGTGTAATTGGAGAGCAACACAAATAGCAGGCAGAAGTATAAATGCACAACTACGTGCAAGGTATGCGCCCTGGGTCATGGTGATCACTTGACACAGAAGTATAAATCAGTCTTAAATAACACTGTGAAATCAAAAGTCTGTTTGGAGTTAAATGGAGATAATAACTAATAAAACTCATTTTCTAAATTACTTTATACCATATGGTTTTGAATTCTCTCTTATTGTTATCTAAATATTACAGCTAGTTCACATTTCATTATAATATACAATGCTTAATAATTCTTTAAAAACTAAATATTTTTTTTACATTATTTGTAGGACACTCACTACAGAGACAGATACAGAAAATAAAATTATTAAATATGATTATTTTAATTATTAAGTTACAGATATACCTGTACAACCACTGCATATCCATTTTATATCATTCACCCCAACAATATAAAGATGTGCTTTTTTGTCCACATCCCCCAGCCCTAGTAGTATATGTTGCCCAATAAAAATAAAGACGCTGATTACCTGTGAACATTGTGGACGCTGGCTTTAATCATAATCCCATAACAAGCCAAAACCAGAATGAAGATATGTACAGCATACCTGTCACAACAAGAACATGTGGTTTAAGTGGAGAACAACCTATTAAAGGCTAACATCATTTATGAAGCCCACATTTAACAAACTGATATCAAATTTTAGTATGTTACTGGCATAATCGAATATCAAGGTTTTAATGGTGTAATCTATTACCAAAACATTTTGATAGCATGTTTAAAGATGTTTCTAGAAGCAAACATAGAACATGTTTTATATTGTTATCAGATTTATATTAAAACAATTAAAAACATGGGTGATTGTAAATGACTGATGAAGTTTAAATTGGAAAACCAATACAGATGCCTGGCATTATACAAATACAGTCAAAATTATTCGCTCTCCTGTCAAATTCTTTTTTTAAATTTTTGCAGCTGAGCTTTTATTATGGCACAGTCCATCACTTTTCTGTTCTTCCACATAATCACGTGAAGAATAAGCATTGCTGTTTTATCAGACTAAATACATTTCAGGTTTCTGCTATAATGCTGCTCTGTGCAATCTAATAAAACACAACATATTAAAGTGACTTTGCTCTTTCCCTGTTTTTTATAAAAGCAAATCGAGGACATGTTACGTTATTCAGTCCCTCCAGGATTTTGTGAAAATATTTTTTGCGACTAAAATGCTTGCTTATGTAGCCAGTTTTTGCAAAAGTTGTGGCATTTCTTTTATTGTTTTGCTGTGAAAATACACGAAAATGTACACATCTTAATTCTTTATTAATTTTATTATCTTGAGAGTGATTGATTTCTGTAATGTGTATAAAGGAAACACTGAGAAAAACAGAGAGAAGCTAGACATGTACCCCTAAAACTGCTGTATCATATTTGAAGATGAAACTAACTTTTGCCTTGGTGGAAAACAGCGTATTTCGTTCATTCATTCAAAAAGACTCTCAAAGCCAACCCAGGCTCATTCTGAAAACGTAGTCCCGTGGACGTTTCTGGAGACTGCGAAATACGTCCCGGGAGGTACGTATTTTGCAGTTTTGTTTTCGCGAATCCGCGAGAGGCCGCTGTGTGTGCCTTTTTGTATATCAAACGTCTCTCGCGAGTGCCGTTTGCGCCCGCGCTGTTCTCGCGTAAACCCACCAGAGGCCGCTGTTGACCTACCGTCTGTGTGTCTGACTGAATGACTGAATGATTGACTGGGAGACCGGCCAATCGACTGACCCACCCTCCTCCTTCCCTAAACCCAACCAATTTTACCGATTGGCCCGCCCACCCACATACTTCCCTAAACCCAACCAACGGTTTACGAAAGCCGTCCAGAAAAAGAAAAGCCTTCGTCTGATTTTTACCACGTTTTCGGATTTTACCACGTTCTCACTCTGTTGTTCACTCGTTCATATAATTGTTTTGGATTCTGTTTTTGTCTTGATTTCTGGAAACGCTCTTCTCCGGACTCGAACCCGGTCGTCGTCGCCGTGGTCAACTCCTCTCTGCGTCTCAAGTCCGCTGACGTACACGACGAGCTAGCGGGACAAACTGGTTGAGGCGGGAAAGGCCTCCACACGGAGGTAAGCGGTCAGCCGGTAAGCGCCAAAAGCAACGGCGTCATACCACCCCGTAGCGTTCGCTTAAAATTGAAATGCAGCCATACGTACCTCCGGCTACATAATTCGCGGTCTCCAGAAACGTCCACGGGACTACGTTTTCAGAACGAGCCTGGGTTGCTCAAAGCATGTGACTGTGAGTGAAATGCGACCTCCGGTGGACAGTAGCAGAATCCGAAATGAGATACAGATTTAGAGTACCACATGAGGTTGTTATTAATTAGCAAATAATATAAATATTATGAACGTAAACATTAGGTGAGCAGGTTAACAGGTGTAACCCCGCTACACGATGAGATTTGCAGTGAAGCAATTTGGCTGTTTGCACCAGACAAAACACGACAGATATTTAAATACAGCCATTCAGAAGCACAGAATAGTGCACTTACTGCACTCCAACAAAATGGTAAGTTTTATAATCTAATTAATACACATTAAACCTCTTTAACATAATTAATTGTACATGTTGAATCACTGATATGTGTTGGTTTGCATTATTTCCCAGTTCTAAAGTTCAATTTCAAACGATTTATTGCATTTTCAAGATCTGAGGTGAACTATCTGCTGCTGCTTTCAGTAGTATGGCAATACATGTCATGTAAAATGGCATTCAAACTCACATTATTAGTATTTACCACTGCACATAAAGCACATGAGGTGTACCTGAGGTGATCATTGTCAGTTTATCCTGTTGTTCAGCTGCAAGAAATAGAAGCCGTTTCTAACATATCAATTTGAGGTGTTAGTGAAAACAAAAACTGCTTTTAATATAGAGAATATTCCTTCTATCTCATGTCATTGTTTTTATATATAACATGATTTAAATCAGCCTTTACGCTCGATCGTTAGACCCGCTCCTATTGGTCCTCAATCTGGCAACCTGCGCTTGCGTTTGTTTTGATCCAGGAAGGCAATACCTAGTTCAACCACTGGGTGGCAAACTTCGTACTGCACCTTTAAATTCATTGATCGCGGAATCGCAAAATCCTAGAGGGTCTGGTTGTTAGCGTGAACACACAGGACATAGTCTGTGTCACTAGTTAAATTTGCTTATTTCTCTGGATTTTAACATTCTTCAAATCATTTGGGATACCGCAAGTCAGCAAAATATCTAACACTATTGAAGTGATTTTTGGACATTTTAATTAAATATATTGTACATGCTGTGCCTTTAGTACTGAGTGTGCAAACAATGTTTTACAGTATCTGAAAATCTCAAGAATTGATCGTGTCATGAAAAGCATCCAGCAGAAAAGCTGTCTCCCTTACCAGCCAAAGCAAAACATGACAGACGAAGCTCCAAGGATGGCAGCGACCGCATGTCGGACCTCAGGAGTAGCACGTTGGGGACTGAGATAGAGGCGAAACCAGAATGCAGCTGCTAATCCAAAAAGCTGACAGGCAATGAAATTCACCTGAAGGAGTTAGAAACAGAGGACAAAATGGTTAGTGTACAAAAAAACATGTTGTTTTAATAAACATGGCTTCATTTCACTGATACAGTACACTCCAAACGTATTCTTAGTCATGATTATTATTATTTTCCACATTCGGTATGCTGCAATCTTATGCTAAATGGCTTTAAATTATACTTTTTAATCAAACATTCCTATATTCTACAACCCCAGAAACATATTTGTGATCATTTGAAACAAACAAACAAACAAACAAACAAAAAAAACGTGAAATAATTACACTACAAAACTTAAAGGGCTCTATTTTAATGATCTAGGTGCAAAGTCTAAAGCGCATAGTGCAAAAGTGCGTGTCCTAAGCCTCTTTTGTCATTTTAAGAACGGAAAGCTTTGCACCCTTGCTCATGTTCTAACAGGCTTGTGCTTATTCTCTTAATGAGTTATGGGTGAATTTTGAGCATAACGTGCATTAAACCAATCAGAGTCTCATTTCCCATTCCTTTCAAGAGTCAGTTTTGTCACAATGTCAGTTGTAAGTCCACGATTTACATGGTGGACTTTGTACGTGGAAAGACTGAACGCTTCACTAGCGAGAAAACAGTTAAACAGACCATCTGCAGCGCGAGGATAAAGAACGAGCCTCCTCCATTCGGCCCCTTTACTTTCTCTTTACTTTACTTTCATTCTTTACTTTACTCCTTTACTTTCATGGCGTTAGGAAACAGTGTTGTACGCGCTCCACTGAAGACATCCATTAGCCTACATATTTAATTTAATTTGTTAAGCACAAAGATTTGCTTCAAAACTATTTCTAAATTCAGTTCTAATTTCCAGCAAATGAATAAATGAACAATGATAATGAAGTGTGGTTAAAAAACACACGTTATATCCAAACACACGTCCTATATTTCTAAGCCCCATATAGTGATGCATACATCTCCAAAACCCGACAGGTGGACAAATCTAAACTTGTTTTTATTAAAACAAATATGAATTTGCATATAATAAATAATACTGCTAATAATAATAACAACGTTATACAAATGCAAATTGTCATGAATAAACTGAAAAAGCCCCCCAACATGAAGAAGGCATGGAGGTAGTGGTTTTTATATTTATGTAGAAAATATTCATTTTTGTAACATTTTATCACTTAAATTTTTTCATATGTAAAGATATTTGTGTATTGCTGTACATCCTGTGTGTATTTAACAATGTGTATGTATTTGGACCTGCATAGGCGCATGACTAACGTGCTCTGCGCTGGACATTTAACCACCTTTTAGATGGTAAATGGCGCGTCTATTTTAGTTCCCCAAAACAGCAATGCACCAACAATGCGGCTTAACACACCTCCTTTTCACACGAGCACACCCATGAGTCCACAAAGTGGCACAAATGGATTTGCCATTTAAACATGGTGCAAAAAATTAAAATTGGGGTTGTGCTGGTCTGAAAATAGCAACAAATTGCGCAAAACTTGTCTTGTGACTTATTGCAAAAGGTGTATGATAGGGCCCTGAGGCATCATTAACTTTTGGAACATATTTCACATTAAAACTGGGAATAATTAGGCAAATGTCAGTGAATAGTGAAAAATACTCCATATTCTCTTTTAAACTTTTTGCAACAGGAACAAAACAAGAGAAAATAGTAAAAATAAATAAATAATAGAATAATGATGAATAAATAATAATATATATATAATAATCCTAATAAAATAATAATTACAAAAAACAACAAATAAAAAGGTAGGAGAAGGTAATGGGTCAGAGATTCAAATGGATTCAATCAATGGGTAAATTTAGAAGCAAGTGAAAATCAGTTATAAGGGGTTACAAATTAACATAAAAAGAGACATAACTGGAATACCGAGAGCATCTTATCTTTTCTAGAGAATTTCAAAGAATTTCAGGTTTGACCACATTAACCACAAAACATAAGATTAATCATTAATAAACATTATGCCTTAAGCTACATTTAAAGCAAATATACTACGAGCATGCTGTTTTTTTCATATTATTCTCTTGAAATATTGCTCAAATGATCGAACAATGAATATTTTAGCTTACATATCTTTTCTTTTTGAGTTTGTTGTGTGTGGGATCCTCACTTTGTAAATTGTGCACACAAAAAAAGTATATTTAAAAAATAATAATAATTTAATTTAATTTCTTTTAAAGTCACTGTCAAATCATGCAGTTCCATTCAATCCCATGCCAAATGCCAAATCACTGGATCTCAAGTCACAGTAAAGTCATTTTCTTAATGTGGTCAAGCAAGGCACATAAGCCTTTCAATTTGCAACTGTGTCCATGTGATTCAAGCCCCCACCTCTGTCCTGACCGCATACTATACTTTTGTTATATTACTTTAAATGTAATTTATATTCCCCTCATAGTAAAATAAGTAATCTCTGTATGCTACTATATGTTTTGTTTGTGTTATATGAATTGTAAATTGTGTTATTAAAAAAAAAAAAAAAAAAACAGAAAAGAAACTCAGCTTGCAAATTATGACGAAGATGAATTTGTGTTTAATGCCATGTCAGCAACAAAGACTATTTTCACAGCAAGAACATTCCATAAATAAATATGCACTACCTGACAAAAGTCTTGTCACCTATTCAAGTTTTAAGAACAACAAATAATAACTTGACTTGTAGTTGATCATTTGGTATAAGAAGTGACTTTTATGAAAGGCAAATGCCTCTAGATTACGCTTATTTTACCAAAATAAAATATGATCATGCCTTGAATTTTAATTATTAATTAGGACAGTAAGGTCTGACTTTGCTTTGACAAAAGACAAAAGTCTTGTCACTTAACAGAAATAATGTACATTATAGAATATAAAGTGTATGGTGCAGTGGAAAAATAATTAATATAGTGTATGACTCCCATGAGCTTGGAGGACTGCATCCATACATCTCTGCAATGACTCAAATGACTTATTAATAAAGTCATCTGGAATGGCAAAGAAAGTGTTCTTGCAGGACTCCCAGAGCTCATCAAAATTCTTTGGATTCATCTTCAATGCCTGCTCCTTCATCTTACCCCAGACATGCTTAATAATATTCAACTCTGGTGACTGGGCTGGCCAATCCTGGAGCACTTTGACCTTCTTTGCTTTCAGGAACTTTGATGTGGAGGCTGAAGTATGAGGAGTGCTATCCTGCTGAGGAATTTGCCCTCTCCTGTGGTTTGTAATGTAATGGGCAGCACAAATGTCTTGATACTTCAGGGTGTTGATGTTGCCATCTACTCTGCAGATCTCTCGCACGCCCCCATACTGAATGTAACCCCAAACCATGATTTGTTCTTCACCAAACTTGACTGATTTCTGTGAGAATCTTGGGTCCATGCAGATTCCAATAGGTCTTCTGCAGTACATGTGATGATTGAGATGAAATTCAACAGATGAATTATCAGAAAAATCTACCTTCTGCCACTTTTCCAAATGATCAACTAAAAGTCAAGTTATTATTTGTTGCTATTACAACTGGGATCTACGACAAGACTTTTGTCAGGTAGTGTACAATTAAAAACAACAAACACATAAATACATAGATTAAATAAGACTTTTAGCGTTAATACATTCAAATATTTTTCCTGGTGACAAAAATATACATTTCTGAAGATGAATATGTTCTGTATTAAGAGTGCTGTAGAGATTTCTTCATAACAGCTTTATGTAAATAAATCATTGCAGTATTATCTGGAATTCTACAGATCAGAGATCATCATTATAAAACTTCATTAAAATACGCCTAAAAATATGTCATTTTTAACAAACAAATTAGCAAGTCCAAGCTGACTGACAATTAACGTATATGTTCTGTCAAAAAAACCTGTGAAACCAGTATTTCTGTCATAGCTGAAGCTGAGTTTAGTATCGTATAAGCTGTGGAATATGTTGAAACTCCATCATTGTTCTTGTTGACTTCGAGATAATAACTAAATTAAAACTCAAATTTGAGGTGTTTTCTAGATGACTTACCTGATCCAAAGGAACTCCAACCTGATCGCTGACTGAACTTAACCAGGTGCATCCAGTGGTTTTAAACGCAATGTCTATGCTTTTCTTCTTGTCCATTCTGCATGGTATGAATCACTGTATCACCTCACAAAAAGCGACGTCGTGTCTGTAAACATTACGGGTGAAACTGTCGCGTTGGATCAGAACTACAGCATGATGAAGAGACAAACTGAAGGGATAAAGTTAAGTTGGATGTGTTGAAGTAGACTGAGGGCGGGGCTGTCAGTTTCCACCCAACTACAAACTCGCAGGGCCTGACGTCACTGCAGCGCCAGTCTAACAGCTTCAGGCCGGAAGAAGAGTTTTTTTTTTAAATGATTTAAACAGGGGAATACATACATAAAACAGTAAACAAGTGAATTAACTACAGAATAAATACATTTAACTTAGGCATTTTAATCATGTAAAAAAATTTCAGCAGCTGAGATGTCTTAAGAAATTTAGGATTGTTCAGTGAATCTTAAAAAAATAATTTGATCAATGAAAAATAGTAAATGAATAAATAAATAAATAAATAATACAGTTTGGTACAGTCAGCATAAGCCGGAAGAAGAGTTGATGACAGAAAAAGAAATAAACAAAAATATTCAGGAATAAATCTGTAAAGAACTGGAATACAGTAAGATATAATACCATAAAATAGTTGTCCGTAGGATAACAAACAACAACAAATACATTATGACAAAAGTAAATAACAATAAAAGGAAGTAGGGTTAAATTAAAAGCAATAAAAAGCAATAAACACAAGGCATTCTGTAAACCCCAAAAAGGCAACTCAAATTGTTTGAGGAAACCGATTGCTACTAACTGTTTTGACCTATAGACATTTAGCTGGCAATGGCGAATGGCACAGTGGATTGTGTTTACCAACAATGTTTTCTGAAAGTAGTCCTGAGCCCATATTGTGATTTCCATTATAATAGCATTCCTGTTTGTGGATGCAGTGCTGTCTAAGGGCACGAAGATCACGGGCATCTAGTATGGTTTTCCGGCCTTGACCCTTACGCACATTGTTCCAGATTCTCTGAATCTTTGGATGATACTATGCACTGTAGATGGTGATAACTTCAAACTCTTAGCAATTTTTCCGGTGAGAAACTCCTTTCTGATAATGTTCCACTATTTTTGGTGCAGCATTGGGGAAATCAGTGATCCTCTGCCCATATTACGTCTAAGAGACACTGTCACTCTGATAGGCTCTTTTTATACACTGTAAAACCCAAAAAAAGTTAAGGTAACTCAAACTGTTTGAGGAAACCGATTGCAACAAACCATTTAAGTTCAAAAACTAATCCTAATGAGTACTGTGAACTTAATCCATTTGAGTAAACAAGGCAATTTGAGCACAGTAAAACCTGATAAATGAAGAGAACTCAAACCAACTGAGTACTGTAAAACCCAATAAGTTAAGGCAACTCAAACCATGTGAGTTAAAAAACTACTCTATATAAGTACTGTGAACTTACTCCATTTAAGTTGAAGTAATGAGGTATTTCATTAACTCACTACCTTCAACACTGAGTTTAAAACTCTTTTCAATTGAGTAGAATTAACTTTCAGTACATTTTGAGTTAACTACATTCATTTCATTTCATAAAGTTGACTGTTGGATTTTACACGTTTTTCACGTTTAATTTCTTTGGGATAACATTTTTTATTCATATATCGTTCTTGTTTAAATATCATTTAAATTAGTTTATAAAAGATCTATTTCTGTACTTTTCTTGTAGTGATCATGCTCTCGATCTTATTGTTAACTTAATTGTTACATTGTAAATTTTTTATACACAAAAATAAGTTCCTAAAGACAATACCTAGATTTAATACTTTCCTTGCTGAACTTTCGTTCAATATTGAATCTCTTAAATTTATTCATAATAATAATAATAAGTTTCATAAAGCTTATGATTATCTTTTTTCTTAATGATTGAGGCTTTAGGGCAGCATAGTGGTGCAGTGGGTAGCACAATCGTCTCACAGCAAGAAGGTTGCCGGTTCGAGCCCCAGCTGGGTCAATTGGCATTTCTGTGTTCTGCCCGTGTTGGTGTGGGTTTTCTCCGGGTGCTCCGGTTTCTCCCACAAGTCCAAACACATGCGGTATAGGTGAATTGGGTAAGCTAAGTTGTCCGTAGTGTATGTGTGTGAATGAGTGTGTATGGATGTTTCCTAGTGATGGGTTGCAGCTGGAAGGGCATCCGCTGCGTAAAACATATGCTGGATAAGTTGGTGGTTCATTCTGCTGTGGCGACCTCAGATTAATAAAGGGACTAAGCTGAAAAGAAATTGAATGAATAAATGGATTGAGGCTTTTCTTTCTTTTTCTGTCCAACATTTTGTTATTGTATTTTCTCTTCAATGCAGTGATGTTATTTTCCTTGTATTCAATAAAAAAACAAGAAGAAGAGTTTTTTTTTAGGATTTAAACAGGAATACAGAGTTGTTTATTAAACTGCCAAAAATGCATTTAACTCAAGCATATTAATCATGTACAGTAAGTATTTTTTTCAGCTGTTGAGATGTTTTAAGAGCTTTAGGATTACTCTGTATTGAAGTCAGTGAATCTTAAAAAAAATGATACGGTCAATGAAAAATCTATCAATCTATCTATCATCTATCTATCTATCTATCTATCTATCTGTCTGTCTGTCTGTCTGTCTGTCTGTCTGTCTGTCTGTCTGTCTGTCTGTCTGTCTGTCTGTCTGTCTATCTATCTATCTATCCATCTATCTATCTATCTATCTATCTATCTATCTATCTATCTATCTATCTATCTATCTATCTATCTATCTATCTATCTATCTGTCTGTCTGTCTGTCTGTCTGTCTGTCTGTCTGTCTGTCTGTCTGTCTGTCTGTCTGTCTGTCTGTCTGTCTGTCTATCTATCTATCTATCCATCTATCTATCTATCTATCTATCTATCTATCTATCTATCTATCTATCTATCTATCTATCTATCTATCTATCTATCTATCTATCTATCTATCTTCTTCATTTTTATTTTTGCGGTTAGAATAATAACATATACTATTGCATTGAAGAGTTGTTTAATAGGCCTACTGATGGATCGATAAATCCATTCTGGGAAAAAAAGTGTCGTCATTATTAGCCTACCGCAAAAACATAATTTTATCCTGTAAATCATTATTTACAAAAAGCTACTAAAGAAATATAAATATAATTTTTTTCATATAAAACCTATTTATTTATTTCTTTTACTTATTTTTTTTGGTATTAACTATCAAGAAACTAGATCGATAATTCCACGCTGGAGAAGGTGTTCTCATATAGGTCTACCACAAAAATATCATCGCGTAATAACGTCCCTATAAAGTTGTATCCAGTAAATTATTATTTACAAACATTTACAAAAGAAACACATACATATTTTGGCTATTTTATTTATTTATTTATTTAATTTTTTGCAATAAGTATCATGAAACTGCGGCTCGATAAATCATTATTTACAAACATTTACAAAAAACATATTTATTTATTTATTATTTGTAATAACTATCTTGAAACTGCGGATCGATAAAAAAAAAAAAGATTTCGAGTACAACAAAATATAATAGAAGTCATAAATAATTAAAGCTTTATCTTAGATATAATTATTTACAAAAATGTACAAAATAAACACAAATATATTTTGCAATTTTATTTAATTATTATTATGATGATTATTTAATGTATATATACATAAAATATATATATTTGAATTTTTTTTCTTTTATAAGTATTTCCCAAATGATGTTTAAAGGAGCAAGGAAATTTTCACAGTATGTCTGATAATATTTTTTCTTCTGGAGAAAGTCTTATTTGTTTTATTTTGGCTAGAATAAAAGCAGTTTTTAAAAAATTAAACACCATTTTAAGGTCAAAATTATTAGCCCCTTTAGGCTATATTTTTTTGATAGTCTACAGAACAAACCATCGTTATACAATAACTTGCCTAATTACCCTAACCTGCCTAGTTAACCTAATTAACCTAGTTAAGCCTTTAAATGTCACTTTAAGCTGTATAGAAGTGTCTTGAAAAATATCCAGTCAAATATTATTTACTGTCATCATGACAAAGATAAAATAAATCAGTTATTAGAAATGAGTTATTAAAACTATTATGTTTAGAAATGCGTTGAAAAAATCTTCTCTCTGTTAAACAGAAATTGGGGAAAAAATAAACAGAGGGGCTAATAATTCAGGGGGGCTAATAATTCTGACTTCAAATGTATATATATATATATATATATATATATATATATATATATATATATATATATATATATATATATATATATATATATATATATTCCCTTCTGTGAATAAAAAATCCAGGGAGTGTGGGATTAAGCAAATGCATGACTGACATTTTTATATATCCAAAAACAAGTTGCTAAAAAATTAACAACATGAAAGAAGATACCATAATGACCCATCTGACTGGACATACCGGTTTAAATCAGTCATTACTCGAATACATAAAACAGGATTGTGTGCTGTGCTGTAATCTAGAAAAGAGAAACAGTTGAGCATGCAATATTACACTGCAAAACTAATGAAAAAGGCAGACAAAGGGCAATATTTCATCAGACTTAAAATAACTCTATATGGATTTACTCAAGTAAACTAAACAAACTGGATAAACTGGATTACCCCCCTCAATTCAATGCTTCACACTGCAGTTGTTCAAGCTAATGCAATTTTGTTAGCGGGTTTGCCATCTAACATAAAAAAAACGAATAAAGAATTAATTGAATCAAGTAAAAGATTTACAGTACAAGTACACTACTAGTGTCTTAGTATAGTTACACCGTACTGAAAAATATACTTGAACATCACTTAATTTCACCGGTAACCATTTACATCCTAGTAAATTTGTTTTCTAGTAGGAAAAACAAATACTATTTAAGTCAATGGGTACAGTTTTCCAACAGTTATCTTCAATATATCTTCTTTTGAGTTTAACAGAACAAAAACACTAAAACTGGTTTGGAACAAGTCAAAGGTGAGTATGTTTAACAGAATTGTCAATTTTGGGTGAACTAGCCCTTTAAGCATCTTAAGCATTTAAGACAGTAAAGTTCGTCGAGACAAACTTTGAGGCTGGCTTGACAAAGCCTGTTTGTAATAGTTTATTTAGTTTAAAACAGTT
Organism: Danio kyathit; assembly: GCA_903798195.1. Classification (NCBI taxonomy): domain Eukaryota; kingdom Metazoa; phylum Chordata; class Actinopteri; order Cypriniformes; family Danionidae; genus Danio; species Danio kyathit. The sequence goes on from LR812534.1 coordinate 10,481,473, forward strand.
TGAAAAAGTATGAATAGATAGATAGATAGATAGATAGATAGATAGATAGATAGATAGATAGATAGATAGATAGATAGATAGATAGATAGATAGAGTTATAACTTAGCATGAATTAGCTTTTATTTAGTTTTAGTTTTAATTTGATTCAAGCATGGATTAGCATGTCATTAGCATGGTTCTAGTATGAATTAGCATGTTATTAGCATGATTCTAGCATGCATTAGCATGTTATTAGTATTATTCTAGCATGAATTAGCACGTTATTAGCGTGATTCTAGCATGGATTAGCATGTTATTAGCATGATTCTAGCATGAATTAGCATGTAATTAGCATGATTCTAGCATGAATTTGCATGTTAATAGCATGATTCTAGCACGGATTAGCATTTTACTAGCGAAATTCTAGCGTGAATTAGCATGTTAATAGCATGATTCTAGCATGGATTAGCATGTTATTATGATTCTAGCATGAATTAGCATGTAATTAGCATGATTCTAGCATGAATTAGCATGTTAATAGCATGATTCTAGCTTGAATTAGCATGTTATTAGCATGATTCTAGTACAAGTTAGCATGTTATTAGCATGATTCTAGCATGAATTAACATGCTATTAACATGATTCTAGCATGGATTAGCATGTTATTAGCATGATTCTAGCATGAATTAGCATGTTATTAACATGATTCTAGCATGGATTAGCATGTTATTAGCATGATTCTAGCATGGATTAGCATGCTATTAGCACGATTCTAGCATGAATTAGCATGTAATTAGAATGATTCTAGCATTAATTAGCATTTTACTAGCATGATTCTAGCATGAATTTGCATGTTAATAGCATGATTCTAGCACGAATTTGCATTTTACTAGCATGATTCTAGCGTGAATTTGCATGTTAATAGCATGATTCTAGCATGAATTAGCATGTTAATAGCATGATTCTAGCTTGAATTAGCATGTTATTAGCATGATTCTAGTACAAGTTAACGTGTTATTAGCATGATTCTAGTACAAATTAGCATATTACTAGCATGATTCTAGCATGGATTAGCATGTTATTAGCATGATTCTAGCATGCATTAACATGTTATTAACATGATTCTAGCCTGGATTAGCATGTTATTAGCATGATTCTAGCATGGATTAGCATTAGCACGATTCTAGCATGAATTAGCATGTATTTAGAATGATTCTAGCATGAATTAGCATGTTAATAGCACGATTCTAGCTTGAATTAGCATGTTATTAGCATGATTCTAGTATAAATTAGCATGTTATTAGCATGATTCTAGAACAAATTAGCATATTACTAGCATCATTCTAGCATGGATTAGCATGTTAATAGCATGATTCTAGCATGCATTAGCATGTTATTAGCATGATTCTAGCATGAATTAGCACGTTAATAGCATGATTCTAGCGTACTAGCACATTATTGGCATGATTCTAGCATGGATTAGCATGATAATAGCATGATTCTAGCATGGATTATCATGTTATTAGCATGATTCTAGCATGAATTAGCATGTTAATAGCATGATTCTAGCATGAATTAGCATGTTATTAGCATGATTCTACCATGGATTAGCATGTTATTAGTATGATTCTAGTACAAATTAGCATGTTATTAGCATGATTCTAGCATGAATTAACATGCTATTAACATGATTCTAGCATGGATTACAGTTTTTCTCAGTCGCTTTGGTGCATTTCTCACAACACTATTTACATTTGCTCAACAGTTAATGCAGTTCTCGAAACAATTAGTACAAACTGCAAAACCTAGTGGAGAACCTGCAAAAGCGTGTCACTTGCTCAAAATGGAGAGCTCATTCCTCAAAAGCAAGTATTCATGTCAATGAAAGTGTCAGTGTCATCAAAATGAAAAGTCCTGACACCATTGTTTATGAACATGATAGTCAAATGGCTTTGTCATCCCTGCTGAAAAAACCAGCTTAAACCAGCCTAAGCTGGTTGGCTGGTTTTAGCTGGTCGACCAGCCTGGTTTTAGAGGGGTTTTGGCCATTTCCAGGCTGGTTTCCAGCCATTTCCAGCCTGGTCTTAGCTGGTCAGGCTGGGAGTTGACCAGCTAAAACCAGCTTGACCAGCAATAACCAGCTATGTCCAGCTTAAACCAGGCTGGTCAAGCTGGTTTTAGCTGGTCATTTTCCAGCCTGACCAGCTAAGACCAGGCTGGAAATGGCTGGAAACCAGCCTGGAAATGGCCAAAACCCCTCTAAAACCAGGCTGGCCTACCAGCTAAAACCAGCCAACCAGCTTAGGCTGGTTTAAGCTGGTTTTTTCAGCAGGGTTTTCATTATGACAGTTTTCTCTGCACATTTTTCCAATGCAAACAAGTCAGATTTTGGTGACACTTCCTGAAAATGCTCAAGACAGCACTATATACTATTTGCACAGCCATTTGAAAGCTACAGTAAAGTACTGCATTAGTGAGGTATCTGAGTACAAGACACTGAATATGTATGTTTCACATTTTTACTGCAGATGCTCTTTACAATTCTAATTTATTCACAGCATTGTGCAAAAGAATAAATACACCCTTATTTACAACAAACATAAACTGCCTTTGGGTAGAGCTGTGCACAACTTTAAGAAATATTGCAGTACATATTGGAACTGAACCTACAACATACACAGGTCTGTAAATCATTCATCAAATTGTTCAATTTTGAAGACATTTTCAGAAAAAAAAGATAAAAATTTTTTAAAATAAAATTTGCTTGACAGATTTTGACAACTAGTTCAACATTTTAGTATGTAATGACTCAAGTAATGAAATGAGGACTATTAGTTTTATATGGTATGATTATTCAGCATCCACAAGTTTAGTTAATTTTGACTGACATGACATAAGCAAATGATAATGTTATAAACAGCAGAGAGTTGTATGAAAGCAAGTGATGCATGTCCAAAAGCATTTGCAATTTGTTGAAAGGAATGAGAAACTGCTACTATGATGTGCACAAATGACTAATTGTTTTGAGAAATGCATTAACTATTGTGCAAATGTAAATAGTGTAGTGAGAAATGCACCAAAGCGACTGAGAAAAACTGTAACATGTTATTAGCATGATTCTAGTACAAATTAGCATGTTATTAGCATGCTTCTAGCATGAATTAGCATGTTAATAACATGATTCTAGTATGGATTAGCATGTTATTATCATGATTCTAGCATGAATTAGCATGTCATTAGCATGATTCTAGCATGTTATTAGCATAATTCTAGTATGAATTAGCATGTTGTTATCATGACTCCAGTATGAATTAGCATGTTGTAACCATGATTCTAGCATGAATTAGCATGTTATTAGCATGATTCTAATACAAATTAGCATGTCATTAGCATGTTTTCAGTATGAATTAGCATGTCATTAGTATGAGCTTATAAGTAGCATGTCATTAGCCTGATTAGCAAATAAGTAGCATGTTATTAGCATGTACAAATTAGTTGTCGATTCATGTGAATTTTTACAATCTCATTTAGTATGGTTTGTTTATCCCCATGACGGTTGGGTTTAGGCTCAAGCTTTCTTTTAAAAATCTTACATTTTCACACAAATGAAGTCACATGAATTTATATGAATAACATTTTTTTTTGGAATTCATAAAATAGTTACATTTTCTTGTGAGATCAACCTTTTAAAAAATAGCTGCTTAATGGGATGTACATTGAATTAATGAGATAATTAATAGAAGTAGATGTGTTTTACATTATGCAGAGCAGGCACATCCAAACCTGTTCCTCGATGGCGACTGAGCGGAAGGGTATAACTCTATTTTACCACACCTGGACCAGTTAGTCAAGAAGTAGACTTGTAAGAGCGAGTGGAAGTCCTGTAGGAGGCGGTGGCCTAGACAAGAAATTGTGCAACATGTTCCGTTAGCAAGGGCCTGATTTTCTTGATTTTTGTGATGCTTGTGCTGCCTTTGCATTGTTTGGAAGTTCAGGAGGTCCTCAAATATTCTACTCCACAATTTCTGACCAAATGTGATGCGATTTCTTCTGTTTGAAATGCTGATATAAAATAATACACACAATTCAACATCTGAAGTTGATCAAAACTAAAGTTTTTCAAAATTCTCGTAGAATGGGTGTCACTTCAAATGTTGACTACTGTATATTAGCGTAGCTGCAAAAATAACATTATATTTGAATGTTGGTTATAATTAGGGCTTTACATTAACACTCCCACTAGCCACTTTGGCTGGTTGAAAATAATTTTCCCGGATAATAATTCATAAAAGCAGGGTTCGACAATAAGGATGGTCCAATATGCAAGCAAAGGCAGTCTTAGAATTGAGAAGCAACACGACTGACAAAGATAATTCCGTTCGCGTGAGCAATAAAAAAGCAGATGAATACCGAATGAAAGGATGATCACTCGCACTGGGGTGATGCGGGCGACTGTTTAAAACGTGCGCGCTCCCGTTTCCTTGCGTGAAGCAACTTTGTCTAGAAACACAGCTGATGTGATCGGTTCTCTTTCAAATAGACTAGACAAAAAGTGATGAACATGCACCCACAGTCTTGCTGCTTTCAAGACTGTGGTCTAAATAAGGTCCCAGGGTTGACAGTGCATGTCAAAGCACACGATCCTAATTCTATTCCAGTCAATCAATCAGATTTTTTTGTATTCTTACAATTGAATTATGGAAATACATACCAAGAAATTGTCAATTAACTAAGGATGGATGAAACACAGGCTCATTCTGAAAACGTAGTCCCGTGGACGTTTCTGGAGACCGCAAATTATGTAGCCGGAGGTACGTATGGCTACATTTCATTTTTTAAACGAACGCTACGGGGCGGTATGACGCCGTTCCTTTAGGCGCTTACCGGCTGACCGCTTACCTCCGTGTGGAGGCCTTTCCCGCTGCAACCAGTTTGTCCCGTTAGCTCGTCGTGTACGTCGGTGGACTTGAGAAGCAGAGAGGAGTTTACTACGATGACCGGGTTCGAGTCCAGGGAAGAGCAGTTCCAGAAATCAGGTAAGACAAAAACAGAATCCAAAAAAATTAAATGAACGAGTGAACAACAGGGTGAGAATGTGGTAAAGTCCGAAAACGTAGGAACAATCAGGCGAGGGCTTTTCTTTTTCTGGACGGCTTTTGTAAACACTTGGTTGGGGTTAGGGAAGTATGTTTGTGGGCGGGTCAATCGGTAAAATTGGTTGGGTTTAGGGAATGAGGAGGGTGGGTCAGTCGATTGGCCGGTCGCCCAGTCAATCATTAAGTCAGACAGACAGACAGACAGACAGACAGACAGACAGACAGACAGACAGACAGACAGACAGACAGACAGACAGACGGTAGGTCAACAGCGGCCTCTAGTGGGTTTGCGCAAGAACAGCGCGGGCCTGAACGGCACTCGCGAGAGACGTTTGATATAGGAAAAAAGCACACACAGCGGCCTCTCGCGGATTCGCCAAAACAAAAACTGCAAAAATACGTACCTCCCGGGACGTATGTCGCAAAAAGAATAGATTAAAAAATATTCATCAGCGCTGAGGGGCTGTGCCGATGCACAACTACAATTGCAGGTTTTAAATGCATCATATTATAGATTGCCAACTGCCAAAAAAGAAGAAGCAGAGGGTGTGATGTGTTGGTTTCACATGTATAGTGAGAGCAGCTACAGCAAGTCAATGCTCGATAATTGAACCATAGTATGAGTACATAAATCGTAAGCTTTGGCTTTACACCTCATTTGATCTTCCCATACAGTGTGAGTTGGTGAAATCACCTGGAAATTGTACAGCGCATTCCAGGCCTTCGTACTCCAGGGAAGTAGGAAGGGTTATTTTGGTCCTTAGAGAGGCTGAAAAAATATACATTTAAAAGTTACTGTTTACTTGTTCATTTATTTGATAAAGGTTATTATCTTGTCTACTTTAACCAGTGTAAATCAAATGAACCCGGTCACTGTGATTACAATCTTTTGACTTTAAAGTTTTATTGGTGCCCCTTTCACCTTGTGAAGTAGTCAGTATAAATTCCACAGATTAGATATTTTCATGTGATAATGTAGATGTCTGAGGGGCACAGTTTTGCAGATTAGATCTGGACAGGTGAGTCTGGCAAAAGTCTTTGAACTGCTGTCTCCTTATACACTACCTGACAAAAGTCTTGTCGTCGATCCCAGTTGCAAGAGCAACAAATAATAACTTGACTTCTAGTTGATCATTTGGAAAGAAGGTAGATTTTTCAGATGAATCATCTGGTAAACTGCATCCCAATCATCACAAATACTGCAGAAGACCTATTGGAACCCGCATGGACCCAAGATTTTCACAGAGTCAGTCAAGTTTGGTGAAGGAGAAATCATGGTTTGGGGTTACATTCAGTATGAGGGCATGCGAGAGATCTGCAGAGTAGATGGCAACATCAACAGCCTGAGGTATCAAGACATTTGTGCTGCCCATTACATTACAAACCACAGGAGAGGGCAAATTCTTCAGGATAGCGCTCCTTCTCATACTTCAGCTTCCACATCAAAGTTTCTGAAACCAAAGAAGGTCAAGGTGCTCCAGGATTGGCCAGCCCAATCACCAGACATGAACATTATTGAGCATGTCTGGAGTGAGATGAAAGAGGAGGCATTGATGATGTATCCAAAGAATCTTGATGAACTCTGGGAGTCCTGCAAGAACACTTTCTTTGCCATTCCAGATGACTTTACTAATAAGTGATTTGAGTCATTGCAGAGATGTATAAATGCGGTCCAAGCTCATGGGAGTCATACACTATATTAATTATGTTTCCACTGCAGCATGACTTTATATTCTATAATGTACATTATTTCTGTTAAGTGACAAGACTTTTGTCTAAGCAAAGTCAGACCTTACTGTCCTAATTAAATAATTCAAAATCAAGCCATGATCATATTTTATTTGATTAGCGTAATCTAGAGGCCTTTGCCTTTCATAAAAGCCACTTCTGATACCAAATGATCAACTAGAAGTCAAGTTATTATTTGTTACTCCTAAAACTTGGATAGGCGACAAGACTTTTGTCAGGTAGTGTACAGTACACTGTAACTATTCTTTAGTAAGCATTTGGATGACTGCAGCACCAAGAGCTCTGCTTGAAAATACTCTAAAGCAGGGGTGTCCAAACTCAGTCCTGGAGGGCCGGTGTCCTGGAGAGTTTAGCTCTAACCCTAATCAAACACACCGAACCTGCCAATCAAGCTCTTACTAGATATACTAGAAACTTCCTGGCAGGTGTATTGAAGCAAGTTGGAGCTAAACTCTCCAGGACACTGGCCCTCCAGGACCAAGTTTGGACACCCCTGCTCTAAAGTCTTCTGTACTTTCCTTCTGAGTTTCCTACAAAGCCAAAGCCTCTACTGACTCCCTCATCTGAAGTAGCCATCCCATAGCATTATTGTAAATATTGTTCCAGCAAAATGTCCACTTCAGTAATCAAGTGTGTTGGGGTTTAAATGATTCCTCTTCCAGGACTAAACCAATCCAGCCTTAGAAAAGGTCCAGAAAAGAAACAGAGTGGTTACAGGGAAATATTCAAATGACAGTACCGGTATCCTGATATTTTATCCTACCCATCAGATTATGCTACCAACACTGTATTTGAATGGTTCTGAGGTTGGGGTTAGGGATTAGGTAGGTTAGGGAGATATTACAGCTTCATATCACACTACTCTGGACCAGGCCGTATCCTGAGCAGCTGCTGTGGTGGTCATCGTGGAGTGAGAGCATGAGACTGACTCCTGTGACGCTCCAAGGACAGACGAGTCTTCGTTGAGGTCCAGCTTCCTGCGCCTAGATTGCAGCTCTGCACAAGACGTTTGGCCATAGGAGAAATGGTCGTGCCCAACTGAGCCAGGATTCTCTCGAGGTTTTTTAAATCTTCGCTTTCGCCAATTGGTGAAGTTTTTTCCTCGCCGCTGTCGCCACTGGCTTGCATGGTTCGGGATCTGTAGAGCTGCGCATCGATGGATTTGCTCTTCAGTGTTTGGACTCTCAGTAGTGATTATTAACCCACACTGAACTGAGCTAAACTGAACTGAACTTATTCTCTGAAAACTGAACTGACTCTGTTTCAATTTACTATAATCTTCTATGTGAAGCTGCTTTGACACAATCTACATTGTATAAGCGCTATACAAATAAAGATGAATTGAATTGAATTGAATACTCCACATTAAAATTTACACTGGTAGCTAAATCTGATGGGTAGCATATTGCGTCATCAAAATGTGTTACCTACTTTTTGAATGGGAGGTAGGACAATCTGACAAGGTAGGAGAAATCGACAGAACACCGGCTGGCATCAGTGGAATTTGTCTCCACAATCTGTTAGAGAATGTGTATATTTTAAATCATTTAAATATAATGAATTCTTAATAATCAACATTGTAAAGGCTTTTTGACATTGTTGTTGTGGTTGTTTTTTGTCATTCATTTGAGTATAGTTTGAATTAATATTTTTATTGGTATAGGCCAGGGGTGTCCAAACTTGGTCCTGGAGGGTCGGTGTACAACTGCCAGCAAGTTTGTAGTATATCTAGTAAGTATATCTAGTAAGAGCTTGATTAGCTGCTTCAGGTGTGTTTGATTAGGTTTGGGGCTAAACCCTCCAGGACCGAGTTTGGATACCCCTGGTATAGGCCTTTAACATCTGGCTAAGGGACCACCAATGAAAAGTAGCCTTTGGACTCATTTGGGTACATTTGCGTTCTTTGGGAATGTTGATTAATGTACACAGTCCCTTGTTGTCAGGGGCGGACTTAACCAATAAGCGAAGTAAACAGGTGCTTAGGACCCAGGGGAATTAGGGCGCCCTGACCAACACCAGGAAGCCTATATTAATCATATAGCTCTTTTTAAAATTTTCTATATGCTGCAAAATCTGTCTATAACCATTAAGATTTTAACATTATCACTTATTTTCAAACCCGGGGGCCCCCATGAACAGTGGAACGTTCCTTCCGCTGTTCTGTAGATTGGTCCTACCTTGTCAAATTGTCCAACCTCCCATTCAAAAAGTAGGTAGCACATTTTGATGACGCAATATAGCCATCAGATTTTGCTACCAGTGTAAATTTTAATGTGTATTAGTGTGATATGAAGCTGTAATATCGCCCTAACCCACCTAATCCCTAACCCCAACTTCAGAACCATTCAAATACAGGGTTAGTAGCATAATCTGACGGGTGGGATAAAATGTCAGGACACCATACTGCATGTGCAAATATTAAAATCTAATCACAAATATGGCTAATTAACTGTACATAGTTAGTTTGTGAACTTTTTATTTTATTTATGAATTTATTGTATTTAATTTTACATTAAGATGATAAAGGTTCCATTTAAAATATATTTTTTAACATCCAATTTATTTACAAAAAACCTGAATCTACAGAGAGAAAAATCTGTAGAGAAAGGGAGTGTTTTGAGTTTTAATGCTAGGGATTGCTCAGGGCTCCCAAATCACTAAGCCCTCCCCTACTTGTTGTGAAAAATAAATAAAAATAAGTGAGGATACTGAGGATTCTGTTGAAGCTAATATTTTAGTGAATCCTCAGATCATGTGAGATTAACTTTTGATAAATAATGGTTCACTTTAACACTAGCATCTGCTAGTAATCGCAAAAAGACATTGAATTAAATGTAAATGAAGCTTCAGATGTTTTTATCAGTTATTGTGCCAGTGATAAACATGCGCATGATAATCATAAACATACCCTTTGCATACCTGCAGATTATTATTGTTTGGGAAAGGAATGAGTCTTCTGGTTTTGGTCTCTGTTCAACACTCGCTGGCACCACCTGCTGGTGAAACTGAATAAAGCAGATAGAGATTGTGGTTCAGAGCACTATTCATGCAGTGCAATGCTGAATATTCTGCTAAATTCAAATTGCAGATTTGTGGAAGGGAATTTAGGAAGAGGGCGTCGCAGTGGGGCAGTAGGTAGTGCTGTTGCCTCACAGCAAGAAGGTCATGGTTCGAGCCTCGACTGGGTCAGTTGGCGTTTCTGTGTGGAGTTTGCATGTTCTCCCTGCGTTCGCGTGGGTTTCCTCCGGGTGTTCCGGTTTCCCCCACAGTCCAAAGACATGCGGTACAGGGTAGGCTAAATTGTCCGTAGTGTATGAGTGTGAACGAGTGTGTATGGGTATTTCCCAGAGATTGGTTGCAGCTGGAAGGGCATCCACTGCGTAAAACATGTGCTGGATAAGTTGGTGGTTCATTCCGCTGTGGCGACCCCGGATTAATAAAGGGACTTAGCCGAAAAGAAAATGAATGAATGAATGAATTTAGGAAGAGAAATAAAATGGACTGTAAAATTCTTGTTGAATACTATAGGTGACATTTATTAAACAGACTGAATAATTTGGAAATGAGGTTTAAAGTTGAAAATAAATGGTTGTTTTTAACAATGAAATAGTGTGTGAGGTATTTGAATTTGAAGACAGTTTTTGTTGCATGTCGATATTTTTTTTTTTACACACATTTTACACGTACACACACAAGCATATACTCAAATTACAAAATATTCGCAAATCTTTATCACAGTAAATGGCACCATGATAAAGAAGCAATAGATCAAAATTCTCAACATGAGGCTGTCTGTAGAGAAACTTGGCCTTAGGATTAGGATAAATTTTATTTGTCCCCGAGAGGAAATTTGTCTTGGGCAAAAAGGTGCTACAACGTTGCTCTAAGCAGACAATGAAATAAATAAAACAAATAAAACAATTAAGAACAAACAATTAAGGACATACATGGTTTAGAAAATAAGACCATATATAAATATATAAATATGAAATGTATAAAGCACAGAACACAGTCAGGTGCTTATGTACTACAGGTGCAATGTTCTTGGTAGAGTTCAACAGTTTTATCGAGGTAGGAACAAATTAATGTTTCAATCTATTAGTCTTACACATTGGCATACTCAGTCTTTTCCCTGATGGTAACAGGTGATATTCACTGAAAACAGGATGTTTGGAATCAGTACTCATATTTATTGCTCTTCTCATGACCGCCTGTTCATTTAGAGTCTGTATGGGCTTGTATTGTTTTATTCCTAATATTTTCATGCCTGTTTTTCGAATATGATTCAATTTATTTTCAATTGAACAGACAGATTTCCAAACCAGACTGTGATTTCATATCAAATAAGACTTTCAAACATAACTTGGTAAAAAACAAGCAAGATATTGCTATCCACCCCATACAATCTCAGCCTTCTTAAAAAATAAAGCCTCTGTTGTAGTTGTGTGCACAAACTCAATGTGTGTTCTCCAACAAAAAACACTGTCCATATAGAACCATATGTATCTGTAAGATGTAACTTGCCTATGTTCAGATACACTTCTTGCGTCAAGGACCATTTTTTGTGTCTTTTTTACATTTAACACAAGACAGTTTTTTATCACACCACTGAATGAAATTATCGATTTCACTGTGGTACGATGATAATTCCTTGTTTTTGTGTAAAAGACTTAAGATGGCAGTATCATCAGCATATTTCATTATACTGTATACCCAGATAGCATACGAATGTGGGCCACTTTAGGCAGTTTTGCGGCACTGGTGGTCTTCCTTCGGCCCAGACAAAATAAATGTGAGCCTAAAGTGGCCCACCTGTACAATGGCAAAGGGGGGCCAAAGATTCAAATTCATATATGGGCCATTTAAGGCAAAGATTTGGCACTTATGGCAAAATGTAATCTGAATGTGAGCCTAATGTGGCCCATGTGGAAAATGATAAATTTGGCCCAAATGATGGAAGACAAATGTGGGCCATGGTTATCAAAAATGTGGCATAGTCATTTAAGGGTAATCTGGGTCTAAACCTAAAGTGGCTCACACGTGTAAGAGCAAATGTGGCCCAGTTATCTTAAGACATATGTGGGCCACTTTTGGCAAATATTTGGCACAGTAAGCTCTGGCTATTGCGGCTGTGAGCCTAATGTGACCCAGAGAAAATATGTCAAATGTGGCCCAGTTATTTTAAAAAATATGTGGGCCACATTTGGCAAATATTCGGCACAGTAAACTCTGGCTAATGCAGCCGTTAGCCTATAGTGGCCCAGAGAAGATATGGCAAATGTGGCCCAGTTATCTTAAAACATATGTGGACCACATAGACTAAAGTCACCATCATTCAGAAAAGTGTTTGCTTTAGTTGGGCTCATTACCCTGAACCTCTAAATATAAATTTTCTTTTGGGCTGCTGTAACTTTTAAGAACTTTGCTTGAAAAGTTTATTCATTACAGCAAGCCAAGTAAAAATATACTAAAAGTGACAAGCGTCAACATAAACAGCAGCATCAAAAGCAAATAATGAAAACTGTAGCATCAATAAGCTATATAATGTATTAATACTGCAATGCATGCTGGGATTTTTGTACTTTGCCACACCCAGCATGTGTAAGGTGTAGGCCAGATCTGCGCCAGAATAAAAGCAAACTGTGCACAGAATAGTGTCAGTTTTGGTTCATTTAGTTGAATTCTGGCCAATATGTGGTATTGCTTTGGCTTATTTGTGGCCCAGAACTGACAAACAGGAACGGACAGCCCTAGAGCCATCATTCCATTCATGACATTTCAGCACGACAATGACCCAAAACACACAGCAAAAGTGGTGAAAAAAGATTAGCAGACAAAAACATTAACATTTTGCAGTGGCCCAGCCAGAGGCCTGACATAAATACGATTAAGGATCTATGGAAGAAGCTAAAGATCAGGGTGATGACAAGGGGACCCCCCAACCTTGAAGAGCTAGAGCTCATCGCTAAAGATCAATGGGCAAAAATGCCAGTGGATACATGAAAAAGCTGATCAGCAATTATAGTAAGCGTTTGATTGATGTAATGGCCAATAAAGGCTTTTCTATTGATTATTAAAAAGGGTATAAATCATTTTAGACATGCCACTTTTTGTTCAAATGTAAATAAAAGCTGAGAAATATATTTATTTTCCCAATGATACATCGTCTTATTAATTTTTGGGAGAATTCTGTGCCATGTTCTGTAAAAAAAATATAATATAAAAAAAATTTAAAAACTTGCTGCTTGAATAAAATATTAAGTCAGAATTTGCCTGGGGTATGACAAATTTGGGGTGATACGTTGATTATGAAAATCATGCAGTGTGAACTTGTTCTAAGAGTCACCAAAATACTTTTTCTCATATATTTTACTCAGCTTTACCAAGATACCAACAGGCAGACATTTCAGTAATAACTCAAGCATCAACATTACAGGGGTCTTAACACAATCTCATGCCAGTTCAACTGTTCTAAATTACTGTCTGTAGTTTGTGGATTTGCAAGTTTTTACATGATTTGATCAAGCTCTCATGAATTATTTAAATATCTTTTATTACAATTTACAATTTTATCACAGGGCGTCACGGTGACACAGTGGGTAGCTCAATCGCCTCACAGCAAGAAGGTCATTGGTTTGAGCCCCGGCTGGGTCAGTTGGCATTTCTGTGTGGAGTCTTTATGTTCTCCCCATGTTCGCAAGGTGTTCCGGTTTCCCCTACAGTCCAAAGACATGCACTATAGGTGAATTGAATAAACTAAATTGGCTGTAGTGTATGTGTGTGAATGCAAGAGTGTATGGGTGTTTCCCAGTGTTGGGTTGTGGCTGGAAGGGCATCCGCTGGGAAAAAAATATGCTGGATAAGTTGGCGGTTCATTCCGCTGTGGCATCCACTGATTAATAAAGGGACTAAGCCGAAGGAAAATGAATGAATGAATGAATTTCATCACAAATCAGCCAATCTTCTGCCAATAAATGGTTATGTTTTCCCTTGAGAATGTGCTGGTTTGTTTTATATAAAAGAATAATAAAAAAGAGTAGCCTAGGGGTTACAAAATAATCAGGGCTAATATCCAAAAGACTATGTCCATACCGATCCAGCGGAAAATCGGATTAATAATTATAATAATGCATAATCACAATGACTAATTGGTAATTAAGAAAGAAAGAAAGACAAGGCAGACGTAACATGCTAATCAAAAAATCTCGTCCTATCACTAATTAAATTAAAATAAAACAATGGGTCATTAAACCCAGGATATCATCATTATGAGTTTGTTGTTATCCTGTGAAAAGGACAATTTAATTTAATCCGTAATTCAATTTATTTGCATTTAAAGGGATTAATTCTGACATCATTTACTCACTCTTTACTTGTTTTAAATCGTTTTGAACACAAAATAAGATGTTTTGAAAAATGCTGGAAACCTGTAACCACTGACTTCAATAGTATTTTTTTTTCTAGGTATCAAGAAATTTGTGCTGCCCATTACATTACAAACCGCTGGAGAGGGCAAATTCTTCAGCAGGATAGCACTCCTCATACTTCAGCCTCCACAAAGCTCCTGAAAGCAAAGAAAGGTCAAGGTGCTCCAGTATTGGCCAGCCCAGTCACCAGACTTGAAAATTATTGAGCATGTCTGGGGTAAGATGAAGAAGAGGGAATAAAGATGGATGCAAAGAATCTTGATGAACTCTGGGAGTCCTGCAAGAACGCTTTCTTTGCCATTCCAGATGACTTTATTAATAAGTGATTTGAGTCATTGCAGAGATGTATGGATGCAGTCCTCCAAGCTCATGGGAGTTATACACAATATTCATTATTTTTCCACTGCAGCATGACTTTATATTCTATACTGTACATTATTTCTGTTAAGTGACAAGACTTTTGTCTAAGCAAAGTCAGACCTTACTGTCCTAATTATATAATAAAAAAATCAAGGCATGATCATATTTTTAGGTAAAATAAGTGTAATCTAGAGGCATTTGCCTTTCATATAAGCCACTTCTGAGACCAAATGATCAACTAGAAGTCAAGTTATTATTTGTTGTTCCTAAAACTTGGATAGGCAACAAGACTTTTGTCAGGTAGTGTAGATCAAATATTTTAATACTTTTGAAATCCATACACAACAAGCTGATTTAAAAAACTCAACAAGGAAATATGTGAAGGAAAAAAAAAAAAAAAAAAATTATATATTTATATATATATTTATTTATTCATTCATTTTCTTTTCTTTCAGCTTAGTCCCTTTATTAATCTGGGGTCACCACAGTGGAAATGAACCAGCAATTTATTGAGCATATGTTTTACACAGCAGATGCTCTTCCAGCTGCAACCCATCACTGGGAAGCATCCATACACTCTCATACACTACGGACAATTTAGTTTACCCAATTCACCTATAGCACATGTGTTTGGACTTGTGGGGGAAACCAGAGCACCCGGAGGAAACCCACGCCAACACAGGGAGAACATGCAAACTTCACACAGAAATACCAACTGACCCAGCCGGGGCTCAAACCAGCGACCTTCTTGCTGTAAGGCAATTGTGCTACATACTGCGCCACCGTGCTGCCCCACATATATTGAGAATTACATGTCACCTGAAAGTTTAATAAATACATTTTCCATTGATGTATGGTTTGTTAGGATAGGACAATATTTGGCTGAGACACTGAGATACAAATTTTGGTTTTGGTTGAGTGTTGAAAAGAATCAAATATTGATTAAAGTTGTGCAAATTAGTGTTTAGCAATGCATTTTAAATCTATAAACAATATTTATGGAACATGATCTTTACATTGTCATCATAATAATACTGACCTTAAAATGGTTATAAAAATTAAAAATGTTTTTATTCTAGCTGAAATAAAACAAATAAGACTTTCTCCAGAAGAAAAAATATTATAGGAAAAAATGTGAAAAATTGGTGTCACAGTGGCTCAGTGGTTAGCGCTGTCTCCTCACAGCAAGAAGGTCACTGGTTCGAGTCCCGGCTAGGCCAGTTGGTATTTCTGTGTGGAGTTTGATTGTTCTCCCCATGTTCCTGTGAGTTTCCTTCTGGTGTTCTGGTTTCCTACACAGTCTAAAGATATGCGTTATAGGTGAATTGAGTAAACTAAATTGGTCGTCCTGGGTTGCAGCGGGAAGCGCGTCAATTTTCTAAAACATATGCTGGATTAGTTGGCGGTTCATTCAGCCTGATTTCATGAGGAAATGTAAGTATTTTACGTTTTGTCAGTTTAGTGGCTAATTCGTATGAATTCGTACGAGTTCAGTCGATTTACGATTTAGAGTCGTGGCACCTAACCCCAACCGTCATTGGGTGATGAGCAAATCGTACAAAATTGTACAAATTACATCGTACAAATTCATAAGAATTAGCCACTAAATCAAAAAGTTACGAATTGCCGTGAGATTGCGTTGGTTCATTCCGCTGTGGCGACCCCTGATAAATAATGGAATTAGGTCGAAGGAAAATGAATGAATAAGTGAATAATGTGAAAAATTCCTTGCTTTGTTAAACATAATTTAATATTATTAAATTTGTTTAAAATATTTTTCATCATTTTTGAAAAAAAAAAAAAAATAATTTTGACTTCAACTGTACACTGTAAAAGAAATCCGTAATTTTACGTTTTTTTTTTCTGGCAAAAAAAAACAAACGTAAAATAACAGTTGTTAAATTACAAAAATTTACTGTAAAATAACGAACTATAAATTACAGAAATTTCCTTAAATTCAAATTTCTGGTAAATTTCTGTAGTTCAAGCTCTGTTATTTTACAGTAAATTTCTTTAATTTAACAGCCGTTATTTTACGTTTTTTTGGTACCCCAGCTGCCGGAAATAAACCGTAAAATTACAGATTTTTTTTACAGTGTATGTGACAAAAAAAAGACAAAATAACAATATTAATTGAAAAAAGGAAACAAAGTCAAAAGAACTGTTAAACGAGGAAAAGATTCATTTTTTGGGCTTCCACAGGGTGAAAGGTCAGCTGCACCAATAAAATCCTGGGGTTGAGCGAGAGAAGATAAACAAGTAGTTGAGATTTGCTGCCTTTCACCATATCTTTTAAGTGGTAATAGGATAACCCCGGACACACGGGCAGCCTATCACGCTGCCCCTCACACTCGACCCCCGTGTGAGCCCGAAAACGGCTGCTTTGTTTGCAGCTATTGGCTCCTATGTGCCTTTCCGTAATGAAGTGACCTGAAATAATGGAAAGCGCTCTGCTTCACTTGGATGATTCTGGCCGGGATAAGAGCAGGGATCCTGATTCTGAGACACAGTTCATTTCATTTTTCGCCTCTGATGAGATCTCCGTTATCTGATAAAAATTGAACAGCCATTACCGGCTCGAGTGGAGGCAGGCTGACTGCTTCTAACAGAAATCCTATACACTCCACTTTGTCAGCATTTCTGAATTCATTGTCACCAGGGGTTGAGCTGGATGATAGGAATAATCTGGCACAACCAAGATTGACAGTTCATTTCAGAAATCAATATTTACAATTTACTCCTTTCAAAGTTCATTCTGGGAGAAGATTCCATATTATCCCTTACCAAATAAGATGATCATATCTCGACCGGGGCTCTAAAATGGGTTTCCCAAAATGTGCAGTTTTTGGTAAAAATCAATGTCGGCATTGTGCACTTTAATCTGGCCTTTGATGACAGTAAATCTTTATCTTTTCAGTGGCGAACGGCGGTAGGGTGCTGAGAACATTTCCTCCCAGAACAAAGCCCCCTTGCCCCTTGCACACTCCTCTAGATACATAGGGCCCTAATATGGCTGGACATGCCTCCGACGGGTCATTAATCAGACACAGTGACAGCCACCTCTCCTCATCCACGGGCAGACAGATGAAGAGAGAAACACGAGGATTATAGAGAGGCTGAGGAAAAAGCTTGTTTTTTTTCTCTTCTCTTTTTCTCAAGCCTCCAATGAGATCCGCTTGTTGTGATTTCATTCCAGCTTATTGCCGGCATCTGAAAGTCATCAAATCAAAAAGGTTTGAGCTGATGAATGGCCTGATATTACTTGAATCCATGCCTTACTCCCTTGCAAATACAATCTTATTATAATGCTGTTGGTAGTGTAGAATTAATTTTTATTCATTGCAATTTTTAAATCTGATGAAATTGAAGTGCTTTTTTCATGTAAAGTTCACCCTGATTTATTTATCATTTTATTCATGAAAACATTCAATTATTTAAATAAATTTGTACAGATATTTACAAAAAGTCTACACGAATCCTTAGAAACCTTAATAAACTGAATTATTATTTTACACTAATACAAAACAGTTATTTTATTGTACTGGGATTAATAGCAACATCTGAAAAATGTACCTCTATATACATTTCTGGAGAGCGCCAAATACGTACCAGGAGCTACGTTTTTTTTTTTTTGCAGTTTTTGTTTTTGCGAATCCGTCAGAGGTCACTGTGTACGCTTTTTGAGATCTAAAAGTTCTCTCACGAGTGCCATTCGCGCCTACTCTTCTCACGGAAATCCACCAGAGGCCGTTGTTGACAGACTGACTGACTGATCGATTGACCGATACCCCCACCCTCATCCTTCCCTAAACCCAACTGAAAGGCTGTTTCTCAATTCCAAGAACGCAGAGAACGAACTTGCGTTCTTGTGGAAACCGGTCTTGCCAGGTCACCTCAGAAGAACGAACTGGGGAGACCACGAGAACAGAGAACGCATCCTGTGAGAAATGAGGTGCTGCGTTCTTCCTGATGGTCACGTGACCTTCACGGAAAATTATTTAACCATTACAGCATTCATACAACGATTTGTTGTTTTTCCCCTTTTCAAAATATACACTATGCATAAAGACTTTATAAATATACGTTGTAAATATAAATAAAACAGATTTTAATACCAATTTCAGCAAATAAACACCCTTAATGTCCTTCGTTCTTGCGGTCTTGAGTGTTGGAACTGAACTTTGGCAATTGATAATGACGTTACATGAGAATACGAGGACACAAACGCTGAAGAATGCATATTGAGAAACAGCAATAGTGTTTTAAAAAGCACAGATAGACCCGCACACACACTTCCCTAAACCAAAGAGCATAAAATCACCAAGAGGCGACGCTGTTGTTATTTGGGAAACAGCCACTAGATACCGCTAGTGTCATGCGGCCGCCATTTTGGAATGAAAATTCCAATAGGACAACAGATAACTAATGTTAGACAATGAATCAAAATATTGAGTTAAATTTCTTTAACAGACAAAACTGGAAAAAAGTACTACTGTATATACTATTATAACATATAGCTAATACTACAACAAAAAGTGTACTGTCAGTCTGTTATCAATGTCCCATTTTGAAAGTCATGTTAATTAAATTGAACATGTCAGCATTTATTTGTATTATGCCAGTGAGTAAACTATTAAATTAAAATAATTTAAAGTAAATTCACCTAAAAGTGACTATTTCAAGAAAACAAGTATAGTACAAATATATTAAACTACAAGTCTGTAAAATAAACTATTAAAAGTTCTGATAATCAACAGTCTTGTGACTGTAAGTGTTGTATTGTCGTCTTTCAGGTTGTATTTCAGCTTTAATGCGCTTTTTAAATAAAAAAAAAAAAAAAAGCAGCTGCTTGCCATCGCGACGTCAATAAGATCCAATGGATGGCTGATTGATTTTACTCCAAAATGGCGGAATTGCGGGGTTATTGCTGGGCGCTGCTGTTGCAATAGAACGATCTATAGAATGTCGCCTCTTAGTGATTTTAAGCTCTTTGCCTAAACCCAACCGAGAGTGTTTTCAAAAGCACTCCAGAAAAAAACGTTGTGGCAGCCTGATTTTTACCACATTTTCAGATTCTTTATTTTAATTTTTTGCTTCTGTATTTGTTTCTAGACCCGTTCTTCGTCAGACTTAAACCCCGTTGTTGCAGTCAACTCCGTTCTGCATCTCGAGTCCGCCGACATACATGGCGAGCTACTGGACAAACTGGTAACAGCGGGAAAGCCATCCATATGGAGGTAAGTGGTCAGCTGGTAAGCGAGAAAAGGAATGGGTCGTACCGCCCCATGGCGTTCATTTTAAAGCCGAAATGCACCCATACGTACTTCTGGATACATAATTCGTGATATCCAGAAATGTATATAGGGGTACGTTTTCTGAATGAGAATATGTTAAATATTATTTGTTATATTTGTAATTTTTAAAGTAATAATAATAATAATAGTAATAATAATAATAATAATAATAATATATCAATCGTGTATTTGTCCAATTGCTTTGTATATATTCATTACAAAAGATGAAATGTTTTGCCTAATATACTGTACAGATGTAATGTTTTTAACGAACATGCTAATTTTGACAGCAGTTTTATTCATTGTGTTTTAATTAAGATTTGGTCACATTTTAGTCTTCTGAATGGTTTTAGTCTAATTTTCATTTACAAAATTAATTGAAATGCCTTAATTGAACATTTATCAAAAATCTCCGGTGTGGGTAGGCGGGTCTGTGACCCGCGCTCTCTAGCGGCAGGACCAGATGGCTGCCGCCTTCATCTGACTATATCCACAACCTCTGTTCCCATCCCCTGTTGCGATGTTATGTCTATGTGTTTATGTGCTTGGTTGCTGGGGCTTTCCCTCCCCAATGATCTCACACTGCCCTACTTCAAGGATAGTCTGAGAGGGGCTTTTTTTCGCCTCCCTCTTCCCAAATGTATCTTATTTCCTCTTTCTAAAAGCTACCTCTCGTCTGACTTGTCTTCCCCTGAAATGTGTGATGTTTGTGTATGGTCGGAGGGGTTCAATTTCGCTTACATGTAAAAGTGTATGTGACAAATAAAGGTTTTTCATCATCATCATTATCATCATCATCAAAAAACATCTATTACTGTGTTTTTGTTACACTACTAAATGTAATCTACACCGAGGCGTAGCTTGTGGGAGGATCGGGGGGAAGTATCCGACACTGGCAATTATAACCTCCTTTATCTACTTGTATGAATGGTAATTAAAAATAAAGAAACAAATCAAGCACCCCCTCCCTCCAATGTTCAAACCAAAACTTTGCATCTAAATCTACATATTAAAAAATATAGAAATAGAAATAAAAAGATGACTTGATCAAACTGATAAAAATAAATCAAGCAGCAACGAGAAATGAACATGAAACTAGAAACAAAAAAGCCCAATAAAGAGCTGTAAATACCATTTCTGATTAAATTAAATGTTACCACATTAAGTCATTTTCATCTAGTTAAGTTGACTGATAGATTTTATTTAGGAAGAATTTGAGGAAGAAATGTTGTTCTTATCTACTTTATTAGCTTTTCAAATAATGCAAAAGTTTAACCAAATAATGATCGATTAAATGATTAAATGCATTTAAAAAAAGAAAGCTTATAACGTCTGTAAATTTAGCTAAAAGGACTGATATAGCAATAATTTATAATATTTTAACTGTACACAAAAAAAAAAGTTTTTTTTTATTTTATTTATTTAACATTTTTTTTAATTATTTAAATTTTATTTATTTATTTATTTATTTATTTATTTATTTATTTATTTATTTATTTATTTATTTATTTATTTCAAATAAGAATTTCACCAAGAGCTCATTATTGTTGAAAGAAATATGAGAAATACATAATTGCATTACATTAACTAAACATGACTTCCCAGGGATGGGTTGCGGCTGGAAGGGCATCTGCTGCGTAAAAATGTGCTGGATAAGTTGGCGGTTCATTCCGCTGTGGCGACCCCAGATTAATAAAGGGACTAAGCCGATAAGAAAATTAGTCATTCAAATAAATAAATAAGAAAATACCCAATTTTAAAACATTTTATTTGTTTAACTCAACGTCAGTGTAACCAATAACCAACATCAAAGAGCTGTGAACATAAAAATGTGCTTAAATTAAATTATTGAATATATACATAATTCAATTATTGAATTATGAACATTTATTCTAATGGAAATCCAGATAAACACAAAAAAGCTTGGAAATGCTTCACATGGACAAACATCGAAACATGAAAACAGCGGTGATGTGGGCAGAGTTATCCAAGTTTTATTTAAGGTAGTTATTTACTTTTCATATGTTATTGTTTAGTAATGTTTAGTAATTACTGTACATCCATCCATGTTATTAATATACGCAACTGATTATCTCATGCTCGGTATAACAGATTGAAAGGTGTTTTTGTCCCTAATTTTAAAAACCTGGAATGTAAATTCATTTTTATCACATTGATCGGGACATTACACCCAGTAAATACAGTTGAAGTCAGAATTTTTAGCCCCCTTTGAATTTTTTTCTTCTTTTTAAAATATTTTCCAACTGATGTTTAACAGAGCAAGGAAATTTTCACAGTATGTCTGATAATATTTTTTTCTTCTGGAGAAAGTCTTATTTTTTTTAATTTCGGCTAGAATAAAAGCAGTTTTAATTTTTTAAACACTATTTTAAGGTCGAAATTATTAGCCCCTTTAAGCTATCTTTTTTTTTCGATAGTCTACAGAACAAACCATCGTTATACAATAGCTTTCTTAATTACCCTAACCTGCCTAGTTAACCTAATTAACCTAGTTAAGCCTTTAAATGTCACTTTAAGCTGTACAGAAGTGTCTTGAAAAATAT
The DNA here is from genome assembly GCA_903798195.1 of Danio kyathit. NCBI lineage: Eukaryota > Metazoa > Chordata > Actinopteri > Cypriniformes > Danionidae > Danio > Danio kyathit. The sequence continues at coordinate 10,503,942 of LR812534.1, forward strand.
CTAGTCAAATATTATTTACTGTCATCATGGCAAAGATAAAATAAATCAGTTATTAGAAATGAGTTATTAAAACTATTATGTTTAGAAATGTGTTGAAAAAATCTTCTCTCCGTTAAACAAAAATTGGGGAAAAAATAAACAAGCGGTCTAATAATTCAGGGAGCTAATAATTCTGACTTCAACTGTATTAGCTAAATAATAGTCATTGTTAGATTTTTTAATTGTTTTTTAAAGAAGGATTAAGGATAATTATAATGCTACAGCCAAATCATAAAGAGACTGATACAGAGCCGTATCCCTCCAGCTGTGGGATGTTGGCCATTTTGCTATATGATTTAGCCCATATGGTTATACTGGCTTTTGAATATTCTTTTGTGTCATGAAATTCATTGACAATACAAAATATATAAAAAAAAAATTTTTTTTTGAAATAAGTAAAAAGATTTATACTAAAAAATACCCACCAGGTGGCACATGAAACAAGATTCTGTCACTCAAAACACAGTTGCTAGGCCCAATCAGACTACTCTTGGGCACTTTGGCTTAGCAATAAAGGAATACGTCTTGAATTAATATTTATTTTACTTGTTTCAAACACGTATGAGTTTCTTTATTCTGCTGAACACAGAAGAATGTTTTATTTTAACTTTGGTTATCAAACTGTTGATGGTACTGTATGTGTTCATCTTCATTCATTTTCCTTCGGCTTAGTTCCTTTATTTATTAGGGGTTGCTGCAGCGAAATGAACCGCCAACTTTTCCAGCATATGTTTTACACAGCGGATGCCCTTCCAGCTGCAACCCAGTACTGAGAAACACACATACACACTCATTCACACACATATACGACCAATTTATTAAATTCACCTATAGCGCATGAGTTTGGACTGTGGGGGAAACCAGAGCAACCAGGGTAAACCCACGCCAACACAGCGAGAACATGCAAACTCCACACAGAAATGCCAACTGGCCCAGCCCAGGTTCGAACCAGCGACCTTCTTGCTGTGAGTCTACAGTACTAACCACTGAGCTACCGTGCTGCCATGTTCATCTTGAGCAATGATAATTATAAATCATTGACATGACTAGAAAAATTTATGTGAAAAAATTTTCATGTTTGTCTTAACTATGCTTTTAATATAGCGGTCATTTTGTTAAAAAATTGATAGTTGTAAGCTGCACATTTATAGTATAAATAAATATCCTCAATAAAATATTGTCACCTTAGAATTATAAGGTTCTATCTGACATTTTTGTCAAAATTGAGTTATTCACATATTCTTCATAAACGACAACTGATTTACAGTATGTGATGTTTTTGTATAAGTTGTTTACATTTTAAGACTTTTTATTTAAAAAACAAAAAAGGTTTTATCTACAAAGTTGAACCCTAGCTTGGCTCTATAAGGTTCTTTCTGTTAGCCAATCAGCATTTTTTAATGCACGCACGAGGACCAATCAGGATCAGCTTTCTTTGTAATTTCGCCGGACTGCTCCAGCGGGAAAGACCAGAAAGACAAAATCACACAAAATTAGAGTCGACCAAATAATGCACCACACAAAATTGAGAAGAAACCTGAAACTGAAAAAATGTGTGTAAATGTGATGATTTAGAAGCATTTTATGACATTGAGATGAAATGTTAAATTTTACATTGTTGAAAAAGAAACAGCTATTAAAAAAATGTAATAAATTAAATTTGAAATATTTTGATTTGTGCATATATGGTAAGTGAAACATTTTCCAGTGTTTATTAAACTCATTTGCTCTTTGTCTGTTTTCTTTTAAAGTCTTTAAATTGTATATTAAGCCTTGAAGGACAAATTCTCAGTTTAATTAATAGGGCAAACAATCCAATGAATATAATTCAATAGTTCATATAAAGCATAAAATTTAATAAATATTAACATATTAATTTGATAAAATTAACATCTGCACTGGACAAAATACTTAGCCCAGCCTTGTATGATTAATTTGAACAAGAAAAAATATTCATCCTAAAACATTAAATAAATGTTATAGATAGCAAAGATTTAACTTTCTCAAGCATCAACATATTGTTACTTTGATAATTTACATGTAGAGTACATTTAGGGTCTCTGTCATGTTAATGTATGAAAGAGAACTGTTATGCAATTATTCTTTGCTATATGGAATGCAAAAACTTTGAAGCTCAATATCTCAAAATCAGAACGCAGATAGAACCTTATAATTCCAAGGTGACGATATGAGAAATAATAACAGATACCAACATGTGGCAACATTATAATGATATGAACATTGCAAAAACCCATTTACACTTGACTGCATAACAAAATCATGGTTCCTTTACAGCAGTTGGTTCTCTGGGTTAATATGCTTCCCTGGGCAACTTATGGAGTGGAACGGGAGTTCCACCTAAAAGAGCAGTTCTAATGGAGTCGTACGCTACAGTACGTGTCGGTATGCTTTTATGGCCGTTTCCACTGTCAAAAGGTACCTAAAAGCAAACCGTACAGTACCACTTTTTGGGTACCCTTTGCAATGGGTAGCTGAATGCTATTGGTTTACAGAGAAGCACGTACACAAGCAATTAGAATGAAAACAAAGGAAGTGCCATTTTTAAATACACAGCAGAGACATTACATAGTAATACTATCTACATATAATAACGAGCCATGGTCGACCTGAGCTCAAATAAACCTTGTCGTCGTCTTGATGAACAACCACAAAGCCAAGAAGAACAAAACCTGTTGTGTCCTGTAGTTGTTTTACGAGGCAGTCTAAAAGCGCGAGTGGTTTCATTTTCTTGTGAGCGCTCGCTATGTGTCTATATTTGAAAAAAATGAACTTCTTGAGCTGATGATAATAACGTGCGCATGATTATTAAAGTGCTTCTGACATCCTTTCAGAAGCGGACAAACGCGAGAGTGAAGTGCAAAAAAACAAAGGAGCAAATGATTCTCTCAGCAACCTAAATTGTATATAGCGGTACATTTTCTGAATGAGCCTGGGTTGGATTAAACATGGGATTTTATTTGTTGCATGTTTCTGGTCTCTCACGTTTTGAAGATATAAGACATTTAATAGCATTAAATATAAAATATCTTCATATAAATGTTTCAGCAAATATGCTTATCAAAATAAAAAAAACCTCACATATTCTTTAAAATATGCATAGGGTGCAGCCCCCTGTTTGAAATTCACCCTGAGAGTCTGGCGAAGGGATGACAAAAACACTTTGACTGAAAATAAATCACAGGAATACTGTGTCTCAGAAAAAAAAGTAGATCTTTCCCTTTAATTCTAGGTGTAAACATTTTCTCTCACCGCTGAACAGAATTATATATAATAAACTTGGATTTAGAAACTATACCAATTAGAGGCAATGCTTTATTTTGTTGACTAGTCAATTGGTGGAAAACGCAAGCTATAAATTGAATATGGTGAGTCATCTTTTGACTGTCTGATCACTGTGGTAAGGATTAACAGTGCCAAAACTGTGGCGGAGAAATCGCAGACATACCCTAGACGACTGGATCCATACATTGACCCAGTCTACTATTACACTTGCACAGCATGTCTCACACTTATATGAAACTGATACCAAAAACAGTCTCAGCACAATTCTATTGGAGAATCAAGTCTAGATTAATCTAGTTCTCGCTGTACAAGTATAGTTCACCATGTTTTTAATGTGAATTTGACTACAGTTGATTTACAGGAGTCAGTGAGCTCTGCTTTTTTATAGCATATGTTTGACTAAAACAAAATTACATGTAAGAACAAGTAAGTTACAATTTTTATGCCTTCCCATGAGATTGGTTTGAACATACTTCACACTGTAAAACATTTCTAGTAATTAACAGTTTTCCTGTTTTGTATTTACCGCATTTACCATATTTACTGTATTTATTCCCCTATTTTTTATTTATTGTTATGAATTGCATTATGGGACGTTGATCTCTGCTTTGTTGTATTTTGATTTTAATTATTCAACATTGGAGTTTAACAATGTGACTTTTTTTTGAAAGTTAAGTAGTTTGATACAATATTTCGCATAAGAAATAATATACAGTTAGGTCCATAAATATTTGGACATGGACACAGTTCTAACATTTGTGGCTCTATACACCAACACAATGGATTTGAAATGAAACGAACAACACTTTAACTGCAGACTGTCAGCTTTAATGTAAGGGTATTTACATCCAAATCAGGTGAACGCTGTAGCAATTTCAACAGTTTGCATATGTGCCTCTCACTTGTTAAGGGTCCAAAAGTAATTGGACACAATAATAATCATAAATCAAACTTTCACTTTTTAATACTTGGTCGCAAATCCTTTGCAGTCATTTACAGCCTAAAGTCTGGAACGCATAGACATCACCAGACGCTGGGTTTCATTCCTGGTGGTGCTTTGCCAGGCCTCTACAGCAAATGTCATCAGTTCCTGGTTGTTCTTGGGGGATTTTCCCTTCAGTTTTGTCTTCAGCAAGTGAAATGCAAGCTCAATCGGATTCAGATGAGGTGATTGACTTGGCCATTGCATAACATTCCACTTCTTTTCCTTCAAAACCTCTTTGGTTGCTTTTGCAGTATGCTTTGAGTCATTGTTCATCTGCACTGTGAAGCGCCGTTCAATGAGTTCTGAAGTATTTGGCTTAATATGAGCAGAAAATATTGCCTGAAACACTTCAGAATTCATCCTGCTGCTTTTGTCAGCAGTCGCATCATCAGCAAATACAAGAGAACCAGTTTCATTGACAGCCATACATGCCCATGCCATATCACTACTACCACCATGCTTCACTGCTTAGGATCATGAGCAGTTCCTTTCCTTTTCCATACACTTCTCTTCCCATCACTTTGGTACACGTTGATCTTGATCTCATCTGCCCATAGGATGTTGTTCCAGCACTGTGAAGGCTTTTTTAGAACTCTAATTTGGCCTTCCTGTTTTTTGAGCCTCACCAATGGTTTACATCTTAGCTTAGAAGCCAATTGTCCAATTACTTTTGGACCCTTAACAAGTGAGAGGCACATATGTAAACTGTTGTAATTCCTATAGCGTTCACCTGATTTTGATGACAATCTACAGTTAAAGCACATCTTCATTTCATTTCAAATCCATTGTGTTGGTGTATAGAGCCAAAAATGTTAGAATTGTGTCGATGTCCAAATATTTGTGGACCTAACGGTAAATAAATAACAGAACATTTCTTGCTGCTAATAACACACTGTAATTTGTACTGTAATATTCATCACCATCCCAGACAATTTATCACTTCAAACTATTAAAAATGTCACATTTTCAACCTTTCTCTCATTATAAATTGTTGGAGGAAAGATCAAAGTCTCATAATGCACTTCAAATGCATAAAAACATGGATCACAAAAAGAGGACAACTGTTAACTTACAGATTTTCTTTTACAGTGCAGGTAAGTATGCAAGCTGCTGTATATTTATTATTTTACAGTTACTTTTACAGTTAAATAATCAACATACAAATACATAGAGCTGTTACACAAGATACCCGAGTGAAAGTGGAGAGTCAGACCTAACTGATAGGAACAGCTTTGTTGGAAGACAGTGATTTGATCTAAGAGGTTTTTGTTGTCCAGTCTGTTTCCATTCACATAGCAGGCTTTGTCAAAAAAAAGCAGTTGTGAGTCTGTTATACTTACGGTTATAGATTGTATTTGCTGTTCCTGTAAATAACCAAACATAACTGTACCACTGTGAACATGAACTATGTGTCATATTTAATGCATGCAGAAATTGCTAAATTACATGTTTGCATGAATAATTAATAAAACCAACTATTAAACTCTAAAGCTTTAAATTTAAATGAAATAAATATGACCATGGATATATATATACATATATAAATATATTTAAAGCTTTTTATATACATGGACCCAAGATTCTCACAGAAATAAGTCAAGTTTGGTGAAGGAAAAATCTTGATTTGGGGTTACATTCAGTATAGGGGCGTGCGAGAGATCTGCAGAGTGGATGGCAACATCAACAACATATATATATATATATATATATATATATATATATATATATATATATATATATATATATATATATATATATATATATATATATATATATATATATATATATATATATATATATATATATATATATATATATATATATATATGTATATATATATATATATATACAGTTGCAATCAGAATTATTCAACCCCCTGAATTATTAGCCCCCCTGTTTATTTTTTTCCCCAATTTCTGTTTAACGGTGAGAAAAATTTTTCAACACATTTCTAAACATAATAGTTTTAATAACTCATTTCTAATAACTGATTAATTTTATCTTTGTCATGATGACAGTAAATAATATTTTACTAGATATTTTTCAAGACACTTCTATACAGCTTAAAGTGACATTTAAAGGCTTAACTAGGTTAATTAGGTTAACTAGGCAGGTTAGGGTAGTTAGGCAAGTTATTGTATTATGATGGTTTGTTCTGTATACTATCGGAAAAATACAAAGCTTAAAGGGGCTAATAATTTTGACCTTAAAATTGTTTTTAAAAAATTAAAAACTGCTTTTATTCTAGCCGAAATAAAACAAATAAGACTTTCTCCAGAAGAAAAAATATTATCAGACATACTGTGAAAATGTCCTTGCTCTGTTAAACATAATTTGGGAAATATTTAAAAAAGAAAAACTAATTCAAAGGGGGTTCAATAATTCTGATTGCAACTGTATATATATATATATATATATATATATATATATATATATATATATATATATATATATATATATATATATATATATATATATATATATATATATATATATATATATATAGTTGAAGTCAGAATTAGTTGAAGTCAGAATTATTAGCCCCCCTGTAAATTTTTCCCCCCAATTTCTGTTTAACGGAAATTGTTCTGTAGACTATCGAAAAAAAAAAATAGCTTAAAGGGGCTAATAATATTGACCTTAAAATGGTTTAAAAAAAATTTAAAACTGCTTTTATTCTAGCCGAAGTAAAACAAATAAGACTTTCTCCAGGAGAAAAAATATTATCAGACATACTGTGAAAATTTCCTTGCTCTGTTAAACATAATTTGGAAAATAATTAAAAAACAAGAAAAAAATCAAAGGGGGGCAAATAATTCTGACTTCAACTGTATATATATATATATACACTATTTATAATTTCACTTTGTACGCTTGCATCTGTTTATCTTCTAACATTTCAGAGAGCGCGGTTTCCTAAGAAAGACAAGTGCAAATACAAGTCGATTTAGATCATACAAAGTTGTCTTTGGAAGCTATCTGGTTATTTACATAACGTCTGAATCAAGCTGCACCCCAAAAACCTCATTCATTCCTTATCAAAACATAGAAAGCCCAAGATAACTTAAACTGTTTAAAGAAAAGCAGCTCCGGTGAAGGCCCCTTCTACTCTGCGTATTTAAGTCGTCCAGCACTCCATTATATGGATCTCTCAGGAGAGTCAGTACAGTGCCTCTTTATCTCTCTCCTCACCTTCTCCTCTATAAAAAAACAAATTGTGCAGCAGGCAAGAGCATCATCAACATGCACAGTGTGCTCGCTGTCATGCAGATAGCCCCTCTTTTTGGTAATGGAGAGAACAGAGATCGATAAAGAACTGGAACTGGTGCAGACGCACAGGGGCCTGTGTGGTTGGCCCTAATCCTGATGAATAATGTGGCTGTCATAATAGCAGGCAGAATGCAATGATGTGACTTAGCAGTGTGATGAATAGCCTGTCAGCTCAAGTACTGACATTGTCACACATTACCGCATATACCTGTGCACAAATGACTGCGCAATGCAAAATATACACATTTTGTTTGCACGACACAAGCATCTAACAATTGACTAAAAATGTAATTACATTTTAGTTTGGAGAAAATACCTTAAATAATTCATTAACGGAAAAATACTACATCCACTGGTGAGGTGTTCAGTTGACCATGTCTGTGTTTGTTCTAAAACACACACACACACACACACACACACACACACACACACATACACACACGCACGCACACACACACAGCCTTGTGTACAGACATATAAATGTGTGGAGTTTGCATGTTCTCCCCGTGTTCGCGTGGGTTTCCTCCAGGTGCTCCAGTTTCCCCCACAAGTCCAAAGACATGCGCTATAGGTGAATTGGGTATGCTAAAATTGTCCGTAGTGTATGTGTGTGAATGGATGTTTCCCAGAGATGGGTTGCAGCTGGAAGAGCATCCGCTGTGTAAAACATATGCTGGATAAGTCGGCATTTCATTCCGCTGTGGTGACCCCGGATTAATAAAGGGAATAAGCCGAAAAGAAAATGAATGAATATTTACAGTAATAATTTATAAAATAACAGTAATAATCTGTAAAATCGCAGTAATATTTAGTAAAATGGCAGTAATTACCTGTATCATTACAGTTATAATCTGTAAAATTACAATAATAAATTATATATTTACAGTAGGGCGACGCAGTGGCGCAGTAGGTAGTGCTGTCGCCTCACAGCAAGAAGGTCGCTGGTTCGAGCCTTGGCTGGGTCAGTTGGCGTTTCTGTGTGGAGTTTGCATGTTCTCCCCGCGTATGTGTGGGTTTCCTCCCGGTGCTCCGGTTTCCCCTACAGTCCAAAAACATGCAGTACAGGTGAATTGGGTAAGCTAAATTGTCCGTAGTGTATGAGTGTGGATGAGTGTGTATGGATGTTTCCCAGAGATGGGTTGCAGCTGGAAGGGCATCCGCTGCGTAAAACATGTGCTGGATAAGTTGGCGGTTCATTCCGCTGTGGCGACCCCAGATTAATAAAGGGACTAAGCCGCAAATAAAATAAATGAATGAATGAATGAATATTTACAATAATAATTTGTAAAATGACAGTATTAATTGGTGCATTTGCAGTAATAATTAGTAAAATAGCAGTAATTACCAGCATCATTACAGTTATAATCTGTAAAATTACAATAATAAATGATATATTTACAGTAGGGGCGATGTAGGTAGTGCTGTTGCAAACGGCAAGAAGGTCGCTGGTTCGAGCCTTGGCTGGGTCAGTTGGCGTTTCTGTGTGAAGTTTGCATGTTCTCCCCGCGTATGCGTGGGTTTCCTCCGGGTGCTCCGGTTTCCCCCACAGTCCAAAAACATGCAGTACAGGTGAATTGGGTAGGCTAAATTGTCTGTAGTGTTTGTGTGTGAATGAGTGTGTATGGATGTTTCCCAAAGATGGGTTGCAGCTGGAAGGGCATCCGCTGCGTAAAACATATGCTGAATAAGTTGGCGGTTCATTCCGCTGTGGCGACCCCGGATTAATAAAGGTACTAAGCCGAAAAGAAAATGAATGAATATTTACAGTAATAATTTGTAAAATAACAGTAATAATCTGTAAAATTGCAGTAATATTTGGTAAAATTGCAGTAATTACCTGTATCATTACAGTTACAATCTGTCAAATTACAGTAATAACTTGTAATTATGGAGCAATAAATTACTGTTTTTTTTTACAGAGTATCTATATTTTTGGTTTATATTATTTATTTATTTTTACAGTTTTTTTGTTTTTTAGTGTACTGTTTTAGGATTTATTACTTTTAATGCACAAAGTCTCCTTTTAACACACAAAGAACCTTCTTATCTAACTGAACCCATCGCTAGGCAAGTACTGTGTCATGTTGCTCGAATAGACATTTTCATTTTGTTGACAATAGGATTAAATAAAATAATAATAATGTGACAAAACTGACCCGAGCAGATAGTTTGATAAATGACATGTTTGGGATTGTGATGGAGATGTGTCAATTGATTGTGCTTTTATATAGATAGGGTACCATTCTTTTCTAAAAAAAACCTGAAATATGAGAGTGATAAGAGGTCATCATGCAATTTGAATTACGGTTCAAGGAAGACAAGAAGGGATTTATCTTTGATTTATCTGAGTCAAATATTTACCATTTAGATTTATTTGAAACATATTATTATAAGCACTTTTCACATTAGGTGGTAAGTAAGCATGCGATGAAGCTTCTGATGTAGATTGTATGTACAGCGAGGAAAATATGTATTGAACACGTCATGTTTTTTCCTGGAAATAATATTTCTAAAGAAGCTGTTGACATGGAATTGAACCAGATTTTCAATGCAAACATTAAAATAAAACGAAACAAAACATATCTGAAAAATGAATTCTGTGTAAAAACAATTACATTATACAAGGAGAAAGTCCTGAACTACTGAAACGTGTTAAATACTTTATATAAAAGGCTTTTATTTGGTGATGGCAGCTTAAAGACGCCTCTCATATGGAGAATGAAGTCACATGCATTGCTCAGGTGTGATTTTTTCACAGACTTCAACAGAGTGTAAAAATTGATGGTTCTTTGGGTCTCGTCTATCAAATCTGATCTTTCTTTTGTACTTTCTATTAGGTTTAAGTCAGGTGATTGGCTGGGCCATTCTACAGCTTGATTTCTTTCTCTGAAAGCATTTGAGAGTTTCCTTGGCTGTGTTTTGGATCATTGTCTTGCTGAAATGTTCACCCTGGTTTCATCTTCATCATCCTACTAATGTAGATGTTGGACTGAAGCAGCGAATAGTCATTTACACAGAGGAAGGGCAGAGGGTTGCTGAAGAACTACTGAGAGATTTCAGATGCTGTCTGGGATTTCACTGCCTTTCTAAACCTCCCTTTCTTCAAGTGTTCAATACTTTTTCCTGCTTCATTTCATATTATTGTTCATAACTTAATTTGTAAACTAATTAGATTTGCTTTCTTTTTATATATATATGGTATTCTTTGGTTGTAGCTCATGAGATCCTTGAGCCCCGGGCTCCCTCCCGTTGCAGGGCGAGAGGGGAGTTTGAGCTCAGGTAGATCTCGATGACTCCCCCCTTGCTTATTTGTAGCTAAGTGTCGGATATAGATGGTTGAAAAGAGGTGTACTCGCTTAGAGCTTGGCTATGGTATAAAATTTTGTGATCAATTGCTTGGGGTGCTTGTTATTTGGACTGTGGGAGGAAACCGGAGAACCCGGGGAAAACCCACGCTACCACTGGAAGAACAAGCAAAACTCTGCACAGAAATGTTGTCTGGTTTAGAAGGGCATTAAACCAGAGACATTCTTGCTGTGAGGCAACAGTGCTAATCACTGGCCACCCTGTCGCCCGTTTGAAAAGGAAGGAAAGTAGGGTTGGGGGGTGGGGTTCATACCTGCCAACATTTGGTTCGTAAATTCCGGGGCGGGGGGGGGGGGGGGGGGGGGGGGCCGGGATGGGTTTGGGGGGAATTACGTCATACGCTAATTTGCTATGGTAAATAAATGGGGTATTTTATATTCGCAATACGCTTTATGTAAGCTTGTCAATTTAACTAAATGTATTGCTATTTTAATACAGTATATCATTATAGATGAGTAGGGAATTTGCAGTAATCTCTCAGACGTAATAAACTCAGACAAGTTCTGAAACTTTCCCTTAAAACATCTTTGATTGTGCAACAAGAATAAACGGTCAAATTAAATTGTTAAAATAAAGGAGAAGCAGATCAGGTTGACTGTACAAGGGAAATACCTTCACACTGCCACCTGTTCTAAATCATTTGCCGTCGGTACGCTGAGAGGTGCTCTGCTCTCAGGCTGCAGGGGAGGCTCGTTGAGAAGAGTAGGGACGGTACAGTAATGGACAAACGACAGTCTATAAAAATCGCCAGTAACACACAAAAAAGTCGCTAGATTTGTCGCTAGTCGCTTTTTTGAAAATTTGTCGCTAAGTTGGCAACACTAGCGCAAACTGAAGAGCGGGGAGCGGGAGGAGTGAGAGGTTTAGGGAGATGGGGGCGCGCGAACTGTAGCGCGCGCGCGACCGTCACCGGAAGAGCACAAGCGCCAAGTTTCAGCCCGGACTGTACCAAAATGCTGAGGAGCGGGGGGCGGGGGAATTTCCGGGAGTTTACCGGGAGACAGACCAATACGGGAGACGGGTCTGAAATACGGGAGACTCCCGGGAAAAACGGGAGTGTTGGCAGGTATGGTGGGGTTCTTCAAGACGAAGATATTGAAATAAGAAACCTCTGGTTATTTATAGTGAGTTAGGAATCAACTGATTGGATAATTAGTTGTGAGCTGATGATGGAACAACTGAGAACAATGATAAACACGGGATCCTCTCGAAATTTGTTTATAAATAAACATCACATTGTGAACACTGTTAACTACTCTATATGCCATTCTTCCGTCAAAAATGTTATTTAAGGCAATCTCTTATCTGTGATGGCACTTTGTGCCCCTGTGGCCATTAATCATTTTTTTTACACAGACTTTTCTTTACATCTGTGGAAATCCACAGACACAGGGAGACTGGAGTGTTTTAAAACCGCGATTCATCAGCAGATCGCTCGTATGTCAGCTTATAGACAAACCAGCTGAGCGACGTGACTTTACAATGCTCCAGTGTCCCTGTATGTTTACACTCAGTAAACAGCAGTGTGTTCGGTGAACTGATGACCTTCACAGCCAATCACAGTAATTTCTGTTGAATACATGAACACAATAGCAAATCAGCGCTGTTTATGAACATGCTCAACAGTGCTTAAATGTTTGCGGGGAATGGACGTTTTTAAAATTTCAGTATCGATTGTTACCAAATTCCATTATCGTGACAACCCTACAATAAACTAAAATAACTAAATACCAAAAAGTATACAGTAAATGTTACCCAACTGTAGACAAAGGTAATCAAATCAAAGACTAAATCTTCTCAAAATAAAAGGCTTGAGAAATAAAACAAGACTATAAAAGAAAATCAAACTTCATAACTAAAATTAACTACTAAATAAAAGCAAACCAGAAAAAGAATACAACAATTGAGACAATAATACTAATTAAAGGACAAACTGGACATGGTCTAGAGACTCTTGAACTCAGCAACAAACACAAAAATAAGGCAAAGCACAAAGTTAACCAGCAAAGACTTAAGGGAATAGTGCACTACATACTGTAAAGTGAGGGAAGCGAGACACTTAGGGCGTATTCACACTACAGTTGCCTTGAACCAGGCCAAAGCACGCTTGTCCCCTCTCCCGTCTCCCCCGACGGCCCGCACATTACATCCGGGCCTAAGCACGCTTACGTCATCGATGATGCGCTGTTCAGTAAGCGCTCTCGCTCAGCACAGTGGAGATTTTTTTAGTTATATTGTTTAAGTCGTTTGATATGTGGTGACACGCAGTCAAATATTTCGCCGAACAGATCAGCCACTTTTGACGCTCATAAACAATCATAAAGTCCTCGTGCTGCAGGAATTAGGAGGTTTGCTGAAGGTGCAGCTGTCATGCAGTGAGGGGTTTGCGTCTTTAATAATCTACGACAGTGTGCATTCATTGAACAGTACGAATGATTAATTAATCCATATCAAACAGTCCCTTAAAAGTCATGTCATGCTTTCAGTTTCGGGCTCAGGGTCGTTTTGCACTCACACAACAACATAGGCAACATAGGCTCATTCTAAAAGCGTAGCCCTATATACATTTCTGGAGATTGTGAATTATGTAGCCAGTACGTATGGTTGCATTTCATTTTTAAATGAACGCTACGGGATGGCATGACGCCGTTCCTTTTCGCGGTTACCAGCTGACCGCTTACCTCCATATGGACGGTTTTCCAGCTGTTACCAGTTTGTCCAGTTAGCTTGCCATGTACGTCGGTGGACTTAAGACGAAGAAAGGAGATGACCATGACGACAGTGTTCGCGTTGGCTGAAGAATGGTTCTAGAAAGCAGACAAGACAAAAACAGAAGCCAAAAAATAAAATAAACTAGTAAATAACGGGGTCATAATGTGGTTAAATTTGAAAATGTGATAAAAATTTGGCTTTTTTCTAAATTGCTTTTTAAATTTGTCGGTTGGGTTTAGGGAAGGGGGTGGGTGGGTCAGCCGATCGGTCAGTCAGTCAGTTATTCAGTCAGTCAAACAGTCAGTTGACAGCACCCTCTGGTGGATTTACGAGAGAACAGCAGGTGCGAATGGCACTCGCGAAGTGTCCGTAGTGTATGAGTGTTGATGGTTCCCAATGATGGGTTGCAGCTGGAAGGGCATCTGCTGCGTAAAACATATGGTGGATTCTCCAGTGAGCCTACTCGCACAGATACTGTGTAAAGTCAGGGAGGACGAGGAACAGGTTTATGTATTGCGCCTTTCTGGCTCAATCAAACCTGTATTTTAGCTCTCTCCTCGTGATGGCCCCTCTCTGGCACGTCCCCTAGAAGAAGCTCCTTCTCTGGGACAGGCACCGTTTAGCACCTGCGCCCAGATCTGTGGAACCTCACATGTGGTCCATAGATGGAGCATGGAGGACTAATGTGACCTACCGTTTAGGTGGTTAACGCCGTCACTTAGGCTAGAGCACCCTCTATGAGGCATGCCTACGACCTGAAGTGGAGTCTATTTGCTGTGTGGTATACTTCTCTCCGAAAAGGAAACCCCGAACATGCCAGATCAGTGTGATGCTATCCTCCTTCAGTTGGCTGGAGCTAAGCTAAGGTAACCCCTCCGCGCTGAGGGGTTGGCGTTACGATCGTCCCCGCTCTGAGGACACAGCAATGGCGGCGCGCTGGGAGAGCATCGCCTCATCATCCAGCTCCCACAGGCGCGAGACGTGGATATTATTCTATCCTTAGGAGAGGTCTGCTCCATCACTCGACTCTTTCTGTCCAGGTAGACAGCTCTGCTGGTCGCTTTGGCATCGGTATCTGGAGGCATTTTCGGTCAGCGAAATGTGCCCGCATTTTAGGCTGACCCACTCTCATGTTTTCCTGAGACCACGGCCCACCTAGGAGCCCTAGGTTCCTACAGCGCTCGTTTAAACTATGTAGTGAACCTGCAAGCGCTGCCCACGGAGTAGGCAGACCCAGCCCCATTATTGCTGTCTCCTGCCCGCGCTTTGAGTATTTATACAGACCGTACTCAGAGCTTTAGATCCTCTGAGCCGCTTTTTATCTGTTACGGTGATCGGCAGAAGGGAAGTGCCGTATCTAAACAGAGGTGGGCCCACTGAACAGTGGATGCCATCTCCCTCACTTATCAGAGCCAGGGCGTGCCGTGTCCCCCAGGAGTGAGAGAGATCCTTTTGGGCATTAGCACGCGGCACCTCTCTAACAGACATTGTAGAGCTGCGGGCTGGGCGACACCTAATATATTTGCGAGATTTTGTAATCTCCGAGTGAACTGATTTCCTCATGTGTGCTGGGGTGAATAAGGAAATTCGGTTATGTTTTTGTAAAACGCTTGCTGCGCCTCTCTCTCTAACACAGTGATACGTGCGCTTTCTCGCTTTGTCAGTTGAGTTCCCCACTTGGCGAACCCTGCAGAGTTCCTCTGAGGCCCCCAGCATCTGACTCAGCTGAGGAGTCAGGTGTTGGCCCGTTACGTGGTTGGCATGCCTGCTGATCAGCCCGCATTCTGGGTATAGGTGCCTGCTATGTGCGATCCCCGCTGGCGATCCCATATGCTCACTCAGCCACGATGTAGTCCCCCCTCTTAGGCGAGCTCGTGTCTTCCCTCCCCGCTAACCATCTTATCATATAAGTACTCCCCCTTCTCAGGGCTAGTCCATATGCTACTTGCCACCAGGTCTCCCCATTCGAGCAGCAGGTGGCCTCCGCAGCATCCTCCCTATCGGGACTGAACGCTTTCCCAACATACTGTCATATCTAAAATTCCTAGAATTTAGCTAGCTGTAATTTTACGACTCCCCGAAAAAATATATCTAAACCGGAACAGGTAAGTAAGGTAAGTAAGGGACAGAGGACACGTTGGAAGGCTGCGTGGAGACGTGGTAAGGTACTTTCGTTGTGGCGCTTTCCATAGATTTGCCCATAGTGGAAGTTTTCCACATTGCATTAAAGTTCCCCCTACCGAAGGGGAATGCTCTGGTTACTAAGGTAACCCTCGTTCCCCGAGGGGGGGAACGGAAATGCAATGTTCCTTTGCCACAACAACTGTCCCTTAGCTGTTGAGCGTGAAAGTCTCTTCAGTTAGAAAAGGATGCCGCAGCTGAGCATGTGCAGTGCTTTTATGCCAAATTGATTATCATTGACGACAGCTGTGCACGCTGACGCTGCCAACTCATTGGCATTTCATTGGCCTGTTTTATACTCTTTCAGATGATTGGATTCTGACGAAATCCCCATAGTTTTCCACATAGCATTTCCGTTCCCCGAGGGTTACCTTAGTAACCAGAGCGATACTCCACCATAGCCTCTAAAAAGCATTATAACACCTTTAGGAATTGCATCCAGTACACAGTGGACAATTCTTTTGGAGTTACAGGGAAACCAAACTTGCAGAAAAAACTCTTTATAATTTAAGAGAAGACCTTCTGAATTAAATAACTCAGATAGTCAAAATATTTTTCTCAAACCAACCATTTAAAAATAAAGATTTGCTTTTATACAAAATGTCCTGGTTGTTCCAGATAAAATACGGATGAGGAGAAAAGTTGTGTTTGTAAATCAGTGACCATGCAAGTAAATTTTATTTCATTTAAAGTTAGAATATTTTGTATAAGTAAATGTATACAATATTTTATTAAATTAAACAAACAAAATATATTTTAGTTAAAAAAATATAGAGTAGATTTAGTCAACTAAAATCTTATGAAATTTAGTAGACTAAAACGAAAATGATTCAGAAAATAGAAAATATGACTAAAACTAAAATGGAATTTTAGTCAAAAGACTAAGACTAAAACTAAATCAAAATTTGCTGTTAGAATTAACAGTGATTGACCAGACATTTTCAGTATTATTCCAGTTATATCAGAATCAGAAAGAGCTACTTAAAGGGTCCATATTGGTACCTAAAAAGTATATATTAGTACCTAAAAATTTTAAGAGGAACACTTTTGTACTTTTTAGATACTAATATGTACTGTTGAGGTATTAATATGGAGCTTTTAGGTACAAATTTGTACATTTTGAAAAGGTACCACCCCAGTGACAGCTCGAGTACCTTTATTTCTGAAAGTATGGTAGTAAACAGACCAGAGTACCTTGAATCTCTTTAAGATCATCTTATGGCCACAGCCATAAGGGACTATCGATCTGTACTTTAGATTAGCGGCTCACCATCTCTTATCATTTGCAGCTGTCCAACTGTAAACAACTAAGCAAAAACAATAATAATAATAAATGATAGCTATCAGGCAACTTTGTAAATTAATTAAACTCATATATCTCTTTTATTAAAATGGTAAAATAAAAAAAGCAAATAAAAAAAATAATTCTAAATGTAATAATTTTGCCTTTTTTTTACTGAGACTGAAACTTTCAGAAGCTTTCAAATAAATTTTCCATCGCCCCAATCCCATGAAAGTCGCTTCTTCGAGGACTGTAGGGCAATTTGAAGCTAAATGCCATGGTTAGTGATTATTGCCTTATGTTTGCAAGCAGCCAAGCTATTATTGCTCAAGCAAATGCACTGTGTATGATCCATGTGTGGTGATTCGCCACACCTGTTGCGAGATTGGGGGGTGTATCCCTTTAATTACTTTTGAAAGCGTATAAAACTGCGTTACACTGAGCTCTAAACCATACGTCAGGGGGGACCTCGGGTGACGTTGTTCCGGCGTGTCATTGGTTTGTGGACAGGTAGGAGCTGTTTGCTAGTGTGCATTACTGCTAATGGTTGGGCTGCTCTGTTGAGGCTTCCTGTATTTTCAGTGTGGACCAGGAGACTTGAGATTGTGCTTGTAACCAAAGGAGCGCGTAATGGCGCTGAGCTTATTGTATCCGCAAAAGGTATGTTCTCGCTATGTTTAACATGGTGTAAGTGTAATGTGAGCTCTAAAACCAACCTTATTTCTTCGACAGCATTCTGGCTTTTACTGAGAGTGCCTCCAGTGTGCAGCAGGTTGTTTGGAGTGGTCGCGGTTGTTATATCCGTTGTTCTCATGGCTGAGTGACGCGTGCTGGCCTTGTTCGGAGCGGATGCCTTCCCCTTTCAAGACTGGATGCCGTTGTGTATATGCTTGCGCTTGACTTCTCGCACGTGAGTGTTTAGTTGATGCCCTAACGGGCATACACGCACGAAACCGTTCCTGTTTAACTGTCCTTCTTGGTGGAGATGCCGTGCAGCTGACCGCTGGACGATTGTTTACTTTGCAACACGTCCGTCGCAGCCACATGATCGGGGGGCGGGGCCATGAGAAGTGAGTTTCTTTAGTTGAGCCTTTCGGGCAGTATTTTGTGTGTATTGTTTTCTTGTTAATATTTGTTTATTTTGGTTATTTTCTTTATATATATTTTTTTGTTATATTCTTTTGTGATTCTGTGTGTGGTTTCCTGCTGTTACAAGGTGCAGCCGACACTTTGGTCCAGTGTATGTAAATGTATACCTTACTGATGCTGCTTACCACGCTCGTACAGTAGGTGGAGCTAACGAGCAACAAGTGCTTTATTTCCATTTTAAAACCGCTCTCTTGTGTCTATGATATTGTGGTTTTTTTTTTATCTTTTTGATTTTGTTTTCTTTGTCGTAATAGAACTGACTATTGGCCGTCTAGCTGCTGTAAGGACACATGTTTTATTGAGTGTGAATGATGCCTTTTTTAATTGTATGTGAGCATTGCTTCAGTTTTGGTAATATTGACTCTCTTTTCCTTTGTTCCAGAGCAGAGTCCCATACAACTTTCCGTTTCCATTACTTGTATGATGGTGGGGGGTTTGCTGAATTGGAGTCGTCCACATTGGGTGAATTAATGTAATGCTGTGATTTTTGTAGTGTCAATCCTCACGGGTGTTGCAGTGCTATGAATAGGTAGCGGCGGGGACTCTGGCTCTGGAGAAGGGGAGGACGGGCAGCATATGAGTCTAAGAAACCCACTCAAACTCAGAGCAGTGAATTTTATTTGTGGTGTCCATTTACAGTGTTGCACAAAATAAAGATTGTTACATTTGCATTGATTCTGAGTCCTGGCCTCTGTCTCACCGAACCTGAGTAGCCTTGTTGCTGAAGTTTTGGGTCTCTGGTCCCTTTATACCAGGGTGGCGTAGTCGGTCTATTCTTTATATTTGTAAAGTGTATAATTTAGATGTTCTTCTAAAAGTCAATTATCCCCACCGCCCGGTCACACCTGGCGTAGTCGGCAGGATTCGAACTGAGGTGCAGGTCCAGAATCTGTGTTTGTGTACAATTGTGTTAAACATTTTATATAATTTTTTTTTTTTTTTTTTTCTTTTCCTGGTGACTTTAAATTCCTTCTCATTGGTAAGTACCCTTTGATCATGGAAGCTGAACTTCAAGAAATGCGTGAGCTTGTGGCTCAGTTGCGAGCTGATAACGAGAGGCTGCGTCAGGAAAGGCTGCCCATTGAGCGGTCTGATCCTGGCACTGCCTCTGAGAGTATGTCACAACCGGCGACTTCTCGTTCGACTGATTCTAATACTGTTGAGCGATTTGTGTTTGTTCCTCGAGAGCGGCGGTGTCCAAAATTTAATGGGCGGTCTGGTATGAGTATCGATGAGTGGGTCGAAGAGGCTCGGGCGTGTATGCGCGTGCGAACGATGACCGTTAGGGAGCAAGCATTATTTCTGTTTGATCACCTCGAAGGTGAAGCCCGTGATGAAATAAGGTATCGGCCCAGTGCGGATCGAAATGATCCAGAACAAATTTTTTCTGCCTTACGTGAATTGTATGGGTGCACTGACTCTTATATCATACTGCAGGAGGCATTTTATTCTCGTCGTCAGACTGAGGGAGAGACCCTCCAAGAGTTTTCATTGGCATTATTGGGTTCGTTTGAGAAACTAAAACGACAGTCCCCAAATGCTATTTTGAATGCTGATGTGGTGGTACGAGATCAATTTGTTGAGGGCGTGTCTGATAATTCACTTAGAAGGGAATTAAAACAATTAGTGCGACAACAACCTGCTGTAACATTACTGGAGGTGCGGGCGGGGGCGATCCGTTGGGAACGAGAGGGGACGCAAAGTCGTGCCAGAGGGCGGAGTCAATCTGTTCCGCTGGTGTACGGGGCTCAATTTGGGGTTTCAGGTAATACGGGGTCGAGTGGGGAGAGTTCGTCGGCTCTAAGTGAAATTCGAGAAATGCTGGTTCAACAGCAGAAACAAATTGAGCGACTTTTCCAATTGGTTCCTCGCGAATATAGTCCACAGGTGTGTGACCCTCTGCCACGCCACCCTTCAGTGACTTGTCGAAGGTGTCACCGACCCGGTCATTTTGCTAGAGAGTGTGGTTGGAACAACAGTCCCAATTCAATTCCAACTCCTCCTCGTATTAATCCACCTTCTGGAAATAGAAGGCCTAGTTCTGGCCAAAATGCGTCGGAAAACTAGCTCCCGCCGGGCTGAAGAGCCGCAGTTTGGTGGGGGTTGTAGAGGGCTCTAGAATTTCTCAGGGTGCAGACACAATGTCTCGTTTAGTCTCCTTGTGTCCACACTGTATTGTAAACATGGGGGGTGTTTCTATCTCTTGTCTAATTGACACCGGGTCTATGGTGTCGACGATTACAGAAAGCTGTTTTCAATCGCAGTTCCAGCCTTGGGGTCCCGATCGGTTGCAGTCATGCCACTGGCTACAGCTTCGTGCTGCCAATGGGCTAGAGATCCCTTACGTTGGGTACCTGGAACTAGATATTGAAGTGTGCGGGCGTGTAGTACCAAGATGTGGGATATTGGTAGTCCGCGATCCTCCAGGCAGTAATCCTAGCGTGCCAGGTATTTTGGGTATGAATATCCTCAGTCGCTGCTATCATGATCTTTTTGGGCAATATGGCGCAGGTTTGTTCCAGTTGCCGGGTGTGGCGTCTGATAAGGAATTGTTTCAGGCCCTCCAGGCCTGCCATCGTGTAAATGGAGTATTGACATGCGGTGTTAAAGTTCGAGGGCGAGGGGTCTGTCGCATTCCCGGCGGCACTATGAAATTGGTCCCTGCTACCTGTTCTTCTGCTTTCACAGGAAGGACAGTTTTGTTTGAGCCGTCAGCGACTGGTTTACCTGCGGGCCTACTAGCCTCCCCAGCTCTGGTGCCCGTGAAGGGGAGCACGGTATGTGTACCCATTGTAAATGTGGGAGTGCATGATGCTCTGTTATACCCAGCTTCACTTTTAGGGGAATTGCAGGAGGTGTATCTGACAGCACCCTTAGAGGGGTGGCCTGACGTGTTGGGCCAGGGTGCCCCTTCCTTTCTGTGCGGCAGTACGTCTGCGTCTGTACTGGAGGTGACCGATAGCATTAAGTCATCAGGTCTGTCGGAGGAAGAGCAGGAACAGGTAAGACTGCTACTTTGGGAGTACCGTAGTTTGTTTTCTACCGGGGAGAGTGATGTGGGTATTACAGATTTGCTCTCCCATGAAATTCCTGTTACTGACAATATCCCAGTTCGTCAGCGCTATAGGCGAATTCCCCCTTCAGAGTATGAGCAAGTGAGATCTCACATTGGGCAGTTATTGGAGTCCGGGGTGATTCGAGAGAGCAGTAGTCCTTATGCCTCCCCGGTGGTCTTGGTGAAAAAGAAGGATGGCAGTCTGCGTATGTGTGTGGACTACCGCCAACTCAACGCCAAGACCCGGAAGGATGCATTCCCTCTTCCCAGAATTGAGGAGACTCTAGATTCTTTGGCTGGGGCGCGTTGGTTTAGCACCTTGGACCTGGCTAGTGGTTATAACCAGGTCCCAGTGGCTGAGCCAGACCGCCATAAGACTGCATTTTGCACACCCTTTGGGCTATATGAATGGAACCGTATGCCCTTTGGGTTGTGCAATGCCCCCAGCACATTTCAGCGTCTAATGGAGCGACTGTTTGGGGATGAGCGCCACCAGTCTGTCCTTTTATATCTAGACGACATTATAATTTTTTCTTCATCAGTACAGCAACATCTACAAAGGTTGAGACTGGTACTTGAGCGCCTCAGAGTTGCTGGCCTTAAAGTAAAACTGGAGAAGTGTAATTTCTTTCAGAAAGAAGTACGGTACTTGGGACATGTCATTTCAGCACAGGGGGTTGCCGCGGACCCAAGCAAGATAGAAGTCGTAGCTCAGTGGCCTCAGCCTAAAACTACCTCTGAATTGCGAACGTTCCTTGGCTTTGCCAGTTACTATCGCCGGTTTGTTGAAGGGTTTGCTAGAATAGCAGCGCCATTGCATAATCTGGTGGCTGAAAGTACCAAAGGGAAGGGCACTAAACGGGGACAGGACTTGGGGAAATTGTGGTCAGATGTATGCGAGTTGGCTTTTAAGACTCTTAAACAGAGCCTTATTGAAGCACCTGTTTTGACCTATGCAGACTTTACTAAGCCCTTTATTTTAGAGATTGATGCCAGCTATATGGGGCTTGGGGCCGTATTGTCGCAAGAAGTTGAGGGTAAGGTAAGACCAGTGGCTTATGCCAGCCGCAGTCTGCGACCGGCAGAGCATAATACTGCAACTTATAGCTCAATGCGGCTGGAGTTTTTGGCCTTAAAATGGGCTATGGCGGAAAAATTCCGGGAGTATTTGCTAGGGCATCGTTGTATAGTACGGACCGATAACAATCCCCTGAGCCATTTGGCCACAGCCAAACTGGGAGCCACCGAGCAGCGGTGGGCAGCGGAGTTGGCTGCTTTTGATTTTGAAGTCCAGTATCGCTCCGGTAGGTCCAATCAAAACGCTGATGCTCTGTCACGACTCCCAAGGGAAGGCTTTCCGGTAATGGAGAACATGCATTCAGGAACTCGAGTTCCTGAGCTGTTACGACGTGCAGTGGTTGTGGAACCGTCAAGGTCTGCTACCTCTGGGGCCATCGAGGCCATGCCAAGCCGGCCCGAGTCTGAACTTGTGGGTCTTCAGGAGGAGGATCCTGTAATTGGGGCAGCCCTTAAGTTCCTTCGCCAAGGGAAAGGCCCAGGGCCTCGAGAGCGACAATTAATGCCTAAGGCGCTTGTGGTTCTGCTTCGGCAGTGGAACCGGTTAGAGCTGCAGAACGGATTGTTGTATCGTCGTATCCACCGCCCCGATGGGGGTGAGGAGGTGCTGCAGCTTGTTTTGCCCATTCGACTGCAAGCTGAAGTGTTGACTCAGCTCCATCAAAATCATGGACACCAGGGTACGGAGCGTACCCTGGAGCTAGTGCGACAAAGATGTTATTGGCCAGGGATGTCCACCGATGTTGCTCACTGGGTTCAGAAATGTGAACGTTGTCAAATGGCCAAGGAGGTAGCACCAGTTGCCCGGAGTTACATGGGTCACTTACTGGCATCCAGCCCTAATGAGATTGTGGCCTTGGATTTTACGGTCCTCGAACCATCTCATTCAGGAATGGAAAATGTGCTTGTTATGACTGACATTTTTAGTAAGTTTACTGTAGCGATTCCCACTCTAGATCAGAGAGCTGAAACTGTGGCCCGTGTTCTAGTGAATGAATGGTTCTTCAAATTTGGAATTCCTGGTCGGATTCATTCCGACCAGGGGCGCCAGTTTGAAGCATGCCTGATCCACCAACTCTGTAGTCTCTATCAGGTGGGTAAGTCGCGTACCACTCCATACCATCCAGCAGGGAATGGGCAGTGCGAACGGTTCAACCGAACCATGCACAACCTCCTGCGGACTTTGCCCCCGGATAGGAAAAGAAATTGGGCTTCCTGTTTAGGTCAGCTATTGTTTTGTTACAATACTACTCCCCATCAGAGCACTGGGGAAACGCCTTACCTTTTAATGTTCGGTAGAGAACCACGACTGCCAGTGGACTTCTCGCTTGCTCGGGTGCGGGAGCCGGAGGCAGGGAGCATCCATCATTGGGTAGAGGAGCACCAGGCACGCCTGGAGATAGCCTTCAGAAGTGCTCGGGAAAGGTTGGACAGGGTTGCCCAGGGCCGTAAGGCCCAGCATGACAAGCGAGTAAGGGAACAACCTCTGAAGGAGGGTCAGCTAGTTTACTTGCGTGAACGTGGATTTAGGGGTAGGCACAAGATCCAAGACCTGTGGAGTTCTCAGGCTTACCAGGTTGTTCAGGCTCCCCTGGATGGTGGGTCTGTTTATACCGTTGCCCCTGTCCAGGATTTAAGTAAGATTCGTCGTTTTCACCGTGTTTCCCTAAAACCTCTCATTCAGGAAATGCCGGCCTGCCCTGAACTCTCTGAGAGCCTGACTGGGCTGCACTCTCCTAGTACAATGAGGGATGGGGAGGAAGGCGATCCAGGGTATGTGTTGGTTGAGAGTTTACCGGTACACGAACCTCACCTGCAAGGGGGTGGTGTTCAGCCTGTGGTGATTCAACGTCCTCGTTCATCTGTTGCAGAAGCAGCTGATAGGGATGCCGAAGGCAGTATGGTGGGTCAACCAACTATGTCAATGGGAGTGCTGCGGCGATCAACCCGTCAAGGGGCAGGCCAGCATTCTAATCCTAACCACTTACCGCGGACCGTGGGCAATGGATTACCTCAAGTAGGCTCCCAGGCCATTTTAGGGTTATGCTCTATGCAGCCATGGTTTAGGCCATGGGTCTGATGTGAGTTGAAGTTACTACTTTCATCGTCGGGACTACGATGACTGTTGGGGGGGTGAAATGTGGTGATTCGCCACACCTGTTGCGAGATTGGGGGGTGTATCCCTTTAATTACTTTTGAAAGCGTATAAAACTGCGTTACACTGAGCTCTAAACCATACGTCAGGGGGGACCTCGGGTGACGTTGTTCCGGCGTGTCATTGGTTTGTGGACAGGTAGGAGCTGTTTGCTAGTGTGCATTACTGCTAATGGTTGGGCTGCTCTGTTGAGGCTTCCTGTATTTTCAGTGTGGACCAGGAGACTTGAGATTGTGCTTGTAACCAAAGGAGCGCGTAATGGCGCTGAGCTTATTGTATCCGCAAAAGGTATGTTCTCGCTATGTTTAACATGGTGTAAGTGTAATGTGAGCTCTAAAACCAACCTTATTTCTTCGACAGCATTCTGGCTTTTACTGAGAGTGCCTCCAGTGTGCAGCAGGTTGTTTGGAGTGGTCGCGGTTGTTATATCCGTTGTTCTCATGGCTGAGTGACGCGTGCTGGCCTTGTTCGGAGCGGATGCCTTCCCCTTTCAAGACTGGATGCCGTTGTGTATATGCTTGCGCTTGACTTCTCGCACGTGAGTGTTTAGTTGATGCCCTAACGGGCATACACGCACGAAACCGTTCCTGTTTAACTGTCCTTCTTGGTGGAGATGCCGTGCAGCTGACCGCTGGACGATTGTTTACTTTGCAACACGTCCGTCGCAGCCACATGATCGGGGGGCGGGGCCATGAGAAGTGAGTTTCTTTAGTTGAGCCTTTCGGGCAGTATTTTGTGTGTATTGTTTTCTTGTTAATATTTGTTTATTTTGGTTATTTTCTTTATATATATTTTTTTGTTATATTCTTTTGTGATTCTGTGTGTGGTTTCCTGCTGTTACAAGGTGCAGCCGACACTTTGGTCCAGTGTATGTAAATGTATACCTTACTGATGCTGCTTACCACGCTCGTACAGTAGGTGGAGCTAACGAGCAACAAGTGCTTTATTTCCATTTTAAAACCGCTCTCTTGTGTCTATGATATTGTGGTTTTTTTTTTTATCTTTTTGATTTTGTTTTCTTTGTCGTAATAGAACTGACTATTGGCCGTCTAGCTGCTGTAAGGACACATGTTTTATTGAGTGTGAATGATGCCTTTTTTAATTGTATGTGAGCATTGCTTCAGTTTTGGTAATATTGACTCTCTTTTCCTTTGTTCCAGAGCAGAGTCCCATACAACTTTCCGTTTCCATTACTTGTATGATGGTGGGGGGTTTGCTGAATTGGAGTCGTCCACATTGGGTGAATTAATGTAATGCTGTGATTTTTGTAGTGTCAATCCTCACGGGTGTTGCAGTGCTATGAATAGGTAGCGGCGGGGACTCTGGCTCTGGAGAAGGGGAGGACGGGCAGCATATGAGTCTAAGAAACCCACTCAAACTCAGAGCAGTGAATTTTATTTGTGGTGTCCATTTACAGTGTTGCACAAAATAAAGATTGTTACATTTGCATTGATTCTGAGTCCTGGCCTCTGTCTCACCGAACCTGAGTAGCCTTGTTGCTGAAGTTTTGGGTCTCTGGTCCCTTTATACCAGGGTGGCGTAGTCGGTCTATTCTTTTATATTTGTAAAGTGTATAATTTAGATGTTCTTCTAAAAGTCAATTATCCCCACCGCCCGGTCACACATGCATCATTTGCTTAATATAATAAGGTAATACAATACGTTTTCAACTTTGCATAATTAGTTCAGTCGTTTCATTATTGCAAACTGAGGTATTTGAGGGGAAAAAACAGAACGATAAGACTAAAGATTCCTGCCTGCAAGCAGGAATGCTAATCTAATTATTGAGGCAGTACATTTTATCTTACTTTGCATTCGCAGGTCAGGCTTTTGCGGAGCAGATGTGCTGTGAAATTAATTTTCTTTGGTGTAACTGCAGACATTTTCACTGTCTTTGTTATGCAATTTCCATTTCACAGATGATAACCTATTATCACTTTATTCAAGGGAAACATGCTAATGGCCAGGAGGTAGACTGAATTATTCATATATTTTTTCTTCCTCGCTGCTATATTCTGCAGCGAAGCCGGCGCTGTTCATGTGCTAGGAAGAGGCTAATGCAAACATGACCAGATCCTTGTAAATTGGCTTGTAGAGGAGGCTGTTAGCATAGCGCCTGGGGACGGACTGTGATAACAGCTGATATCTCAAAAGTACAGCCTATTTGTTTGTGTCCAAGTATACGTATTTGTTTATAGTGTGTACACGACCAGCAAATCCATGTATTTTCGTGTGTAACACCGTGTACAATTTGGATTGTACACCGTGTACAACAAGGATTGTATCCTGCATATATAGTTATATATTAAAAAAACTAGGTTAATAATATGATACAAACTTTTTTGAATTTTTAAAAAGACTATAGGAATACATTTGCTTTCTGTTAATAAAACGCAAGGTGATTTCTAAAGGAAACACAGTGCAGACACAGGAGAAAAGGGCCATTCAGCACGTAATGAAGCCTCCTTGTGACGCAACCGCAACATAATGACTAATGTATTAAAGTGTAGCCTAAGGCGGTGTAAAGGGGTGGGGGTTGGGGAGTCTGAGGGCTTGGGTTTACAATTTTAGGGTGCTGGTAGCTTAATTGGTATCACCAAGCAGATAACAAAACATACATCAAGGGAGCAATCAAATCAAAAGGAGCCTCACTTAGTGCCGAGCAGATTTGCATGATTAAATGCTGATGGACTTGGTTAATATTTGCTTGTTATGTTTGGTGATACAGTGTAATATTAAAACAATCAGATACATGATTTGGGGGCTGTGTCTGGTTTAATTATAACAGTTGAAGGCTAAATTATTAGCCCCACTGACAATTTCTTTTAAATATTTCCCAATTGATGTTTAATGGAGCAAGGAGATATTCACAGTATTTCCTATTTAGTTTGGCTGGAATAAAAGTTTTAATTGGAAATGTAATAATTAAAAATGTATTATTATTATTATTATTATTATTATTATTAATTTAAGGTGAATATTAGTATCTCCTTAAGAATTTTATTTTTGACTGTCTACAGAACAAACCACTGTTGTCCAATATCTTGCACAGTTAACCTAATTTGCCTTTAATTTGTACTTTAGATGAACACTATTATCTTGTAAAATAATTTAATATATTTATACCAAATTTTCAGTTATGCAGATGGAAAATATATATTTTTTACGAGACAAAATGAGAGACACCAAGATCCAGCTCGAAATGTAGAAATTCAGATTTTTTTACAACTGAAAAATGAACAGTAGTGCTGTTAGGAATAATCTATGAATTTATAATAATAAAACAACAACCATAAATGATTGTTATTATTATTATTATTATTATTATTATTACTTTTTTTATTTAATTTAAGGTGAATATTAGTAGCTCTTTAAGAATTTTATTTTTTGACTGTCTAAAGAACATCTTGCATAATTAACCTAATTTGCCTATAGTTAATCCTTTAATTTGTACTTTAGATGAATAATATTATCTTGTAAAATAATTTAATGTCTAACTAAAAATAAAGACAAAATAAATAATTTATTATAAATTAGTTATTAATCTTTATGTTTAAAAATGTGTTGGAAAAACACAAGATGTAAATATTTTACAAATAATTTCACAGGAGGGCTAATAATTCCCACAGTATGTCATAACTATTATATAATTGATTCACAATGTAACTAGTGATTATGGTGCATATTTAGATAAATGCATGCAAAGATAATTTAGAACATCAATCAAACCCAATATTTAGTTATGGAAGTAGATGGAAGAATATATATTTTTAACTAGACAACATGAAAGACACAAGACAAACCTCGAAATTTATATTCAGATTCTTCACGTCTGATAATTAACATCAGCACTGTTAGGAATAATTTACAATAATAGAAACTACAAAAAATTATTATTATTATTATTATTATTATAAGGTCAATATTAGTAGCTCCTTAAGAATTTTATTTTTGATCGTCTACAGATTATCTACTGTTGTCCAATATCTTGCATAATTAACCTAATTTGCCCATAATTAAGCCTTTAATTTGTACTTTAGATGAATATTATCTTGTAATTGAATTTAATGTATTATTAAAAAACAAAGACAAAATAAATGACCTATTATAAATTAGTTATTAAATCTTATGTTTAAAAATGTTTTGGAAAAACACTTCAGTTGGAAATATTTTACAAATAATTTCACAGGAGGGCTAATAATTCCCACAGTATGTCATAATTATATTACATAATTGATTCACAAGTAAATAGTGATTATGGTGCATATTCAGATGTTTGCATAGTCATTTTGGGATGTCAATTGAGATATATTTATACCAAATATATATAATTATATAACAATATTTATACCAAATATTCAGTTACGCAGATGGAAAAATATATTATTTGACTAGAAAAAATTAGAGACACCAAGAAAATGAGACACCAAAATGTAGAAATTCAGATTTTTCACAATTGAAAAATTAAC
This sequence comes from Danio kyathit, assembly GCA_903798195.1. Classification (NCBI taxonomy): domain Eukaryota; kingdom Metazoa; phylum Chordata; class Actinopteri; order Cypriniformes; family Danionidae; genus Danio; species Danio kyathit. The sequence goes on from LR812534.1 coordinate 10,532,985, forward strand.
AGTATTGTTAGGAATAATCTATGAATTTATAATAATATAAACAACAATAATAAATGTATTATTATTATTATTATTATTATTATTATTATATAAAAAATAAAGAACCAAGATGTACTATAGATGGAAACATATATTACAAACTAGACAAATTGAGAGACACCAAGTCCCAGCTAGAAATTTAGAAATTCACATACCTTATGATTGAAAAATTAACAGCATGTGCTTAAAAATAATTTATGAATTTATAATAATAAAAACAACAATAATAAATTATTATTCATTTGATTGAGTGTGTATGGGTGTTTCCCAGTGATGGGTTGCAGCTGGAAAGGCATCCGCTGTGTAAAACATATGCTGGATAAGTTGGCGGTTCATTCTGCTGTGGCAACCCCTGATTAATAAAGGGACTAAGCCGAAGAAAAATGAATGAATTATTATTATTATTATTATTATTATTATATTAATAAAATAAAGAACATATCCAAATTAGTATAGAGTGGCCATAGTTGGTGAAATGATAAACATGTTCTCTTAATCTGGAGTTCACGGCAGAGTCAATGACCCTGGGATGCTCTCCCATGAACATTAAGATTGCATTTCCTCTAAAATCTGTTTATAGGAAACTAAGAGGGGCCAAATACATTGTAAGCATTTCTCTAAAAGCTTTAATTGAGCCTCTTTTTAATTTTTATGGCACCAAATCAGATTAAATCTGACCTGAAATGTGGTCATCTTCATTTCGCAAGCTTCCATCATTAGAGTGGTTGTTCACCTAATTATGAATCAGATGTCAGAGGCTTGATGGGAATGAATTTAGCAAACGAAATGCTTTTTTTTGTTGTTGTTTATAGACATCATGAGTAAATTTCAGCTGGAAGAACGTTATATATGTTATCTGGAGAGGATTGTGTAAATGTTACAAGCAGATTTGAGCTCAAATGAGTAGGCTTATATGAAAGTAAAAAGAGAAATACATCAAATTATGATAGCTTTCTAACCTTAAAATACCATTCTAACCTTTACAAATACACATTTAGTACCGCAGAAACTGAAGTGAAAGGGTTTGTCGAGTCACTAGATGGCAGTATTTTACCCAGAATCACAAACAACATGCACTCATTTGGCTGATTTTGCATATCTGTCCAATACTGTCACATACCTGATCGTCAGTAGTTATTACTGACATGTTTGCAATTGTTATAGGGTGTTACTTAATTTTTTTAGCATAAAATTATGAGCCAAAACGGTTTACTTCAAAAAAAGCGATGTGAAATTTAATTTAAAAAGTGGTGAAAATCACCTCTAAGTGTATAATAATGATAATAATAATAATAATAATAATAATAATAATAATAATAATAGTTATTATTATTACGAATGAACACAATGAAATAAAGCACACATTCAGACTATAGTTTTCCAAACAGCAGGACTCTTATCTCATTTGATTTATTTCAACGCCTTCTCTCCATGTCTTATATAAGACAGATTTCTTCTTTACGTCTGAAGAACGTAACCATCCTAGTCCTCATTGATTGTCTGACCACAGTTTATCTTGAAGAACTCTTTATTACACTACTTCCAAACCCCGATCCATATCAATTCAAATCCATATCAATATCAATTTACTCATATCAATATCTATTCTAGTCCCATAGCTCCCCTCATGGTGTTGCCCTTAAAGGCCCTTCAGTTTCCTTGACAAACAATCACAGACAAGCATTAAACCTTTGACTGAGGCATCAACACGACCAACCATTTCCGTGATTGTATTGAATGTATTACAAATACCCTTGATTCATGCATGTCTTTGTTTATTCATGCCTCCGCCGAGCTACCTTGCTGTTTCTTTCAAATATATGTAGAGAAGCCTTTATAGATTACATTTAGTCTGGAGGTATTGAATTTTTTTAATATCTCTAACAATAAAAGGCAATACCAAAATAAAAGAATGACAAAAAAAGCTCAATTGTGTTTCATATACAGCTGAAGTCAGAATTATTAGCCCCCCTGAATTATTAGCCCCCCTGTTTATTTTGTTCCCCAATTTCTGTTTAACAGAGAGAAGATATTTTCAAAACGTTTCTAAACATATAATTTTAATAACTCATCTCTAATAACTGATTTATTTTATCTTTGCCATGATGACAGTAAATAATATTTGACTAGATATTTTTCAAGACACTTCTATACAGTTTAAAGTGACATTTAAAGGCTTAACTAGGTTAATTTAACTAGGCAGGTTTGGGTAATTAGGCAAGTTACTGTATAATGATGGTTTGTTCTGTAGACATTTTAAAAAATATATAGCTTAAAGGGGCTAATAATTTTGACCTTAAAATGTTTTTTTTTTTTATTAAATATAAACTGCTTTTATTCTTGCCAAAATAAAACAAGTAAGACTTTCTCCAGAAGAAAATATATTATCAGACATACTGTGAAAATTTCCTTGCTCTGTTAAACATCATTTGGGAAATATTTAAAAATTCAAAAGGGGGGCTAATAATTCTGACTTTGACTGTAAGTTCATATTTGGATTTTACATCTACATGGCCATATGAACACACATATGAAGTTATAGCTAGTAAATGTAAACATATATGCAAATATTTGTAATGTTTTCATGTTCCAGTGGTTGAAATTTTCTTGTGATATTTCCTTTTGACATATGACATATTTTATAGATGTGAAATCCAAATATGAACTTGAATGTCATATATGTCATTTGCATATATTGCTATAGATCAAATTAAGTTATTCAAATATGTATATTTCTAGTTGGATTTTCTGGCAAGGAACTATTTGTAGATTTTATTTATAAGTTCATTGGCGTCCCATATTAAAATCCGATACTTAAAAATATATGCAAATTGCATTTAAGACATACTGCACAAGTTCGTATTCGGAATTTAAATATGCATATGAGCGCATATATACAATTATAGCTAATATATTTAAACACATATTAAATATTTGTAATTCTAATTCTTGAAAAAATATATGAGCTGCCATTTTTGCAATATTTTGAAATATATTTTGCATATATGACATATTTTATAGATGTGAAATGCAAATATGAACTTGAATGTCATATACAGTTGAAGTCAGTATTATTAGCCCCCCTGAATTATTAGCCCCTCCTTTTATTTTTTCCCCAATTCTGTTTAACGGAGAGAAGATTTTTTTCAACACATTTCTAAACATAATAGTTTTAATAACTCATTTCTAATAACTGATTTATTTTATCTTTGCCATGATGACAGTAAAAAATATTTGACTAGATATTTTTCAAGACACTTCTATACAGCTTAAAGTGACATTTAAAGGCTTAACTAGGTTAATTAGGTTAATTAGGCAGGTTAGGATAATTAGGCAAGTTATTGTATAATAATGGTTTGTTCTGTAGACTACCGGAAAAAAAAAAAAACGCTTAAAGGGGCTAATAATTTTGACCTTAAAATGGTAAAAAAAAATTTAAAACTGCTTTTATTCTAGCCGAAATAAAACAAATAAGACTTTCTCCAGAAGAAAAAATATTATCAGATATACTGTGAAAATGTCCTTGCTCTGTTAAACATCATTTGATTATACATCAAATTAAGTTGTTAAAATATTTATTTTTCTAGCTGTATTTTCTGGCAAGGATGTATTTTTTAGATTTTTTTATAAGCTCATTGGTGTTAATCCGATACTTAAAAATATTTGCAAATTGTACTCAAGACATACAAGTTCGTATTTAGATTTTACATATGCAAATGAACTCATATATACTTATAGCTAATATATTTAAACATATATTAAATATTTGTAATTACAATGGTTGAAAAAATATATGAGCTGCCATTTTTGCAATATTTTGAAATATATTTTGCATATATGACATATTTTATAGATGTGAAATGCAAATATGAATTTGAATGTCATATATGTAATTTGCATATATTGCTATATACATCAGATTAAGTCAGTTAAATATTTATTGTTCTAGTTGGATTTTCTGGCATGGATGTATTTTTAGATTTTATTTATAAGCTCATTGGAGTAAATCTGATACAGAAAAATATGTGCAAATTGCATTCAAGACATACAAGTTCATATTTGGATTTTACATATGCATATGGCCATATGAACACATATGTTGAGGTCAGATTTATTAGCCCCCCTGTTTATTTTTCCCCCAATTTCTGTTTAACGGAAAGAAGATTTTTTTCCACCACGTTTCTAAACATAATATTTTATTAAGTCATTTCTAATGATGACAGTAAATAATATTTGACTAGGTATTTGTCAAGACACTTCTATACAGCTTAAAGTGACATTTAAAGGCTTAACTAGGTTAATCAGGTTAACTAGGCAGGTTAGGGTAATTAGGCAAGTTATTGTATAATGAAGGTTTGTTCTGTAGACTATAGAAAAAAATATATAGCTTAAAGGGGCTAATAATTTTGACCTTAAAATGGTTTAAATTTTTTTTTCAAAACTGCTTTTATTCTAGCCGAAATAAAACATATAAGACTTTCTCCAGAAGAAAAAATATTATCAGACATACTGTGAAAATTTCCTTGCTCTGTTAAACATAATTTGGGAAACATTTTAAAAAAAGAAAAAAAATTCAAAGGGGGGCAAATAATTCTGACTTCAACTTTACATGAAATTATTGTTAATATATTTAAACGTATATGCAAATATTTGTAATTGCAATGGTTGAAATTTTCTTGCAATGTTTCAAAATATATGTTGCATATATGACATATTTTATACCTGCCAAATGCAAATATGAACTTGAATGCCATATATGTAATTTGCAGTATATTATATTTGTAATTAGTATTTTTATATTTTAATAATAAGCTCATTTGTGTCCCATATTAAAATCTGATGCATAAAAATATATGCAAATTGCATTTGAGACACAAGTTTGTATTTGGATTTTACATATGCATACAGCCATATGAATACATATAAAATTATAGCTAATGTATTTAAACATATATGTAAATATTTGTAATTCCAATAGTTGAAATTTTCTTGCAAAATATATGTTGCATACATGACATATTTTAAACATGTGAAATGCAAATATGAACTTGAATGTCATATATGTAATTTGCATATTTTGCCATACATCAGATTAAGTTATTCAAATATTTATATTTCTAGCTGGATTTTCTGGAAGTATTTTTAGATTTTATTTATGAGCTCATTGGTGTCCCATATTAAAATCTGATACATAAAAATATATGCAAATTGCATTTAAGACATACAAGTTCATATTTGGATTTTAAATATGCATATGGCCATATGAACACAATATATAGCTAATATATTTAAACATATATTAAATATTTGTAATTGCAATAGTTGAAAAAATAAATGAGCTGCCATTCTTGCAATATGTTGAAATATATGTTGCATATAGGACATTTTAAACATGTGAAATGCAAATATGAACTTGAATGTCATTTATATAATTTGCATATATTGCCATATATCAGATTTCCATGTGGGTCAAATTAGGGTAAAAAATAAAGTAATTAAAATATTTTTTTGATTTTCTGGCAAGGAAGTATTTTTAGATTTTATTTCTAAGCTCATTGGTGTCCCGTATGCAAATCTGATACATAAGAATATATTGCATTTAAGACATACAAGTTTGTATTTGGATTTGACATATGCATATGGTCATATGAACACATATATACAATTATAGGTAATATATTTAAACCTATATTAAATATTTGTAATTACAGTAGGTTAATAGGGCAAATTAAGGTGGAAAATAAAGTAATTATAAGATTTAGCTGGATTTTCTGACAAGAATGTATTTTTAGGTTTTATTTATATCTTTTATTTACATTTATACCAATATTAATCACTGATTATTATTTTTAATAATGATCACAGGAATATATTCTAACTTAAGCAACATATTCATAAATGTAGCGACAAATATACTACATTTATACAATACAAATACAATTAAATACATCACAAATGTATTCATGGCCTTAATTTCCCCATATTAACACCTGAGAGGCTAATCATATTAAGTATCCTAAGCTGAATTAAATGAAACAATATTTATACAAATGCATAAATGTCAAGATCACACAATTACTATACACAATTGTGCAACATCAACAAAATGAACACAAATTTGAAGCTCCCAATTTGCTATGCAATTGTCCTTCCATTGTGCCGACAGCTTACCATGTTATCCAGCTTTAAACAGGCATTAAACAAACCTCGAGCAGCACGAAAACCAAGGCCCACGAAAACATGAAGCATGTGTACATCCTGATCTCTCATAATATTAGTTATAATCAATGGCTGCCTTTTTAATTATTGCTCATGGTACAAAGCAGGGAAGGCTCATTTAAGGGGGGATCGATATGGGAGAGTGATTGGTGGATGGTGAAGCTGTACATCAGGTGGCTTGATGTGAAAATCATTGGGGCCTGTGCATGCGCTGATCAAAGCGGTTAGCCCCCCAGCTGGCTGTGGGGCCTGGGTAATGGGTGAACCTTCCGTGAACCAACATCTGCGGCCTGCTCTAAACAACACATCATATACGTTCTAGGAGGAATGGAAGTTGGAGGAAATTAAAGAAGAGGGGGGAAAAAAACTTTGCTGTCTTCAGTTGAATTTAGCTTTATATATATATATAGAGAGAGAGAGAGCTTCTCACGCTTAATAATCCTTTGTTAATTTCCATTCTCTATTCACCTCCTCATTCTATCACAAAAGAGGTGATTGTTTTTTTCTTCTTTTTTCCCCCAAGATCATCTCTATTACCCTCGTTCTCGTGCTCCTCTGATTGTAACCTGTCTGGCCAAGCTCTTTAAGGTTAATAACTTTGGCCTTTGGACATTATTTATAGCGTTGGGTAAGAGGAAACATATCACCGTTGTGTGTAGTTTTACCTGATCTACGCATTGCTTTTCTTCCCTCCCTTCTTCTTTTCCAATCCCCCTCTCCTCTTCGGCCAGATAGTTTGCACTTTTACATCTCCTTAATCATGTATTTTCTGCTTCTACTGCTTTAAACTGATATAAATGACGGTAATCTTGGAATGTGTGAATGGTAGCGTTTCGTGTCTGAGTGGCATTATTTGTCACCATTCTTGCCCTTAAATGAGCTCCTTCGCACTGCCATCCTATGTTAAATGGGCAAATAATTGTTTTCAGTTATCGGTAAGTGTGTTTATCAACTCATTTATATTAGTCATATGATTTGCCAGACATCTGCCGAAGGCATATCAATCCCAATAAGCTCCATCCCAATAGTCCAGCAACTCTAAATAGTAACAAGCAGGTTTTAGCCTTTTGTTTCTGATAATAATTCAGTTTATTGATGGATATTAGTTTTTCACCAACCTTCAATTGAATGGTGGTAAGTCTCTTGGGATTGGAGGTTAGGGGTTGGGTCGCTGCCTAACCCCTCCCCCCTCTTTACAAAATGGTTAAAAAGATAAAGAAAAAGGTTCATTCAGAATTCACTCTTACTAAATGGTATGCTGGATTTAGTTAAGTTGGTAACACTTTACACGTTGGGACATGTAGCTAACCTTGTGCACTGTTTAAATTTACTACCCTTTTCAGGATTAAAACATCCACTGAATTAAACAGCTGTAAAAATGCATCAGATAAATATTTTTTTCTAAATGTTTTTGCATAAATCTGTTAATCAACCTCAGTCCTGATCTAAACTACTAAATATTTAAGAAATCACATAATCACAAGTTTACAAATGATTTACAAATGATCACTGATTTGGTGAAAAAAACACACAAAATGATGTATTTTTAATATAAAAAGTAGTTGTGGATTGTATTATTTAACCTTTTATCACAGTCTTGAACATGTGAACAATTTGTAACAACATTGGCTTTAATGCATTGTTATATTTTCAGTTTTTTCTCCCTAATTTACTGTTGGTGGCTGTTTTTGCCACGTTGACTTTCATTATAACCACATTCGATGGTGCATAAATACACAGTCTTTGTTTTTGTTTACTCCATGTAGTTCTCAGAGCTGAGATGCAGTGGCACCCCTAGAAAATTTTCTTTGGGGTGGCCATTTGAGGCCAAAATGAAAATCAATCAAAAACAATGCATCAAAGGCAATGTTGTTTCACATGTCCAAGACTTTGATAAAAGATATTTAAAAAAATCCACAACTACTTTTTATATTAAAAATACATCATTGTGTGTGTTTTTTTTTTCTTCAAATCAGTGACATCATTCATGAATTTGGCAATTAAAGAGTTAAAATCCTGTAATTTTCTAAGCAATTTAGCAGTTTTGATCAGGGCTGAGGTTGATTAACAGATTTATGCAAACAAATTTGAATTATTATTATTTTTTTACAGCAGTTTAATTCAGTGGATGCTTTCATCCCGAACATAACAAAAGGGTAGTAAATTTGCCCAGAGTGTATCGTTGAGTTCAAAATATCTGTCAAAACAAGATTTTTCACCAAAAAATCATTCTGCTAGCTGAAACAGAAAAATTTATGGCCAGATTAAGACTCAAAATCAGCCCAGAGTGGATGATACATCCCAAACAGTACATAAGGATCGATGTATTTACTAGCATAAAAACAACAACAAAGAATACATTTATTATGGGGTACTTTACAAAAAGGTTGTATTAGTTAATGTTGGTTGATGCATTTACTAACATGAACAAGCAATGAATGATACACATTACAGTATTTGTAAAAAACAGCATGTGTAATATACGGTAAAATACCGGCAGGTGTGGTTGCCAAAACCTCACTGTAAAATACAAGGTTACAATGTGCAGCACTTTACAGAATACTTTTTGATAATTCGTAAATTTCACAGTCGAGAACTGCTGTTTGTTTACAGTACATTTCTGTTAAATATAAAAGGTGTATTAATAGTAGTTCACTTTAAAAATAGCAGTCGTAAGTGTAAATCACTTTACAGTAAACTGCTGTATATAATAAATACCTCTGGTAGAAAGTAATTCCGTCATTCCCAGTTCATAATAGTCCAAAAGGCGATGATAAAAATGCCAGTTTGATTCCGGTTGCTGAAACAATTTGCTCCTGTGTTTTGTCGGGCTTCTCCTTTGATTTTTCGAGCTTCACTCTCGCGTTTGTCCTTTTCTTTCTGAAAGGACCAGATGTTAGAGACACTTCAATAATCACACACACGTTATTATCATCAGCTCAAGATCGCTATTCCAAATATAGGCGCGATCGCGAGCTGCCTGGAGAAAGCGAAACCACTCGCACTTTTAGACGGCCTCGTAAAACAACAACAACAGGACACGGCAGATTTTGTTCTTCTAGGCTTTGTGGCTGTACTGTAAACCAATAGCATTCAGCTGCATGTCTAGCTCCGCCTTTTGGTACCCTTTAGGCCTGTTGGTACCTTTTGCAAATGGTACCCAAAAAGTGGTACGGCACGGTTCGGTTCGGTACACCTTTTGACAGTGGAAACGGCCATAAAAGCGTACTGAATCATACCATACCACTCAGTGGAAACGGGCCATGAATGTCGCCTCAAGCCATATCAAGCTCAGTCCGTTGACCCCCCCGCGGCCATATCACGTTCATCCGAGGATGCGTTAGCTGTTGCAGGCCACTGTTGCGATGGCTGCACGTTAGCCCCTTTATTGCCTTTAGTTTTCATCTTCGTTGCACAGGATTAGTTTAAAATGAACTCAGTTATTATCTGCAGGCAATTGGTATTGAGTTAAAATGTGCATTCATTCAGAAAAAATTACAAATTCTGCAGGACCTCCTAGCGAACACGTCCTACTCCATAGCTCACCTAATCAGAAGTCTTCATGTCCATTTCTTCAACATACAATTAAACTGCCCGAACTAAACCCAAGCTCTAGTGATGGGGCGTTCTTGAACGATTCGTTCATTTTGAACGAATCTTCAATATGACCCGGGAACGACGAGTCCTCTCAGGGAGTGATTGATTCGTCCGTGCATGTGCACAGATGTGCAGGTTTCGTTCCTTTTTCAAGTCTTTTGAGTCATTCATCATGCGAAAGTAAAAAGCCAATCATACGCGTTTAGAGCCGGAAAGAGATTTGATCCGTTTCGTCTCGAGTGCTCTGTTTGAGTCAATCAGTCATCACGTGAAAGACAGAAGCCAATCATATACATTTAGAGCCGGAAAGAGATTTGATCCGTTCACCTCCCGAGTCCTCGGTCTGAGTCGTTCAACAGATGAAAGACAGAAGCCAATCGTATGCATTTAGAGCCGGAAGGAGATTTGATGTGTTCACCTCCTGAGTCCTCGGTCTGAGTCATTCAACACGTGAAAGACAGAAGCCAATCGTATGCATTTTTGATCCGTTCACTTCTGGAGTCCTCGGGTTTGAGTCATGTCTCTTTACATTCTGTCACGTGATTAACGAACCAGAAGACTCGAAAGGTGAGCTAATCATGGCTCCTTTCGGCTCAGACTGTGTATATTGGTTGAGATTATATGGACTGTCAGTGTGACGTGAACGAACCACTGAAATTTGAAGACATGAAGAGGTGAGCTGAGCAAAGAGACAAAAATATCTTCATAGACAAAAGAGCAGGTAAACAATGAATGATTATTTTCTCTTACTTATAGCATTCTATTTATGACTTGTTTGTAGTGTGATCAACCTTGGGCTAGTTGTAGATGTGTTTGGAAGCAATTCATAAAATGTTAATAATATTTTGGCAAATTGAACGAAATGAACGAAATGACTCGAAAAAAGATTCGTTCATCTCGATGAATGAGACTCAAAGATCCGAGTCAGTAAAATGAACTGAACTTCCCATCACTACCACGCACTCGTCCCTGCTTTCTATCAGTATTAATGTTATGTCTGCATTGTAATTTCTTATCATTTCATTGAAAAAAATGCGATCAAATAATATTTTTTACCTACAAATAATCCTCTGTACACAATCCCCGACAAGCACACCACCTTTGCTTGGCCACAGCCTGTCCTTTCTGTCATGATGAAACGATTGCAACAACACACACAACAGTGTCTTCATTAATGATCTTGTTCTCTTTCATTCACAGAGAGCTGCTATCTCATAATTCTCTACTCCACATGTCACCTCCCTGCCCTCATATGCAGCCTTTTTTTTTCTCTTTTACATTTCATTGTACCTTCCCTTCTCCCAGATTAGCTTATTCATTCTTCACATATGACCGCCAGCCTGTTAAAGTCATATTAAACCAAGGCAATCCACTTTAAATGGGTGTCTACCATGAGCATTAAAAATCTCTTTGCTGGCCTTTAAATATTTTGATTGGGTGATGAGGAGGGGCTGTTTCGGAGCGCTGATCTCTCTCCCAGGAGGCCGCTTCTGAATATAAATTGAGTAATATTATAAAGGCGTGGAGAGCGAAAGGACCGGCTAATGAATGGGTTACGTGATCTACCAAAGGAACAGGAGGTCACGCTGTGAAGTGAAATACCCTTATAACTTCAATGCTAATTCCCCACAGATGATGATACATTAACTGAGGGCTCTTATAATTCTATTTTTATCAGTCGAAATACGTATTAAAGGGGATTAAAATGAATTAATATCAGACGCGATCATAATTATTTCTTGATTATATTGCTTGACTCCCACCCCCTTGTACTCAAGCATGTATAACATAATCAAATGAAAAGCGGGACATTATGAAAGCTGATTTGTATTGCTAGGATGTATCTTATCTGCAGATGTCTCAAGGAGTCACTCACGATGTCCTGGATCAGATTACTCAACATTAAGACTTAATACTAGATATTAAATACAACATTTAATCCCACGTCTTATTATTTATTTTTCATCTCAACGGGGAATTAAAGTTACCCTGACATATATTTGTTCAGATGTCTCCCTGGGAATGTCTTATTAAAAATGTCTATTTAAAAAAAATGATGGTGTGTTTACAGTGATTACATTGATGATAAAACCTATAATTGTATTGTAACTGTGCTAAAGTGACAACTAAAGGCGTAGAAATAGGTTCCAAAATATAAGCTGAATTTATTTGAAGTAATGCTATGACATTATAAAACCATTATCACCATAAAACCATTTGGTGTTTCACATTTTGTGTATAAATTAAAGTTTAAAGGTAAGCAAAGGCAATGTGGTATTTAAATATAGTGCAAATGTACAATCATTGCCAGTGCCAGCCTGTAGGGTTGAAGGACTTTAGGCAAGATTAAAAAAAAAAAAAAATGGGCCCACTTGTGTAAAAACAGTGAGAAGAAAGCACAAAAAATACAATTGTAATATTATTAATTTTATTGCATTAATATTACTACATTTTAATATTATTAATTTAATATTTAAGTGTATAAATTTTTATTAACTGTAACATATTTAACCTATAATATTGTACATATGTAAAAATATTTACTGAGATTTAAACAAATAAGTTTGCAAGCCAGAAAACACTCATATAAAAAAATAAAGTATATAAGTTTGACCAGCCTGATCTCACGAGGAAACGTTTACGTTTTGTCAGTTTAGTGGCTAATTCGTACGAATTCGTGGTTAAATGTACAATTTTAAAATGGAGGCGTGGCACCCAACTCCACCCCTAACCCCAACCGTCATTGGGTGATGAGCAAATCGTACAAAATTGTACAAATTAGATCGTACGAATTTATACGAATTAGCCACTAAATCAAAAAGTTACGAATTGCCGTGAGATTGTGTTGGTTTGGGCGACGCAGTGGCGCAGTATGTAGTGCTGTCGCCTCAGACGCAAGAAGGTCGCTGGTTCAAGCCTCGGCTGGGTCAGTTGGCGTTTCTGTGTGGAGTTTGCATGTTCTCACCGCGTTCGCGTGGGTTTCCTACGGGTGCTCCGGTTTCCCCCACAAGTCCAAAGACATGCAGTACAGGTGAATTGGGTAGGCTAAATTGTCAGTAGTGTATGTGTGTAAATGAGTGTGTATGGATGTTTCAGTGATGGGTTGCGGCTGGAAGGGCATCAGCTGCGTAAAACATGTGCTGGATAAGTTGGCGGTTCATTACGCTGTGGCGACCCCAGATTAATAAAAGGGACTGAGCCGAAAAGAAAATGAATGAATAAGTTTGACATTAACAAATAAAACTTGAATCAAATGCATTTTTTGTAAATGAATAACATACAAATATGCATAAATAACTAAAAATGCAGGAGACGTTTTAGCTTGTTTTTACACAGAGATTTACACAAACAAAACTTTGCATTAGATGTTGGACAGTGGGTAAAATTCGATGTTGACAAAATGTGGGGGAAACCTGTTAAGCAGGGTGAATTAGGGGGACAGATAATAAATTGATTATTTAATGAAACATGCTGAATGTGGCCTATTTTTTCTCACACAAGTATTTCTGTGATCATGGGCATCATTGCATTTATTAAAACAAGTCCTAAAAGTACACTAATAATGTATTATGCATACCTTTACTTTGAGCTTGCTTTTCTTTCTCTGCCTTCTTTCTTTTTTCGGCTCCGGAAAGATGCTGTTTTCATTTCAAATTCAAATTCAAATAATATCGATTAAAAATAGCAACGACACTTGTAACGTTATATTACTTAAGACTTTAAGACACTTTTTTGGCTTTATATCGAACGTGAGCAATTTGGAGAGATATTTGGAATCTGTGTAGGAATACGTCATTCTAGTTTACCCGATGTGTGCTTTATTTATAAACTAATTTCGAGAGGATCACGTGCTTACGATTGAACACAGCTGGTACCGCATTAACTCCATGTATTTGTACCAATCAGACGAATACTGACACACTATAAATTACCAGAGCTTTCTACTCCAGTCATCTTCGTCTTGAAGAATCCCCCCTTCCACCCCTACTCCTCCCCTTCTCTGATAGGGCGGCACGGTGGCCCAGTGGGTAGCACTGTTGCCTCACAGAAAGAACGCTACTGGTTCGGTCCACTCAGGGCCAGTCTGCGTTTCTGTTTCGCATAGGTTTTCCCCAGATTCTCCAGTTTCCTCCCACCGTCCAAAGACATACACCATAAGTAAATTGACTACTTCAAAATAGCATCCTAAGTCAACTCTTAGTCAGAAATATCTCAGTAGTTCACAAGTAGGGGAGTTCTCGAGACCCACCTGAGCTCAAACTCTCCTCTCGCCCTTCAAACGGGAGGGAGCCCCGGGCTCAAGGATATTCTGAGCTCAGGGCTCTCTCCCAGGACAGCATGACAAACACGCTTCATTATCAATCATCAGCTAAGTGTGAACTCTTGAAAGCCGATCGCAAGCAATGTTATGCAAAATAGAGTGTGGTGCTGCTGGGTATGTTTCTAATATTTTCTGCTTTTATTCATACTGTTGTTGTGTATTTATTATCGCTTTCAGCTATTTGTCATGTATGAATTATACAGAGCTGTTCTTTTAATGAAATGTGGAGGTTATTTTTTTCTCGTCGTTGTGAATTGTATCTTGTTTAACGGGGTTTGTGCAGTGTGCAATGCTCATTGATCATGATTTAAACGTACGTGCTCGTCCTTGTGTTTACGTTCTCAGTTAATATTCAAGAGGAGCGCCAATGGGGCCCTCCAAGAAACACGGGGCCCTAGGTGACCGCCTATGTTTTGTCAAGATGCCAGATGTCAAGTATGCATCACTTTATTTTAATTTTATTTATTTTTTTGATATTTGCTTTTTTTCTCAACTTAGTTTTTATTGATTTTAATTATGTTACAAAACCCAGCAAACAATACAGAATATTAACTTCTATATTATTTCAGAATGTACTTTCCCACCCCAACATTTATTAAACAGAAAATACATTTAAAATAAATTATACAATAAAACAAATAAATAAAATAAAATACAATGCGACATGGTGGCTCAGTGGTTAGCACTGTCGCCTCACAGCAAGAAGGTCGCTGGTTCGAGTCCCGGCTGGACCAGTTGGCATTTCTGTGTGGAGTTTACATGTTCCCCTGTGTTGACGTGGGTTTCCTCCGGGTGCTCCGGTTTCCCCCATTCCAAAGACATGGGCTATAGGTGCATTGAATAAACTAAAATGGCTGTATTGTATGTGTGTGATTGAGTGTGTATGGATATTTCCCAGTACGGGGTTGCAGCTGAAAGGGTAAAACCCATGCTGGTTAAGTTGATGGTTCATTCCGCTGTGGCAACCCCTGATGAATAAAGGGACTAAGCCGAAGTAAAATGAATGAATGAATAAATGTCTGTCCACCTGCAGATTATATATACAGTATACACTATGCTTCTGACTTTTTTTTTAAAAGTTGAATCAAACTAACTTCATAAGTAATTTTTAACTAAAATAAACTAAAATGACTACAAACATTAAATTATATTTTTATAGCTTAAAAACTAAATTTGAATCCTGGTTAACTTACTAAAATAAATGAAAGTAACATAAAAATATATCTCTATACAATAAGGTTGTATTATTTAATGTTAGTTGTTGAATTTGCTAACATGAACAAACAACGAACAATACATTTATTACAGAATGAATATCTTCATTATTGTTATTAAGAAAAATAATAAACTCACAATGCATTAACTAATATTAATAAGCAAGAATTTGAATTTAAGTAAGGCATCAGTAAATGTTGAACTACACTCTAAGACAAACCCTTGACACTGGGGCAGTACCTTTTATGGAACAGAATTGTACCTTAAGACAAAGAAACAAATTTGTACCATTGCAGTTTGTACCTTTAAGGACATGATTTGTACCACGGGAAACCAAAATGTACCTTTGGTTTTTAAAACCTGCAGATACAATATTGTACCTTCATCAAAGGTACAAATCTGATCCATGAAGGTACCACTACAGTGACAAGACACTTTGAACCTTAACAGTGTCAAATGTGTTCCTTCAAGAACTATTTAAAGGCATTTTACTATATCCAAAATGTGTCAATTTATTTTCAGTAAATATAAAACATCAAATGCATTTATTAAACAATGTTTTTGAATAAAGTTTCTTTTTGAGTAAATGCACCTTTTCCATTTACAATAAAGAATAAAAAAATACTTTAACATAAATCAAAAGATCTATTGTTTGCTAAACATTTCACAACACTTCAACAAAAATGATACAGAAACACATTCTCCCATCTACAATAAGGAACATTTTTTTTTCTCCAATTTTCACACAACGTTTATTTAATTTACTTTAGAATTATGCAAAAGTATTGTAACGAAATATGCACAATGTTTGATTAGCTTTACAATACTAAAATGTCTGCACGAACACTTTGAATATGCAGGACTTTTGCCAGCTCACGTGTGCATAGTGGAAAGCAAACGGCAAAACGTGCGGATATCAATAATGAAACTGTATTAATCAGAAAATGCTTACCAAATGTTTATTAAACATGCCTTAAATGTTTAGTTTACAATACCTATAGTTTTGTTTTACCAGTTGTTTTGTTTTATAGAACTTAATAACTAATGTTTATGAGTCCCATTAAACATATGCTTTTAAATGATGATTCATGTTTTAATATGAAAATTATTCATAAAATCACTTTGCCTTTCCAGTCATATTTATTTTCATAGATATTGTAAAAAAGAAAGAGTAGTCCAACACGTATGTACCTTTTTTATGAGAACAATTGTGTACCTTCATTTCAGTTGTACCATAAAAGTTACAGAACAGTATCATAAGAGGACTTAAGGAACATTATTTGTACCACCGTGTACCTTCTTTTCTGAGAATGCATGATTAATAAATGCTGTACAAGTATTGTTGATTATTAGTTTGCTTTAGTAATTAACTTACAGTTGAAACCAGAAGTTTACATACACTCTAAAAAAAGGAACATAACCATTTTTAAAAACTGTCTGATGGTAAATCATACTAAATGTTTACTATTTTAGGTCCGTTATGATTACCTAAATGATTTACATTTACTAAATGCCGGAATAATGAGAGAATTCTTTTTTTGAGGTTTATTTTATTAATTTCTAGACATACATTTCCTTGGTATTTTTTTAGCTTTGCTTTTAAACTGTATAACTTTGGTCAAATGTTTTGGGTATCCTTCCACAAGCTTCTCACAATAGTTTGCAGGAATTTTGGCAGACAGAACTGGTGTAACTGACTCAGATTTGTTGGCTGTCTTGCTCGCACAAGCTTTTTCAACTCTGCCTTTTCTATGGGATTGAGAACAGGGCTTTGTGATGGCCACTCCAAAACATTCACTCTGTTGTCCTTAAAGCACATTTTAACTAATTTGGCAGTATGCTTAGGGTCATGGTCTGTTTGGAAGACCCATTTGTGGCCAAGTTTTAATTTCCTGGCTGATGTCTTGAGATGTTGCTTCAGTATTTCTACATAATGTTCTTTCTTCACGATGCCATCTATGTTGTGAAGTGGACCAGTCCCTCCTGCAGCAAAACAGCCCCACAACATGATGCTGCCGCCCCCATACTTCACAGTTGGGATGGTGTTCCTAGGCTTGTAAGCTTTCCCCTTTGTCGTCCAAATGCAACACTGGTCATTATGGCCAAACAGTTCAATCTTAGTTCCATCAGACACAGGACATTCATTCATTCATTCATTCATTCATTCATTCATTCATTCATTCATTCATTTATTTTCTTTTCAGCTTAGTCCCTTTATTAATCCGGGGTTGCCACAGCGGAATGAACCGCCAATATCCAGCATGTTTTTTTTTCTTACGCAGCGGATGACCTTCCAGCCGCAACCCATCTCTGGGAAACATCCATACACACTCATTCACACTTATACACTACGGACAATTTAGCTTATCCAATTCACCTGTACCGCATGTCTTTGGACTGTGGGGGAAACCGGAGCACCCGGAGAAAACCCACGCGAACACAGGGAGAACATGCAAACTCCACACAGAAATGCCAACTGAAGCAGCCAAGGCTCGAACCAGCAACCTTCTTGCTGTGAGGCGACAGCACTACCTACTGCACCACTGCATCGCCACTAAGGGACATGTCTCCAAAAATTATTCCTTTTCCCAGTGTAATTTTGCTAATTGTAATCTGGCTTTTTTTGTTGATTCTGGCTTGTTGATTTTCCCATGTTGTCACACAAGGAAGCAGTGTGTTTGAGGTCTTCCTTAAATACTATTCTACAGTTGTGCCTCCAATTAACTCAAATGTTGTCAATTAGCCAATCAGAAACTTCCAAAACCTTGACATCATCATCTGAGCTTTTTCAGAGGCATAATAATCTTATTGTATGTAAACTTGACTTTCATGAAAAGTTAACAATTTCTCCAAAAATCTCTCTTTCATTATTCTGCTATTAAGCATAACAGAAACAAATTTGATAATCCTAACTTACCTAAAAGAGAAAAAGTTTAGTCACATTAACATCTGACTTTTTTTTTTAAATGGTTATGAGCCTTTTTATACAGTGTATGTAAATTTCTGGTTTCAACTGTATATGAAATAATGAAACCTTATTGTAAAGTGTGAACTAAAACACATGTATTGTCTTTTTTGTCATATACAGTTTCATATGTTTGGTTTCAAAAAGTTACATTTTCTGTTTGTTCAATCTACTTTTATAAAAGAAGTTAAAAACAACAGTTTTCTTGAGTTTTTTTTTGGGACAACTTAATTGTTTTTTGTTCTATCCACTTAAATTTGTAAAAACTAACCTAACTTAATTCCTTCATGTTGTTCACAGATTGATTGTGTGGAATCCAAATTTGTTTTTCCAGTGTATATAGTTTATCATATTTTTTGTTTACAGTTTACTTTAGATGTTAGCCCACCACGATGAGCCACAAGAACTGATTTGTGTATAATTCATTAAGGTTTCCCATCCGCATTTCTTTTACTATCACTGGTTATTATGAGACAATACAATAAAGGAGCATTTTTTAGAAACCAATTGTGAAATTAAGAAGTCACTGGTGGATGGGCACTAGTGTACTTTTACACAATAAGCCAAATAATATTAAACTGTGGTAACACTTTATTTTGATGATCCATTTAAGTATTAGTAGACTGTCTACTTAATATCTGTTGATATTGCTCCTTCAACAGCCATTTAACTGACTATTAAGAAACTTTGCAAGTACATGTCAACTTATATTATCCCTAACCCTAACCCCAACCTAACAGTGTACTTATAATCTAATGAGAATTAGTTGGCATGCAGATGCAATGTAACTAAAATTCAACAAACGGACCATCAGAATAAAGTGAGACCTAAACGCTTTATAATAATACATTATTTTAGAAACAAAAAAAAAAAGCAAAATCTGTTAAATTGACAAGCATAGATTTCAGTGTGGAGGTTGCATCTGTATTTCCACCTGGGGGTACTCATCCTGAGGCCCTCAGACTATGCAGTGCCACTGATGTGATCCAAGACCAACGACGAGATGATCCCAAGGTTTTCATAATCCTGGACCAGGCCGTATCCTGAGCAGCTGCTGTGGTGGTCATGAAAGAGTGGAGAGCATGAGACTGATTGCTGTGATGCTCCAACGACAGACAAGTCTTCGCTGAGGTCCAGCTTCCTGCACCTAGACTGCAGCTCTGCACAAGACGTTTGGCCACAGGAGAAATGGTCATGCCCAACTGAGTCAGGTTTCTCTTGAGGTTTTTTAAATTCTTCACTTTCGCCAATTGGTGAAGTTTTTTTCGTCGCTGTCGCCACTGGCTTGCATGGTTCGGGATCTGTAGAGCTGTGCATCGATGGAATTGCTCTTCAGTGTTTGGACTCTCAGTTGTGATTATTAACCCACACTGAACTGAGCTAAACTGAACTGAACTTAATCTCTGAAAACTGAACTGACACTGTTTCAATTTACTATAATCTTCTATGTGGAGCTGCTTTGACACAATCTACATTGTATAAGCGCTATACAAATAAAGATGAATTGAATTGCATGTTCTCCCTGTGTTGGTGTGGGTTTCCTCCGGGTGCGCCGGTTTCCCCCACAGTCTAAACACATGCACTATAGGTGAATTGAATAAGCTAAATTAGCCGTAGTGTTTGAGTGCATGTGTGAATGTGAGAGTGTATGGGTGTTTCTTAGTGCTGGGTTGCGGCTGGAAGGGCATCCGCTGTGTAATACACATGCCAGAATAGTTGGCGGTTCATTCCACTGTGGCGACACCTGATAAATAAGTGATTAAGGAAAATGAATGAATGAATGATAAACATAGACATAACCACTATTACCCTAAAAAGTGTCTGTTCTTCTGTTGTATTCAGTCATTTATTTATTTTTAAAGGATGAACTGTGAAAAAAAATAAAGTGTTATTCTGTGTGGAAGTGTTCACTAGAGCATATCCTTACAATTAGCATAGCAAAGACTACCACTAAAATAATGCAAGACACTGGTGTTAGTGGGTACATCCAAATGCACTCTGCAATCCTTTTTTTTCTTCTTCTTCCTTTTTTCTTCAGTATCATCTGCCTTTGGCCAAAATGCCATTAATACAAGTGTCAGCAGGGTGAGTGGAATAGGGCTGCTGCAATGTTTTTGACTAGCTGGAAGAGAAAACGTCCTAGATCCAAGGGGGACAAATCTGTCTAAGACATTGTCTATTTTTTTTCCAGCCTTTTGTGATGCTGGTTCCTTGGGACTCTGTCTTTTATTTGTGTTAAGATTAAATTGCACGGTTTCTAATGTTTTCACTCCTCGGTCTGTCATAGGTCACTGACCTTGGTATGGCTCAGATAATAGATACATCTTCTGTTTGTTTCAGAATGTGAAACACTTGTCCGCCACAGCCTAGTGATTCACTATTGTCGCCGTCTCAAGCAATTAAGAAAAATACTGAAATCATGCCTCGCTGCATCGTTTCAATATTTATTATGCTCTTTTGCTCAAAGCCATTTTGCCACATTATCAGAAATTATCTTTAACACAATTAAAACTGCATTTAGATTGCACATTAGAATACACATTTGGACTAAACATTTGGTGGCATTCTCAAACCCAAACCTTACAACGGAGGACCACAGACGATATGAATGATGTGCTAATTATTTTGTTATGATTGTTGTTTATTAAATTATTAAATTATGTTTCACTTTTGGGGTTCAATTCCAGTACAGCTGTGTTAAAATTGTTTTATAAAGCCAGTGGCTGCAACAGTTCTTATTATGGAGGTGCTCATTTGCATGTCGTAATGTGATTGCATGCGCATGTCACAAATTTAATTCTTCAACATGATTTTTTAACTAATCAATTTTGTATGAATCTCTTAAAAAAACACATATGACAATTAAATCTGTTATCCAGATTCACTGTAATATGAATTTATTTGTAAAACTTTCAGGATCTTTTTACATGGAATTCCATGATTGTGAAGAATGTGATCATAGTTTGTTCTTTATGCATACATATTCATTCATTCATTTTCCTTCGGCTTAGTCCCTTTATTCATTAGGGGTACCACAGTGGAATGAATCGTTAACTTATCCAGCATATGTTTTACACAGTGAATGCCCTTCCAGCTGCAACCCAGTACTGAGATACATCCATACACACTCATTCACACACATACACTACGGCCAATTTAGTTTATTCAATTCACCTATAGCGCATGTGTTTGCACCCGGAGGAAACCCATGCTAACACGGGGAGAACATGCAAACTCTACACAGAAATGCCAACTGACCCAGCTAGGACTCGAACCAGTGACCTTCTTGCTGTGAGGCGACAGTGCTAACCACTGAGCTACCGTGTCGCCGTATGCTTACTGATAGCCCATGCAGATCGCTGGAGAACTACAAATCAGCCAGCAAAAGAACTACAAGATCCATGTCATGCACCACTCACACACCTGGCCTAGATCCTGTCTGATTGACAACAGCCACAGCTGAAGCCACTCATTAACTGATTACATGGACTATAAAGTCAGCACACAAACACACAGAAGTTGCTGAGACTTGTTGAACTGTTAGGGAAAATTACGACGTGTTTTCCTTGCCTTGTCTTGCCGTGTTTTTGACTCTCGCCTTGTTTGTTTGTTTATGCCGCCTGCTTCCTGCCTGTACTGACCATCTGCCGACTCTGGATTGCCCGTATACATCTGTTTGCTCCTGTTTTGACTGTTGCTTGCCTGACCATCTCTATCAAATAAACCTGCCTTTGGATCCACACTCCCTTGTCAGCGTCCCTGTTCACGTTACACTTACATACTATGGAAGTCAATGTGTCCCACAGTGGCGGCTGGTGTTAAAAAATGTGAGGGGGGCGCATTTTAAAAGCCATTAAAAGCCATTTTTCAGGTGATGTACCAAAAAACAAAAATGACTAAAGCATACAATAAATGCATCACAAATCAGTTCATTTTAGTTCAATTTGGGTTTATCAGTAATGAAGTAATCCAGATAATCAGTAAACACACACAAATGTTGCCTAATCACTGGCCAGTAGCACTACTTAAAAATTAATTTTGCTCTCCTTTTTTTCTGGCTTGCAAATTTCTTGAGCTTTTGGTTAAAGTCAGTCATCTCAGTCACCAGTAAAAAAACAGTAAAAGGCATGACTTACATTAGAACTTGCCAGTCAACTCCGTTTGTCATAACAAGTGCTGGAAAAGCCAAGGGTGTACGCGCGCTCGCGAATCGCAATCACTTGACTGCTGGTGAATTTGTTTTCATTAGTTTTGCAAGGAAGGTCGATCTTGATTCTTTTTTTTGTTCATCCAAACGCCTTGTGAACGGATATCTTTGCAAAGATACAACAGAATTTTCCTTCATCTTGCACTTGCTTTCACTATATGATTTAAGGTCAGCACAGCTAACTGACGAGCTGCTGCTGAGTGAACGGTGTAAGTGAGAATGGTCCAATCACATAAGGCCAATCATATAAAAACAAATATGATTCGTTCTAACAAGAAAATAGGAGGGTTCGGGGCGCAGAGCGCTGCGCCCCAAAGACAATTTAAAACCGGCCAATTAGAGCTTATCCTCATATCACGTGCATTGCAAAAGTTTGTGTACCCACATAGACACCCATTAGTCCGGCGCCCCGTACACATTTGAAAAAATATTGTTCATACATTTTTTTTTCAATAAATGTTAGTATGACTACAATAAATGTTAGAATGTTATAATTAAATCAGTTTATTTTGTTAATATTTGTGATAATAAATATTGACATATTAAAGGAGTCTAACTTGACGGGGGCGGCGCCCCAGCGCCCTCTATTGACCAGCCGCCACTGGTGTCCCAGCAACCAGCATTTTTTAAAAACATCTACTGCTGTGTTCAACAGAATAAAGAAACTCAAATAGGTTTTGAACAAATGAAGGGTGAGTAAATGATGACAGAATATTTCTTTTTGGGTGAACTATTCATTTAAGAGCATTACAGTAGAGTTACCTGGGATGCAAAATATAGTTGGGAGTAAATATAGGGTTTTAGTTTAATGCTGTGTTCACACCAGACGCAGCACAAGCAAATTAATCGTGAAATTCCCATGTAAATATACGCGTGAACATTTTAAGTTTACTTGCTTCATTCCTGTCGTCAAATTCATTTCATTTGCGCATCAAATTCACTTCACAATAGACACGAACTCACGTCTGCCTGGTGACTGTAGCTTCATTGCTAAATGGCTAACATGGATTTTAATGAGAGAATGGCTGTGTTTATGTGCTTTAGGAAGGCTGAAAAACAGTGTAGATTCGTTCGGTGCCATGTCCACTAGATCAGTGGTTCTCAACTGGTTTGGCCATGGGACCCACATTTTTACATGGTCATCAAGCCGCGACCCAAACTTTTAGGAACTATAATATAATTTTAGGAATTATAATTAATTTGTATTTATTTGTTAACATACACAAATAGTGACAGATAAATCACAAGTCACCAATATTTACAAATAAACAATATTTTATGTCATTTAACAAAATGTATCAAATATTAGAAATATTACAAAGTAAGGGTAAGAAAAGGTTCAGTTACCATGAACTGAACTGTTAATAAAAAAATTAACACTGATCTTGTTGAACAGAACAAATCAGCAAATTACAGTAAAATAATTTAAATAATCATAACCATTTTTACATCTAATATGACAGCAATTATAAACATCTGTTTCACTTAACAGTAATTTGGGAAGCTAATGAGATAACTGAGGATGTGCTTTACTCCTGATAAGAGTATCAAAGTCTGGGGTGATGGTAGACCCGAAGATCGTGCTCTATGTCCAACCTGTTCCTTTGCTTTGACTTAAGCTGCACCAAGGAAGAGAAGCCACTTTCACACAAATACGTAGTGCTGAATGGTAGGATGGATTTGATCGCACGAATAGCAAGGGACGAATACTCAGAAAGCACTTTGCGGCACCAAAACTGGGAGAGGCTTACTTCACTGAATTTCTTTTTCAGCGTCTTATCACATGACAGCTCCACCAGCTGATTCTCTTTGTTGCTCGGCAACGTGACACTTTCCACGTCGATTCCAAAGGGATTGCTTATCCACGGATCATCATCATGTTTATCGAGAAAGTAGTCGGTACGGTTGTTGCGCGCGCATTTCAAAATAAAAGTCCGGTATAAGCAAAATAAGTTAAAAATTAAACTTTGTTGTTTTTTTTGACCACACACTCCGCGACCCACTGAAAATGTTCCCACCAGTTAAGAAACACTGCACTAGATCCTTCCAGAGGTGCACCCAGCTCTGTGAGTTCATCAACTCCTCCAGAAACTATACCTGGATGATGGAGGCTTTCAGCTGTGCTTCAGACTGAGCCAAACCCAGTTTGAAGAACTGTTGTCGATGTCGGCAAGAAGACTTCCCCTCGTGACACCTACAAAAGGCACTACATCATAATCACTTCTCTACAAGACCAAGCTCATGATTGGTTAACGTTGCGCGAATGTCAGCTGAAGTTCAGATTTTCCAACTCGAGTGTGCAAAACGCTACACTCGCGCCGCTTCATTCACAGGATGTCTATTTACGTCTTCACATGTAAATCACTCGTGATTGACACTTCATCTACATCTGGTATGAACGCATCATCATGCTGTGTACACACCAGACGTGGTAAACGTGAATAAATTGCTCTATTGTGCTTTCGGAAGGCTGAAAAACAACATATATTCGTTCGGTGCCGTGTCCACTTGATCCTTCCAGAGGTCCACCCAGCTCTGTGAGTTCATCAACTCCTCCAGAAACTGTACCTGGGTGATGGAGGTTTTGAGTGGTGCTTAAGAGTGAGCTGAGCCCAGTTTGATGAGCTGTTGTCCGGTCTTAGCAGGACGATTTCCCCTCGAGACACCAACAACAGGGACTACCTAATAATCACTCCCTTACAAGAGCAAGCTCCTGATTGGTTAATGCGGGGCAAATGTCCACTGAAGTTCCGATTTTCCAACTTGAGCGTTTTGTGCGAAACGCACGATATGCGCGTTAAGCACGTCAAACGCGCAAAGCTCGCGCCGATTGATTTGCGCAAATCACTTGCGCTTGGCACTTCATCCACGTCTGGTGTGAATAAACAAATGCATGAATATTTTAAGTTTATTTGCTTTATTTGCGAGTCAAATTCACTTCACAATAGACACGGATTCACATCATAGGCAGGGCTTCTGTCTGACCGGTGACTCTAGCTTCATTGCTACATGGCTAACATGGATTTTTTTGAGATAGTAGCTGTGTTTATATGCTTTAGGAAGGCTGATAAACAGTGTAGATTCGTTAGGCGCCATGTCTGAATCCACTAGATCCTTTCAGAGGTGCACCCATCTCTTTGAGTTGTTTCCTCCAGAAACTATGGCTGCGTTTGAAATCGCATACTTCCATACTATACAGTACCCTAAAATCAGTTTGCGAGCCGAGTAGTATGTCCGAATTCATAGAATTCGAAAATCAGTATGCGAGAAGTACCCGGATGACTTACTACTTCCGGCGAGATTCTAAATTGCGCATCCCATGCACGCTGCACTATCCCATGATGCCCCGCGAGAGAATTCATGAATGGAAGTGAAGCGACGCAACTGACGCAGGTAGGTCACGTGACCATGACAAAATGGCGGATGTAGTACGTCCGAATTCCATTCATACTTCTTACATTCATACTGCATAGAACGTACTTTTCTGATGGCCTAGTAGTACGTTTAAATTCAAATGCAGTACCTACTTAGTAGTAAGCGATTTCGGACGCAGCCTATGCCTGGATGATGGAGGCTTTCAGCGGCGTTTCAGACTGAGCCGAGCCCAGTTTGATGAACTGTTGTCTGGTGTCAGCAAGAAGACTTTCCCTCGGGACACCAACAACAGGCACTACGTCATAATCACGCTCATGTTTGGTTAACGCAGGCCGAATGTCCGCTGAAGTTCAGATTTTCAAACTGACCGCATAAAACGCTCAACTTGTGCCGCTTTATTTACGCGAATCGCGTCGTTCGTGCCGCCTCATTCGCACAAATCATGCCACAGGATGCATTGAATGAACATGTAAATTTACTCGCGCTTGATGCTTCATCCTCGTCTGGTTATTTATAAAATAATGGATAAGAATACTGGTGGTCTATGTGAGCTGTTGGAGATACTAAATAAATAAATGAATAATAACAAAATTAAATAAAATTAAAAAAATTCATTAAATTAAGTAGAGGTAAAACCATATTGCCTGAAGAACGTGCACAGTAGTTGTTTTTATACCGGTTGAAGTGAGGTTAAGTATGGGAAAACACACGGCCAGCTCATGACAGGCTCCAGTTCGCTTGACACTGGCTCCATACCATAACCATTGTGATAGAAAGAGGTATTCAATAACTGTGCAAAGGTCATTCATTATGAAATGTTCATGTCATCGATAAGCAGCTCTACTGAACACTGCCATGTCATTTTTCAATTACAATCAATACAGTGTTGATTCAGTAACATTGTCCATGTTGCAAAATGAATCAATCATGAACAAACGGTGCTCATGATTGTGTTTAGTCCCAGCTGGTCCTCACATGACATATTCAAGCTTGTCAGAGGGATCTGTGCTGAGGGCTCCGGCGTCTTTATTGATACTCTGTCTTGAGGGCTTGTGTTGTCAAGGTTTAGATGACTGTGAAATGTCCTGCCTACATGCAGCCCCACCATATGGTCGACATACAGCCTGGATCTGATTGGATCTGAGTTAACTCTGACATAAGAATAAGACAGACACACATTATTGTACAGTACTGTATATAACTTTTTCATAACATTAGCTTAGATGCCTTTTTTTTCTATGATCCCATTCAATATTACATTTATAGAGATGGGATGAATGTGTGAATACTGAAGGTGTGATGAGACGCATATCCCACAAGATGAGAGGAGACAGGAGACTGGGTTCACAAGAACAAAATGAGATTTTTAGACTTTAAAGGGCACTTATTTCATATTAATATTATTGTTCTTCTGAGTGTGCCTGTTTAGGTTCAGTTCAAAACACAATTCAGATTTTTTCTTAAAAATTTTATTTGTTAAAAGTGTCATATTGGGGGCGTGTACACAGGTCGTTGTTTTAGGGGCGTGTTGCTTCACATGAAAATTAGTTTCGACTTCGCGCCCAACTTAACAAGGGGGCGCAGCTAAGAGCTCCCCCACTGTGTATGGCAACAGACTGGCAGACAGAGAGAAGCAACATGAGTGAGAGGACCAGCATTCAGCTGTACATGTACGACTCGGACACAGACCAAGCAGAGACTACAAAATCATTTGTGTCTTTGTATAGTTTTACAGCCAACTGTGTGCTAGTTTAAAGCTCCGAGCTTGTACACCGAGACTAATAGCCAAGCACACTAAATTAACTTTGACTGAAGGGCATCACACATCCGATGCGTCGCGACACAGCGCGCATGACAGTTCATCCAGTTCATCAATGGCAGTTCAATTCAGAAATGCATGCTGCTGCGTGGCGCGACGCTGCACGCCGCCAAGCAGCGCTTCTGGTGTACGACCTGCTTGAGGCAATAACTAAAGGGCATCATACACCAGATGCGCCACTCAGAGCCACGACACGGCATACCAGACGCGCACATTCGCATGTTATTTAAAATGAAACTATTCAGATAACGCTCTGTGGCGCGGCAGAAATATGAACAGTGTCCTAATTCGTGGCTGGGCGCCACAGACAGCCACCGACTTGTGGCGCCGTTGTGTATAACCTGACAGAAACCTATGTTCAGAATTCTGAAATGCATGGTTAGATCGTTATTTCCAATGGAGGGATGCGCACGTGAGGCAATGCGCTCGCACTTTCCAGCTGCACCTAGTTAAGATGACAGGGAGCTTCTGTGACCGCGGGAAATGCAAACCGCTGAAGTTTAAGGAAGACGCAATGAAAAGTACACATGTATGCAAACCCACCTAGTTAAAAACACTGGCGCCGAGGAGAGCGATAACGTGGTGAATGTTGATCTTGTGTTGAGCCCAAAGAGCCTTACATCTAAAAATCGAGCAAGGGTGTTTTTTTGGTGACGTCGCTTTGACTCACACGCTGAAAATGGCGAACGTGAAACAAACTGAGGATATGGTAATGAGCACCTGTCAATCAATATTGGTGGGCGGGGGGACCACACTCCTACGTCAAGTTGCGGTCGGTCTCAAAACCACTCCAATTGGTCCACCGTTTTTATGTTGTTAAATTGAAAAAAAGGACTGAGTGTGTTTATATCACCCTAATATGACGGTCTATACACTATACCTACACATATGTCTGTCCAAACAACTTAAAAGTAGATTTTTCACCATAGGTGCCCTTTAAAGAAATCCTTATTGATAAAATATTAATTAAACATTTGTTTTATTAAAAAAAAAATATATATATATATATATATATATAATGAAAACCTTGTACATGAAATCAAAGATTTTCTTTTTTTTTTACTAAATTATATGCAGAGTTAAACATGTAAACACTACAAAACAATTTCTCACAAACTCAACTGACAGCCAAGTAATTGGACAAAAAAATAAATAAATAAAAAATAGTACAATAAAAAAAATATTCATAATTTCCTGCCTCGGGCGTCACGGTGGCGCAGTGGGTAGCACGATCGCCTCAGAGCATGAAGGTCACTGGTTCGAACCTTGGCTGGGTCAGTTGGCATTTCTGTGTGGAGTTTGCATGTTCTCCCCGTGTTCGCGTGGGTTTCCTCCGAGTGCTCCAGTTTCCCCCACAAGTCCAAAGACATGCGGTACAGGTGAATTGGGTAAGCTAAAATTGTCCGTAGTGTATGAGTGTGAATGAGAGTGTATGGATGTTTCCCAGTGATGGGTTGCAGCTGGAAGGGCATCCGCTGCGTAAAACATATGCTGAATTAGTTGGCGGTTCATTCCGCTGTGGCGACCCCAGATTAATAAAGGAACTGAGCCAAAAAGAAAATGAATGAATGAATTTCCTGCCTCCTTCTTCCTTTAAATTTTTAATGGAGTTTTATTTATGTTATTTTAGTCATGTTCTTTTTTTATTGGATATATTTTTGGCATTTTTTCCTATATAGTATATAGAGAGGAGGCAAAGTTGGAGAGAGAGAAGAGATGCACTGGGAAGAATCTGTGAGCCGGGACTTGAATTTGGAATGCCAAAACACAATTTTGATATATGGTGGTGCACTGCCCACAAGGCTATTGGTGCTGACCATGACATTGTGAGACCAGTCTGTTGTGTCTCACAAGATCTCATGCCATGATATAGAGTTACCCCTAGTGAATACCCAAACAATGTTAGGAAGACATGTTTCAGCATTTGTATGTTATTTAGGGAAAGGATTTACCATCTACAGATGACTTTTGCATTGTATGTATTATTAACTACCTAAAATATTTTAATTTATAATAATATATACTTTATAATAAATACACTTTATTAGGTACACCTTACTAGTACAGGGTTGGACCCCCTTTTGCCTTCAGAACTGCCTTAATCCTTCGTGGCACCAAAAGGCGCTCTATTGGATTGAGCTCTGGTGACTGTGGAGGACATTTGAGTACAGTTGCTCATTGTCATGTTTAAGAAACCAGTCTGAGATGATTTGTGCTTTATGACATGGCTTGTTATCCTGCTAGAAGTAGCCGTCAGAAGATGGGTACACTGTGGTCATAAAGGGATCGACATGGTAAGCAAGAATATAGAGGTAGGCTGTGGCGTTGGTACGATACTCAATTGGTACTACTGGGCCCAAAGTGTGCCAAGAAAATATCCCCCACAATATTACACCACCACCACCAGCCTGAACCGTTGATACAAGACACAATGGATCCATGCTTTCATGTTGTTGACGCCAAATTCTGACCCTACTATCCAAATGTTGCAGCAGAAATCGAGACTCATCAGACCTGGCAACGTTTTTCCAATTTTCTATTGTCCAATTTTGGTGAGCCTTTATGAATTGGAGCCTCAGTTTCCTGTTCTTAGCTGACAGGAGTGGCACCAGGTGTGGTCTTCTGCTGCTGTAGCCCATCCGCCTCAAGGTATGACGTGTTGTGTTCAGAGATGCTCTTCTGCATACCTCGGTTATAACGAGTGGTTTATTTGAGTTACTGTTGCATCAGCTGGAACCAGTCTGGCCATTCTCCTCTGACCTCTGGCATCAACAAAGCATTTGGGCCCACAGAACTGCCTCTTACTGGATATTTTCTCTTTTTCGGACCATTCTCTGTAAACCCTAGAGATGGTTGCGTGTGAAAATCCCAGTAGATCAGCAGTTTCTGAAATACTCAGACCAGCCCGTTTGGCACCAACAACCATGCCACATTCAAAGTCACTTAAATCACCTTTCTTCCTCATTCTGATGCTCGGTTTGAACTGCAGCATATCATCTTGACCATGTCTACATGCCTAAATGCATTGAGTTGCTGCCATGTGATGGGCTGATTAGAAATTTGCATTAACGAGCAGTTGGACAGGTGTACCTAATAAAGTGGCCGGTGAGTGTATTCCAAATATTTAATTTATAAAATATAACATTTAAATTCATGAATTTACAGTTAAACATCAAGAAAATGCATTTATCTAATCAAACCAACCAAATCAACATTTGCTCTTTTCATTTGGATACAATTCTGGCAATTTCAGATGATAGAAAGAATTCTGAATATTCAGCTTGAATGAAACCAGAGCATAGCCAAGGTCCAGAGACACATTGGGATAAGCAAAATGAATCAACAAGATTCAGAAATTGTTTGGTCGCAGATTTACAAGGAAAGCAGACATCCCACATTATCAAATAAATATCAATGATACAAACTCACAAAACACATCAAGGCAATACTTATTATACCCAGGTGGCCTATATACTGGATATATCAAGGCACACAGTACAGGGGAGGATATGTCTAACTGAATTTCAAAACTTTACTATTAACCAGCAACAAAAAACAAGGACCCATTAGCAATGTTCAGCAAGAGGACTTGATTCAGCAAGAGAACTTGTATTAGCCTCATATAACCAAGTTTCAGTGATAAAAAGAAAGTCCAGTCCTTCATGATGATTAAAGATGTTGCACGTCCACTGGTTCCTGTCTCTGAATGAGCAAGTTTGAGCTACTTGTAGCGTTCAGAAAAAAAATTATCCATGAAGAAACTCGACACAGAGGAACATCAACACCTACTGCCAGCTAGCGTATCAGAAGTGTTATTGCAGAGCAACACAAACAGCACGCAGAACTATAAATGCACAACTGCACGCAAGGCAGGCACCGTGGATGATGCGATCACTCGTTGCAGAAGTATAAATCAGCCTTCAGTTTCATAAGCTTCACTAAAACACCTCTTTCAGCATCCACAGCTAGAAATGTAACAAACTTTCAATGGCCCGTAAATTGTGTATTGGGCTGTTCAAGCTATACAACATTTAGGTCAATTCTTTTTTTCTTGGTTTGTTGGATTTGCTCCCAGACTACTGATGAGTGTTCCACACACCTTGGTAAGCTAGGACCTCAGCCTTAAGGCAGCTGGTGTAGGGCAATTATTGTAATTTTGTAAGGTACCTCATTGGGACCTGTAAATGACGCAGATCTGATCTTTCTCCCTATCTCTCGTATGTCACTGAGCTTTGCTAGGAGCTCATCAAACCTGTGCAGAGGGGAACTTGGTTGAAGTAAGTAGCCTGGCTGACCCAATAGTATCTGAATGCAGCCTTTATGATGCAAGCTGAGATTGCATCACTCAGCGATGCAATGTCAGATACAATGCACTCAAATGGAACGAGTGACATCACTGTGAGGGCTAGGGTTAGGGGTGGGGTAAGGTGAGCCCATTAAAAAGCGTTGGATGCAGCCCAGATTGCACTGCACCAGGTCTGCATCCAGACCCCTCTCGGCTGACCTAGTGACTAATTTCTTACTGGGTGCTCCAGAGCTCCAGAGTCCCTGAACTTTGACTCTTCCAGATACTGTCTTGCAAAACTCTTGGGGCTCAAGGGGCTCGCTTCTTATTTTTTCTCTTTCTCATCCTTCGGATGCACCCTCCCCTTCACCGTTTGGCTAGCCTTTCTCTGATCTCATTCTACATAACTTTAAGATTCTGTTAAGAACTTCACACTTTTCTTTCATTCTCTTACAAACCTGATGCAATTCCTTGACCAGCTTCTTCCTTTCCTGCCTCCTCTTTGGCATTGGGTATTTCTTACTGATAAATGTTCCAAACCTGTCCTTGCATTCCTGGCAGATGATGTCCCCAAACAAGTCGAGCCTACACTCAATACTTTCTCATAGAACACTCTCCAGAAGCTCACTGAGACCTGAATCCAATCTCTGCCATGTTACTCCCTCATATATTCCTCCTCCCCAGAAGTTTCTCTTCAACCTGACCACCGGGATGTAGTTAGCTTGACCACCAAGCTTGGTTCCAGCAGAATGAGAACAGATAACGTGGAATTTAATCTTGCAACCTAAAAAGTTTCAGCATTGGTCAGAGGATTTCTGTGGAGTTCTTGCTTTTAAAGGAGAAGAAGTACTGTTGTCAGGGTTTGTGAGGGAAATGAGCAAGGACTCAAATGCAGAAATAACAGATGGATTTATTAATAAAAATTTAAACAAAAAAGGAATCAGATCTACCCAAAGGTGGAAAACATTAAACACAAAAGCAAACTCGACTGGACTGGGCTGGCAAGACACGACAGGAACAAGGACACAGGGGAAGCATCAACAATGGACTGGCACAGGACAGCAGACATGAGGAAGCTTTAAACAAGAACAAACAAGAACTGGTATGATCACCAGCAATCATCTAACCTTTGCAGATTACTGGAAAACTACATATCCCATCATGCACCTCACTCACACACCAGTGCCAACTCCCCCCTGATTACCCTTACACAGCTGAAGCTCATGTAGACTGCTTACTGGACTAAATATACACACAGCATACTAACACTCATCCATTGCTGAGTCTTGTTTTCCCTGTGAACATTACAAAGCGTTACTCTTGTCTAGTCTTGCCGTGTTTTTTGACCCTTGTCTTGTTTATTGTTTATGTTGATTTGCCAACTGTACTGATCTCTTTGCCTGTGACCACGACTACTCTTTTGATTTGTTCTCATGCTACTGTTTGCACCTGTTTTGCCTGCCTGTCTGCATTTTGACCCTCACCTCTGTCGTCATCGGACTCCATGTTACAATATGTGAAGAAACAATCCAAAACAACTTTGTTTAAATAAACAAAATCAATGCTGAACTGACCCTCGTTGTTAAATCACTATGGTATAAATATTGTATATTGTGTTGAAATATATTTTCCAAATTTCTTCAGCACATTACCTTCAATAATTAAAATCAGCCGCAATGTTCTCAGTGGCTTGGATCTCAGGAGTCTATGGAGACACTTATATTCTTTGTTACGGTCAACTACAAAACATTTGAATTGTTTTAATAGGTATTCTTTGACCTGCATGAAGGACAATCCAGAACATAGACGATGAAAATATTAGTTTCAGGATTAAATATTTTTAGTCAGGTTGATACACACCACCAGCAGCTTGGTTGGTTTACCTGTTGACAATAAAGAAGATGATTGCGGCTTCAGTTTCTTGTCGACTTAAATCAACTTTTTTTCAAGTTATGCAAGTACTTATTCATTTGTATGTGTTTGTCTAGTGAGTGCCTTTGAAATTTGAAATCCACCAAAGCTTATTTATTCTAATCTTTTTGGTTGAAGAATTGGTTCTGAAACAGACAGATGGCTCATTATGCTGATATGCTTTGTTGATAAACCTCTCCTTGCTGGTCACAATAAACAGGTGGCACATAATGTTTCCTTGGTTTGCATAGTTTCCAGATTACTTCCAATCATTCTTACAAAAGTAATCCATTTTCCCCATTAATTTAGCTCACATCTGTGTCTACATTTGAAACAATGACTTTGATGCAAATTTGCTGCAATTTAGGTGATAGATAAATAGATATGGTTTAATTTTTCACTAGGCCAAATGCCTAATTTGCTATATTTGTTGTTTTTTTAAGGGAAAATAATAAAATTTATACTGGTATAAATGTGTTTTTTTTAACCACATTTGAGAGTATCCAAACATTTTTTACTCTTTCTCACTCTTTTTTATTCTCTCTTATTTGTCAAAACATCTGCAGGATGTTCATTAAACCCCTTAAGTAAAGAAACTCTTTCACAGATCACAGATGTCTTGAACAAAACTGGTTCTCGTTCATATTTCCATTTCAAAACCTACTAGTCATTGCATCCTTCCGTAAGCAACTTTTATCGAGGCTTCATAAAAATCCTGCAAGCCTGTGGGTCAGGGGGCAATGTGCTGATGGATTATGGGATTGCTCCATGTCCTGCTCTTGCTGACAGCCTTTATTGGTGTTGAGGAAGAGCGTGTAACCCTTTATGTAATTATTGTATTAAAGTCAGTGTGCCCCTGCCTTGCTGGCACTTGCCCCTGGATCAATGTGAAGATAATTTCAGAAATGAATAGT
This sequence comes from Danio kyathit, assembly GCA_903798195.1. Classification (NCBI taxonomy): domain Eukaryota; kingdom Metazoa; phylum Chordata; class Actinopteri; order Cypriniformes; family Danionidae; genus Danio; species Danio kyathit. The sequence continues at coordinate 10,567,852 of LR812534.1, forward strand.
TAGTATCGATCGCTCCCTCCCCACTCTTCGAGGTGGCTTATCAGCGACAGGGACATGTCGTTGTAGATTATTGCACCAATGTCATTTATGGGCTCTATGATAGTTTTTGTGTGTGTTTTTGAGTGGGCCGTTTCAAACAAAGAAAATTCAATTTGAAATGGATTTCTGGCCGTCTGCTTTTTTCACCTTTTACTCCTATGTACACAAGTAGCAATAAATCACAATCTTTTGGATTTCCTTCGCTTTTATCTCATTTCTGGGGCTCTTTAAAGCCAAACAGGTGTTAGTGTGGTGTGGTGAGTGTTGACGAAGGCTAGGCATCAGCACTTGAACTCATGGCTGAAGGATTGCATGTGCTTTGGAAGAGACACATTTGTGACTTTTGGCCTGCTGTTTGGAGGAGCTTAATGTTATTGTTGTTATTTTCCTTGCTTGGTCATTAGCTGAGGCATTCGCTGTGCCAGTTTCTGCTTCTATTTTCTGTTTAAGGTTATGGCATGCTACATGCAATGTTGTTTCTCTTGCAGAACACCAAAGTAAAGCAATTTTCAGCTTGATTTTTATTTATTTATTTTAGCATGAGATGATATTACTGTTTGCATTAGGATATTAGTTTTGTGTTAAATGTTTTGAATGTAACTGATCAAGACACTATATATAAAAAAGTGAAAATAAATGATAATGCAAATGTGAATCCATCAAAATCATCTAATTTTCTTAGTATTTAATTAAAAATTCTTTTTGTATTTAATTAAATAATATATAGAATGTACTGCATAAATGCTTGTTTATTTTGCTAATGTCCATGATCTATTTAAGCCTATACATTCATCCATTTTTTTTCGGCTTAGTCCCTTTATTAATCCGGGGTCGCCACAGCGGAATGAACCACCAACTTATTCAGCACATGTTTTACGCAGCGGATGCCCTTCCAGCTGCAACCCATCTCTCGGAAACATCCATACACACTCATACACTACGGACAATTTAGTTTACACAATTCACCTGTACCGCATGTCTTTGGACTGTGGGGGAAACTGGAAACCTATGCGAACGCAGGGAGAACATGCAAACTCCACTTAGAAACGCCAACTGACCCAGCCGAGGCTAGAACCAGCGACCTTCTTGCTGTGAGGCGACAGCACTACCTACTGCGCCACTGTGTCACCTAAGCCTATACAATATAAAGCAAATATTTAAACACTAAACCACTGTTCAATGATTTTTTTTCTGGAGCAGGGAGCAGATCTTTTGAAAGTCAGAATATTGTGGTTTTCTTTCACTCAGTGTTACATTGGCTCAGACATAAACCCACTAGAAAAATAACCAGCCTTTGAGTGAACCTTGATATTTCTGTGCCAATTCAAATAGCCGATGGCCAGTTATACTAATTTAAAATTTTGCTGGTTCATGTAAAAAAAAAACAACAACGTCAATCATAGTTGGCTATTTCCATAGTTCGAAAACAATAGAATAATATTTCAATTAAATAATAATTTGATCGAACAATGCAAATCAGTTTTCCAATAATTATCATAGCTGTAACTATACTCAAAATACGGTCAACAAGACATTTGGCATTATTATTCATCTTTCTTCATATGGATGACATACACTTACCAGCCACTTTATTGGGTACACCTGTCCAACTGCTGGTTAATGCAAATTTCCAATCAGCCAATCACATGGCAGCAACTCAATGCATTTAGGGATGTAGACATGTAGATATGGTCAAGACGATCTGCTGCAGTACAAACAAAGCATCAGAATGGGGAAGAAAGGTGATTTAAGTGACTTTGAATGTGGCATGGTTGTTGGTGGCAGAAAAACTGGTCTGAGTATTTCAGAAACTGCTGATCTACTGGGATTTTCACGCACAACCATCTCTAGGGTTTACAGAGAATGGTCCAAAAAAGAGAAAATATCCATTGAGCGGCAGTTCTGTGGGTGCAAATGCCTTGTTGATGCCAGAGGTCAGAGGAGAATTGCCAGACTGGTTACAGCAGATAGAAAGACAACAGTAACTCAAATAAGCACTCGTTAAAACCGAGGTATGCAGAAGAGCATCTCTGAACACACAACACGTCCAACCTTAGGCGGATGGGCCACAGCAGAAGAAGACCACACCGGATGCCACTTCTGTCAGCTAAGAACATGAAACTGAGGCTACAATTCACACAGGCTCAGCAAAATAGGACAATAAAAGATTGGAAAAGCATTGCTTGGTCTGATGAGTCTTGATTTCTGCTGCAACATTTGGATGATAGGGGCAGAATTTGGCATCAACAACATGAAAGCATGGATCCATCCTGCCTTGTATCAACAGTTCAGGCTGGTGTTGGTGGTGTAATGGTGTAAGTGGATATTTTCTTGGCACACTTTGGGCCCATTAGTATCAATTGAGCATCGTATCAATGCCACAGCCTACCTGAGTATTGTTGTTGACCATGTCCATCCTTTTTTGACCACAGTGTAACTATCTTCTGATGGCTACTTCCAGCAGTATATCGCACCATGTCATAAAGCACGAATCATCTCAGACTGGTTTCTTGAACATGACAAGGAGTTCACTGTATTCAAATGGCCTCCACAGTCACCAGACTCCATCCAATAGAGCACCTTTTGGATGTGGTAGAACGTGAGATTCGCATCATGGATGTGCAGCCGACAAATCTGCAGCAACTGCGTGATGCTATCATGTCAATATGGACCAAAAGCTCTGAAGAATATTTCCAGTACCTTGTTGAATCTATGCCACAAAGGGTTCAAAAAGTTCTGAAGGCAAAAGGGGTACAACCCGGTAAGTGTACATGTAATTGTTTTAAAAATGTTCAAATCTTAGTTGGTCATACAAGTCAATTTTTGACATATGAAGAGTTGCCGTCTGAAATGGTCTTCTAAAATGAGCTCTTTTCTCAGTCTCCTGTGTCTAGGTTCAGTCATTTCACTTTTATGGGAAAGACTAGGTTATTTTCATGGCCTTTAATGTGAAACTGTGAAATATGAAGTAAGACAAATGCTAATTTTAGAAGAAAATTCCAGATGGTAATTCTATGTCTTTCAATACAGAAAGAGAAACCACAGCACTGCACATTTTGAATGTTTATTGTTTTTTTGTATATACTGTTGATCACCCTTGCAAAAACTCTAAATCAAGTATTATTTTAGAGATCATTTTAATAGCTCAAAGATGACTTAATAGTACTTACTGATGATAGGTTACTTTACACATCTTTAGTGTATTTGCTCATCTATCGCAGCTGACTAAAGAGGCAGACATGTTTGCTGTTCATCTGAACAAACAAAAGCAGCACATAAAAATCACCTATGCCATTGCACACAATTGATTTGTCTGGCACAACAAATGGAAGAGTTTAGGGGAGACAGCCCGGAGCATTACTTGTCCTTTAATTTCCATTTACATAGCAGGGGAATCATTTATTCCCAGTTTCCCCATTACTCAGCGCACACTTTCCCTCCTATGAGACTGTAAGTGTCAGGTTTTATTGGTGTTACAGACCACCATGGGTTTCTATGACCTCTTCAGGGTCAGATCACAACAGAAGTGATACTGTAGACCTATGTATTAAAAATGTAATTCATTAAACATTTATTTACTATAAATTCACAGCTAATCAGATTACAAAAAAAAAATGACCCCTCTTTTTTGTAAACCAAAAAGTGCAATAGATGAATTGTGTGGCTCTTATTGTAATACAGTGTCTCTTTTTAGTCAAAAACTTAATGACGATGACGTTACATCATGGAGTGTTTCATACAGCTACTTAAACTTACCACAATGCAACACAAGAATGGACAGAGACCATGCTTACGCATCTAAACAGAGGAGCAAAACATATTAATTAGCAGTGGTTCCATACCTGCCACCCCACCCCACCCCACCCCCCGCTCTTCAGCTTTTAGGTACAGTACGGCCTGAAACCTGGTACATGTGCACGTGCACTTCAGTCCGCGCGCACCCCTCCCCGCTCTACAGTTCGTGCGCACCCATCCCCGCTCTTTAGTTCACGCACACCATTGCATAGCCACCACCCCCCACCGCGTCTCCCGAAATTCATGAACCAAATGTTGGCAGGTATGAGTGGTTCCCAACTAGGTACTGAGAACTCCTACAGTACCTACACATGATTCAGATTAATAGCTTATTAGAAAAGAGCACCATAGGCTGAAATGACTTTGTTCTAAAATCAACCCAGGCTCATTCTGAAACCGTACCCCTATATACATTTCTGGAGATCACCAAATATGTCCCAGGAGGTATGTTTTTTTTGCAGTTTTTGTTTTCACGAATCCACCAGAGGCTGCTGTGTATGCTTTTTGAGATCTCAAATTTCTCTTGCGAGTGCCATTCGAGCCTGCTCTTCTCAAGTAAATCCACCAGAGTCGAATGTCTAAATGACTGACTGAGTGATCGACCGACCCCCCCTCCTCCTTCCCTAAACCCAACCAACAGTGTTTCCAAAAAACAATCCAGAAAAAGAAAGCCCCCTGATTTTTACCACGTTTTCAGATTTTACCACATTTTCACCCTGTTATTCACTTGTTTATTTTTTATTTTTTGGCTTTTGTTTTTATCTTACCTGCTTTCTGGAACTGTTCTTTTCCATGCTTGAACCCTGTCGGTGATGTCAACTCCTCTCTGCGTCTCAAGTCTGCCGACTTACATGGCGAGTTACTGGAAAAACTTGTAACAGCCAGAAAGCCGTCCATACGGAAGTAAGCAGTCAGCTGGTAAGCATGAAAAGGAACAGCGGCATACCGCCCCGTAGTATTTGTTTTAAAGACGAAATGCAACCACACGTACTTCTGGCTACATAATTCGTGATCTCCAGAAATGTATATAGGGCTACGTTTTCAGAATGAGCCTATGTTGTCATGAGTCTGAAATTGGTAGTTTTTTAAACATATTTTGACATCATTTTACATATGGTCATTATCTTAAGTCCTACTGAATGATACATGGCTACATAGATTAATCTGTGTATTATGGGAGGAAGTGTCATTATGGGAAACAAGTTCACATTTTGTTTTCAATTCTGCAAGTGAAAAATCTTGTTTAAATCCAGTCATGAGTCTAACACAATATTCACTTCTGCAAATGTGTCAGACATGAACTGATCTGAGAGTGGCAGCATGCACAAAAAGTCATACTGCAGTATAATACATAAAATGCTACTGCACTATACCACAACAAACTTGTTTGTCCAGAGCAGACTTTTGATGAATGAACTTTGTAAAATGTCAACAACATATTACCCAGATGTAATTATTAAATAATCATTTAATATTATAATAACAACTTCCTCTGCTCTTTACTCTATAGAATGATTAGTAACTTCCAGGCAGGTGTGTTGAACCTGGTTTGTATGTAGGGAAGTGGGCTTCTTGGAACAGAACTAAACAAAGATGGTATAAAGTGTATGTTTTGTTTGTTTATATATATATATATATATATATATATATATATATATATATATATATATATATATATATATATACAGTTGAAGTCAGAATTATTAGCCCCCCTGAATTATTAGCCACCCTGTTTATTTTTTTCCCCAATTTCTGTTTAACGGAGAGCAGATTTTTTTCAACACATTTCTAAACATAATAGTTTTAATAACTCATCTCTAATAACTGATTTATTTTATCTTTGCCATGATGACAGTAAATAATATTTTACTAGATATTTTTCAAGACACTTCTATACAGCTTAAAGTGACATTTAAGGGCTTAACTAGGTTCATTAGGATAACGAGGCAGGTTTGGATAATTAGGCAAGTTATTGTATAATGATGGTTTGTTCTGTAGACAGTCGAAAAAGAAATAGCTTAAAGGGGCTAATAATTTTGTCCTTAAAATGGTGGTTAAAAAATTAAAAACTGCTTTTATTCTAGCCGAAATAAAACAAATAAGACTTTCTCCAGAAGAAAAAATATTATCAGACATACTGTGAAAATTTCCTTGCTCTGTTAAACATCATTTGGGAAATATTGAAAAAAGAAAAAACAATTCAAAAGGGGGCTAATAATTCTGACTTCAACTGTGTGTGTGTGTGTGTGTGTGTGTGTGTATATATATTGGCCTAATTATTGTAATAATCATTTAGAATAAGGATCCATCCATAATTCCAGCCTAATAATTGAGTAGAGGAGATTAATTTACCTGTACTGTAGCTTAAAGTACTATAATGAATGAAATACGAAGCTAATCATAGGGTCCTTGAAGTAAGAGTGACCATCTTGAATGATATGTTCTTCAGCCCCTTCAAGATTTTGAAGGAGATTGCTGACCACTGGGTCATCATTTTGTAACTGGCTCAATTGTGCTCTGCCAGTGTTCTTGAATGAAGAGAGACTCTGTAGATCCAAACCACCTATTATTGAATGAAGTGGAAGAAAGTGAGTGAGGCCAGTATTGTGCTGCAGCGGGTTGTGTGACAGAACATCTGGACTGTTATTCTGTTTCTCTGGATTTTAGACATTTCTAAATTCAAAAGGTGCAAATACTATCTTGCTGGTCATCCAGCTACATCAGGATGTTGTGGTCTGTTAAATGGTTAAATGGAGGCCCTTGGTATAAGGCTACACATTTTCATAGCCCAAATGACCATAACACTTTTTAGTTATTGAGTATGGTCTACATGGTAAAGGTCTCTGACCCCTAGTGACTGTCAATTGTTTTACTAAAAGGGCACCAACAATCAGCAGCTAGTCCTCTACACCACCCACTCTCAGCTAATCATTCACCTATGCAATTTCTTTTCTCGCCTGAGGATGAGGTATCCAAATTTCACATCATCTGTCCATACTCTGCTAGACCTGCCTGTTTTTGACTACATCACATCAGATCCTCATTGCTAGCTTTTCTGACTTGGACATCACATGAACGGTACTTCGTTAAGTTGTTTCAGTGCTAATTCACAAGCAGATATTTGAATTCTCATGGAATTCAGGGGTTTCCATTGTGTGGTAACCCCTGATAAATAAGGGACTAAGCTGAAGGAAAATGAAGGAATTAATGAAGTGGTTTCTGTTTTTGTGCAAGTACAGTGAGGACTCAACAAAATTTTTTTGTAGCTATGATTCAACTGTGCAATTCCCTCTCGAGGGCAGAACAACATTACTGACATGTCAGAAAATCATCCGACCATTCAATTGCCGATAGGGGGGAGGTTAATGGCCTCTCCATTCCCCTAGTAAACTGCACAAACACAGCACAACAAACGTAACATGACAAATTCAAATTCAAAGACATGTCAGAATTTGACTCAAAGGGCCCTATACACCCAGCGCAATAAGACGCAATACGTGCATACTGCGATTTATTGCTATTTTCAGACCAGTGCACGTACCAAGTTGTTTAAATAGCAAATCCATTTGCGCTACTTTATGAACTTATGGGTGTTCCGGTCTAAAAAAAAGGTGTGTTTGGACTATAACTATAACTATATAACCTATATGTTCATTTATTTGTTTGGTGGAAATTAGAAGTAAATTTAGAAATAGTGTTGAAATAAATCTTTGCGCTTAACAAACAAAAGTAAATATGTAGGCTAATGGATGTCTTCATTGGAGTGCGTACAGCACTGATTCCTTATCCACAAAAGTAAAGGAGTAAATGTAACCCCACCTGTGCTACTGCACCCTAACGCTCTAAGCTGGGATTGAACCAGTGACCTTCCACATGGGAGTTGGTTGCTCTAACAAGGAGGCTAAAGACCATGGCTTCTAGCATCTGTCGCTAGAGCATCTTTAGAAGTCAGAGGAGTGAGGTTTACCTGCACAGCACTTCACTAGCTGGCCTCTGCCACACTCACCCCCCTCAACCTCACTTCTATCCGGGTCACGGCACCAATATAACCCCGCTGGTCCTGCTGCACCCAAACCGCTCTGAGCTGGGTTCAAACTGGTGATCTTCCACATGGAAGTTGGTTGCTCTAACAAGGAGGCTTAAGACCATGGCCTCTAGCATCTGTCACTAGAGCACCTTTGGAGGTCAGAGGAGTGAGGTTTACCTGCACAGCACTTCACTAGCTGGCCTCCGCTACACTCACCCCCTAAACCTCACTCCCATCCGGGGCACGGCACCAATGTAACCCTGCAGGTCCTACTGCACCCAACCCGCTCTAAGCTGGAATCAAACCGGCAACCTTCTGCATGGGAGTCCGTTGCTCTAACAAGGGGGCTAAAGACCATGGCTTCCAGCATCTGTTGCAAGAGCACCTTTAGAGATCAGAGGAGTGAGGTTTACCAGCACAGCACTTCATCAGCTTGCCTCCCCCCCTACACTCACCCCCTTAAACCTCACTCCTATCCGGGTCACGGCACCAATGTAACCCCGCCGGTGCTACTGCACCTAACCCGCTCTGAGCTGGGAGCGAACCGGCGACCATCCACATGGGAGTTGGTTGCTCTAACAAGGAGGCTAAAGACCATGGCTTCTAGAGTCTTTCACTAGAGCACCTTTAGAGGTCAGAGGAGTGAGGTTTACCTGCACAACACTTCACTAGCCGGTCTCTGCTACACTCACTCCCCTAAACCTCACTCCCATTCGGAGCACAGCACCAATGTAACCCCGCCTGTCCTACTGCACCCAACACGCTCTGAGCTGGGATCGAACCGGCAACCTTCCACATGGGAGTCGGTTGCTCTAATGCTGTGTTCACACCAGACGCGGAAGAAGTGTCAAGTGTGAGTGATATACATGCTAAGTCAATGCAAAACCACGAATAGACATCCTGCGGCGCAATATGCGCAAATGGCGCGATACACGCGAATGGTGCAGCACGAATTGAACGTTTTGTACGTTTGACGCGCTTAACTTGCGAATCGCTTGAGTTCGAAGATCTGAACTTTAGCGGACATTCGCAACACTTCAACCAATCAGGAGCTTGCTCTTGTGGGGGTGTGATTATGACGTAGCACCTGTTGTTGGTGTCCCGGGGGAAAATCCTCCTGCCTACACCGACGACAATTCATCAAACTGGGCTCGGCTCAGACAGAAGCACCGCTGTATGCTTCCATCATCCAGGCTAAGTTTCTGGAGGAGTGTATGCGCTCACAGAGCTTGGTGCACCTCTGAAAGGATCTAGTGGACTCAGACACGGCTCCAAACAAATCGACGCTGTTTTTCAGCCTTCATAAAGCACATATAAAATAAAATCCATGTTAGCCATTTAGCAACAAAGCTACAGTCACCGGGTAGACAGAAGCCCTGCCCATGACGCAAATCCGCATCTGTTCTGAGTTCCGCGTCTGTTCAAAGTGAATTTGACGCACAAATGAAGCGGATTTATCCGCGCGTTCCGTGTCTGGTGTGAACGAAAGTGAGTAAACTCAAATATTCACGCATCTATTTACGCGCAAATAGCGCTATTTTATCCACGCGTTCTGTGTCTGGTGTGAACACAGCATAACAAGGAGGCTAAAGACCATGGCCTATAGCATCTGTCGCTATAGCACCTTTAGCAGATGGTCTGTTCAACTGTTTTCTCGCTAGTAAAGCATTCAGTTTTTCTATTTGCCATGTAAATTAAAAATGCGGCAGAACAAATTATTAGACCGAACTTAAAAACTATAAACTAAGAATGATTTGAAATCATTTATTTGTTACTTTTTTGTGGTGGGCCCAATAAAAAAAAAGTCAGGGCAAATAATAATAATTTGAATCGACAACCTGGCTCAATACATTTAAAGTATATCAATGTCTTTATAATTTCATAATATATAATGCAATTCATACAGTAAATGCAATTTATTTAATTGCTGGCAGCCCTGCAATAGATTAATGCCGGTTGCAGAATCACATTATATTATTATACATTGAATGCAATTTGTCCAGTTAACATTCTGATTAATCTAGTTTAGTATCTATTGATTAAAATCTCTTGCCCACAATTTAATATGCTGTGGCCGCTATGACATTCCCACAAGTTAATGCTTTGGCCACAACAAAATGAGTGTGTCCCTTTTCATGCTCTTCTTGAATTGTATGCACCAGGTGAGCATCTGTGATGAATGGGAACAGATAGCTCTCTGTAGGTCACAGTGTTTACAATCCTCAGGATGTCAAACCACCCGATTTACTTATAGTGTCTCGGAGCATTTATCCGGGCTATAGGGAAGTGTTTTAAAATTCAGAAATCGCACACAATAGCTTTAGGCATGTGATGTTTCTTTCTTCGTTTAAGTGTGCCGTTCGTTAGTTGTGCTTTTAAATGTGCATCTGCTTTAAATATGAAGACAAAGCTACATGTGTGCAGTCCATAGATCTGTGCATGAGATGGAAAATATTAGATACTGTGAATGAGTCTTGGAAATGAAGCTTTACCACCGTGGTTGAATTGCAGTGCTAATCAGTCACTTGTGCACAGTGGCGAAAGGTCAATAAGATGACCGCCCTGCCATAAATCACCCCACAATGAGAATCTTGCTTGCTTCAAATAACATCAAACAAGCTTTGATTCATTACAAATGTCTCTCTGGTGGGAGAAAAAAATCCTCGGATTTTAAAATGCATTTTATAACATGTATTTTTAGCATTTAATATATCAAAGGGAAGGTACATTTTAAAATGAGTTAAGCCATTTTTCTGAAGACATTTGCATACAGATTGCTAAATAAACTATTAATACGTAAATGAATGAACAAATTATTAATAGATGAACGAACAAAATGCAACAGATTATAAACTCTGAAATATCAGGTGAAATTGTTCATTGGTGCCTTCTGTCAGTGGTCTGCAGAGCCACACGCAAAAGCTAAAATATGACTTCTTCATTTAACGTTACACGTCTATGAAGACTAAGGGCTGTTTCCACTTGTGCTGAGTTTTTCTTCCTGGTAAGGGGTCATGGATTAAATGAGCCAGAACCCTACTGAAACAGATGATGCTGACACTGGACCACTTTCTCCCTCATCATTTTATCTCTTTTGGGCAAGAGAAACAAACTCCGTCCTTGAGTGGAATGATTTCAGCATTTCTTTTGAAATATTGTGTGCTAACTTTGCAGTCTTCTCATTTCAGCTTTGCCTTAATTACTTGGTCTTCTTATTTGAAAGAAATATATGGCTTGCAAGGGTTTGTGAAGGTAAAAAAGGGCTGACCTGTTTTTATCTATCCCTGCATTCAAGTGAGTGTAATGATGACAAAATGGGATGTTAACTTATGATTAGCAGAAATGGTTGGAGTTAATTAGTTGGTCGTTCATTTATTGTGCCATTTGCACATTTTGTGGAGCAATTGTTATTAATTAGAACTTTCATGCCAAAAGGTCCATGGTAGAACCTTACAGCCAAGTTAATCATGGTGCAATGAAAGCTCCATTATCCTGTCTTGTACCATTGGCCCATGAGCTGTGATCTATTAGCCTTATCTAAAAGCAGCATCGGAGTAAAAAAAAAAAAGCACTGAATGTAAATGACTTTTTTTTTCCTGCTTCCTTGGTTATGTAATGAAAAACTGTATAATAATGCATGCCATCTGCTGATGTTTTTACTTCCAACTATTTGGTAGTAACACGTTTGGAAGTTTTATCTGGAGATAAATAAAAAAATCTGTTTAATCACGGATGTAAAGTTGTAGAAATAGTTAATACTTTTATAGTATTTTTATGTAATTTCATGATTAATACTAAACCAAATCTTTGCAATATAATATGCTTGTAATATCTTAACCATCAAAATACCATGTCATGACTATGCATTCCTAAATGTATGTTCTACCAGAAAGATCAGGGAGATAATTATGATATTGAATTACATTTATTGCTAAGTATTATTTGACAAGAGTATCATTTAACAAAATATAGGATTTCTTTGGTGAATGCCCTGTACGTAGCTTGGTTTGGAAGCTTTTAGATTCAGCTACAACTGCCGAGTACGAAGGCAGAGGCGGAGCCTTCCTCCCTGGACAGGGCCAACCTGGTGGTGGTGGGAGGATGGTGGGTGAACGTCTGCGTCGGTACCTGCAACTGAATGAATAAAATGCTTTCATATATAGCTTATATATTCCTTGTGTCTCTTGGCTATTGGTTGGAACTGATTGTGATGAGTGACGTGGCATTAGGTATTCCTTGTGTGTCATGGCTATTGGTTGGAAGTGATTGTGATGAGTGACGTGACATTAGGTCTTCCTGGTAGAACTACCACTAAAAGCTACATTTCTTGTAAAACAGTGGTCCTCAACCATCAGGCTGCGGACTGGTACCAGTCCGTGGATCAATTGGTACCAGGCCACACAAGAAATCATTAATTATTCCTGTATTATTTATTATCTTCTTGGATAGTTAGTCTGAACGATCTTTTATTTTGAAAAAGCTATCATTTAAAAAAATTGATGTATTTGCAAAGGGGAAAAGTGAATCCACCATGTCAGAGCAAAAGATCCACTGCTGGAGATTGCAAATGATGGTGGCCTTTTAGGGGTCGTTCGCATATCGCGTCTTTTCTAGAGTTTGTTCATTACTTCCAATGGAGGTGTGCGGCTTGCGCGGCTTCCAGACGCACTAAGTTGAATAAATGCCGCATGTCCACCGCAAGTCACGTGAAGAGAACTGACAGATCAGCTTCAGCTTGTATGGAATATACAGATTTCGGTAGACTAATTATCTCAGACAAACACAGAACATCCAAACAATGTAGTGCTTTCTAATGTTCTCGATAAATAAAACTTGTATCAGAGTGACAGCAATATTTTGTCAGCTTGTCATACTCTGAGCAAACGGTTGATGGTCGCCTACCCCTGTCCGCGATAAAATTGTCAAGCGTTGACCGGTCCGTGGTGATAAAGTTGGGGACCAATTTTAGAAAATAAATGTACATTAGGTTTTGCACATACATATGTGCTATGTTCATAATACTATGGAAACTTCCACCACCTTATAGATATATAAAAAATATATGCCTATACAAATAACTATTATGATCACCAGCAACATAGTCGTTGCAAATTGCTTGATAACACCCCCTGTCATTCACCTGAACTACAGATCCCATCATGCCCTGCAGTCACCACCAGTTTCAAGTTAACCTACTAATTACACACACAGCTGAAGTTGATCAGGACTGATTTCATGGACTAAATACACACCACTCACACATCTTGGTCTTACTGTAGTGTGCATTGTGAAGCGTTCTCTCTGCCTTGTGGTGTTGTGACCAGGGGCGTTGCTAGACATAAAGCTCTACTGGGGCACAGCTCCCCCTCAAAAAAAAAAATAAATAAATAAAATAAAATAAAAAAATTAATAAAATATATAAATATATTTAATATATAAATATATATAAATAATTAGCTCTTGTTTATTTTTTCCCCCAATTTCTGTTTAACAGAGAGCAGATTTTTTTCAACACATTTCTAAACATAATAGTTTTAATAACTCATTTCTAATCACTGATTTATTTTATCTTTGCCATGATGACAGCACATAATATTTGACTAGATATTTTTCAAGACACTTCTGTACAGCTTAAAGTGACATTTAAAGGCTTAACTAGGTTAATTAGGTTAACTAGGCAGGTTAGGGTAATTAGGCAAGTTATTGTATAACGATGGTTTGTTCTGTAGACTATCGAAAAAAAATATAGCCTAAAGGGGCTAATAATTTTGACCTTAAAATAGCTTTAAAATAATTAAAAATGTCTTTTATGCTAGTCAAAATAAAACAAAGAAGACTTTCTTAAGAAGAGATTTGGGAAATTTAAAAAAAAAAAAATTAAAGGGAGGCTAATAATTCTGACTTCGACTATATATATATTTATGTAAATAACAGTATTATTGTTATTATACAATTATTATTCTAAATAAATAAAAGAAATTAGTCCTAAATGTAACTGGAAAATCTAAAGACACAACTGGAGTGATGCTAAGATAATTTAAGAAATCCTTTGCATGAATATTAATTTCATTAGAATGAAATTCTATAGACAATTCTATACACAAAAAAGATGTTTTATAGAATTATTAGTTGTGTGTTGTCTTAGGCTCATGGCTGAGAAGGGTTTATTGAGTCTTACCTCCCTGATTCATCATTCCTTTTTTTTGCTTCATACAAAAAAATCTATCAGAAGCTATGCATGGTTAGTCTAAATAACATTGTATCACCACCATATTATTTAAATTTTGTTTTGTTGACTTGCAAAATGAGCAGCACAGCTATTTTTTCAGCGTGCATGTTCACAACTGGGACACCGGGAGCAGAGCAGCGCATCAGCATCAAGCAGGAGCGGTGCATGAGGCGCGCGAGTATGTTTTTATTTCTGCGCACATGCTCGGTTTGTTTTTTGATTAATCTACATTGCTTTCATCAGTGTTGGTTCGGTTGCATAGAGAATGACGTCTTTATTCTGGGATAATCACCCCTAATAAATACACTTGCATATAAAGTAAATCGTATCTCAAAGCATTAACTGGGACACTGGCGATTTTTTACTGGGTCACATGCCCCAGTAAATGGGGTCTCGCGACGCCCCTGGTTTTGACCCTTGTTTGTTTATACTGTTTATGTTTGTTTTGCTGCCTGCCTTGACGTATTAGCCTGTTACACCAACTATTCTTTGGATATCCGTATGCTACCATCTGCACCTGTATTGAACCTTGTCTGCCTGACTCTATAAAACTACATTTGGATCCTACCCCTTTTGTTATATATTTTATGTACTGTAGTAATAACTACAAATTAAACAACATATTAAACAAATGTTAAAGGGATATAGATTATTGTTTGAATATAACAAAGCAACAAAATGTAACTGTAAATTTTAGGAGTGTTTTGTGGTTGTTTCCATGGTGACATTGGATCTCATTCCTAAAGCATGCATACAAGGTGAAGTGAAAAAGAAACGGTTGTTGATATGAAGTAGTGTGGGATCTATGGGGCAGAGATTCATTCATTCATTTTCTTTGAAAATCTTATTTTTTTAAATAAGAGCATGCAGGAGAAATTAAAATCTTGTTGTGGTAGTATACTAATCTCAGTAAGATTTTTATTAGTTGCTCTATGTCCTTTCTGCAAAAAATAAGTGTTTACATGTAGTCCACAAGACAACATAAGAGCGGAATTTATAAAAATTACCCAGTTCAAAAGTTGATATGTTTGTTTTTTGCATTATCGTCTTACTGTAATCCACATCTGTTCTTGCGTTTTTGACAGTTGTTAATGAGTAACGTGGACTAATGAATTCTAAAATTACTTTAAATGGCCACCCATAAATATATTTCCTTCTCATTTTTCATTTCTGGCATTACAGGGCAACTGATCTTGAGGATAGAAATATCACAATCACCAAATGTGTCCATGATGACCAGTCTGAGTCTGACTGATACTAGATACTTTTAAAAGGTGTATGTGTGACTGCCTTTCTGAGCTACAGTACATGCTAGATATCATGTGACCTAGCCAGAATGCCAAGACATACTGCATTTGCTTAATATACTTCTCCCAGACAATGGTTTACCCTCTACCAATGACCTGTTCAGTGATGCGTTTGACATGCTGTAACCACCTGCCAAGTACTGTTGTCTGAAATAAAATAATCTAAAATCACATCTTTAAAGACGAACTAACTCAGAAAAAAAACACAAATAATTAATATTTTATCCAAGGTATCATGATCAATCAATTTACAAGCAACATTTCTTTGATGTTGAATATAAATCATGTCCCAGTACCTATTCAGTCATAAGTCATAAACATGGGAGCTCCATATGAATGTATAATTTTTGTGTTGGTAATTGCACTCTGGTTTAGACAAACCAAGCCAAAAATCAACTTTCAGATCTCATGAATTTGCATGTGGTACAAAACTTCAGCAAAATATATGAACGCATTAGAGCTGCTACTAATCTATTCATAGGTGACTGCAGTGAGCGATTAAGATCCTGCCTTATATGTGAGGTATATAAGATTGACATCCAGTGGATGAACTAGGAATTGCACTTCAAATTCAAAACACTTTTTCACCCGGCCCTTCCTCTGACAACACTACACAAATTCAAGTCGCCAGAATAGCTATGTTTTTATCCAAAAATGTGAATGAACTTTTTAACAAAATCGTCACTTCCTGATTAACTGGCGGCAAATATCAACAGTAAAAATTGAATTTGCTGCAGTAGGAGAAGCTGCGCCAATGTTTTCTTCATCTAAAAAATGACTTGCGCCTCTGAAGGCAATCCTGACACGCAGTGAACGCGCGGAGGCGTTTGAAGGCGGAGCACAGACGCTCTTGATTCTGGATGGTATTAATAATATAATAACACTAATCCTTAAACGGTAAGGCATTTTAGAATGACAAAAACAACATTTCAGATGGTCTATAATGTGCTCAGCCTGCTGGTTTGTCCATTTACACACATTTTTATCATCACATGATCTCTTATAACAAAATCACATGACCTTTTTTAATGCGCAAACTGGAATTTGTATGGTAAAAGTGATTCCATTGTAGTTTATGCGCATCTTTTCTTATCGAATAAAAAGTTTATCCTACTCAGTTATGCGCATATGTTTTTATGCGCATTTTCAAAATTTATGCTCATCATGTCGTTTCCATCAACCGTTTTTTTATGTGCATCTCCAAAATGTGCATAAAAATAGGTGGATGGAAACATAGCTATTGATGACAACAGGAGCGAGTGTGCCTGAATATCGAGTCAAAACCGTACCATAATGACATGTGACAAAACTCGATAAAAGAAATATTTTCCATGCTAAAAAGAGAGGTTTTGTCCAAACCATCACCTGAAATTTCTATTTTAGAAACAGTTTTTATTTCTCTGGGCTGAAAAATAACCTTGGGTAATGATTATGTGCTTTATTCAGTCTTAAATGCTACTAATGTAGCCAAATTGCTTGTCACTTGAATCTTGTTGTGTTGCGTGTTTTAATGTAATCCACTCAGCTAATGTTTAATTTTGTAATGTTTATATTATTTGCTAATAATAACCACTTGATGTGGATTTTTATAACTCTGAACCTGCATCTCATTTCAGAGTCTACTACTGTCCTCCAGAGGTCGCTTTTTTGGCCGCGGCTGCATATATTGATGCAGCCTTTAAGGCTGAAATGAAATATGGTATTTTCCACTATGGCAAACCAGTGTGCTGGAATATAACTGGGTTATCTGGCAGTGGACGGGTTATAGAGATCAAAACAAAGACAGACATTCTGACACGGAATGCACAAACATGTTCACTTGTTTGCAAAAATATTATGGTTTTTTTATGCTTTAGAAGGGTCAAAAACTAACATACAACCCCTTTAAAATTGGAATATGGTAAATATATATATATGTGATCAACTTTCTGTCAAATTTGTCAAGGTCACAGATTACAAAATATTAAGTGTAAATGAAAAAAAATGAAAATCCATGTAAAATTATAACAAACAAAAATTAAAACTAAATGCAAAAAAAGAAGCAGCAAGGTCTTGCGTTTTCTAAAGATGTCATTCGACTTTCATTTAAATCACAGCAGACTTTCATTTGACATCATTGGTCAACTAGTAGAGATTGACATCTGCTCTTCTAGCCTGTAACTGAGAGGATGCTGGACAACGGAGTTGAATCTTCTGTAACATTAGGGACGGCAACAACGGGGTTGAGGATCCATGTGCAGTTCTTTATTAATAAGAGTAGTCAGGCAGGCAATGGTCATTCACAGGTGCAAACAGGTACATACAAGGTAATCCAGAAGCGTAGTCGGGAAACAGGCAGATGGTCGATGCAGGTGGAAGACAACAACAAGGCAAGCATAATACATGGAGAGACTAGACCAGAAAATGCTTCGTAAAGTTACAGGGTAGATACCAAACAAGATTCCGCAATGTTTGTGAGTGTGTGTGCTGTTTATATAGTCTGTGTAATCAGTTCTTGAGCAGAACCAAAGGAGAACTGGAACAGGTGTGAGTGTGTGGTGCATGATAGGATTTGTAGTTCCTTTGGGGGCAGATTTGTAGTTCTCCAGCAATCTGTATGGACTAGTTCGCTGGTGATTGTGACAGCCAATCAGTTGAAGGAGGAGTTTATGTCACTCCAATGAAAATTGTAAATTTAGATTGCAATTTGGATTCATTCTCATTATCTTTTGAAATTTGATTTCAAAATCTTTTCTTAATCTGCATTTAGTTTTTGTGGTTTATAATTTACACACGTTTTCAATTTTCCTATCCCTGATCATGATAATTTTGGTGGAAATATGATCCCATAGCTGTCCACTGCAAAATCCTAATGGCAAGTCATCAATATAAATGCTACATAATATTTTAATGGTGAATATTACAATCATTACCATTAACTATTACAAAATTATAATAACAGTAATAATAATAATAATAGCCTCAGCATAAAGTATCTCAGAAATGTGAGATCATTTTATTTAGCAATTTGGCTTTTTCAATCTGGCCTATGGCCTAGTCTATGACTTAATATAAGTCTGACATGTCTAGTTTAACCCTTTTTTTAATGGAAAGAAAATAAATAAAAAAGGTAAGTCGGAAAATAAAAACCAACAATAGAAGGTGCCTCCTTCTACCATTTACACTAATAACATGAGCCTGCTGTCTAGAATCTATTTGTATGGCTTTCTATTTCTTTCGGATTCAAACGCTCTGTTAATCTCTCTGAACGAACAGTTACTGAAGCTGATGAAATTGGTCCCAAGGAGCTGGTCCTCCAGTGCCCACTATAAAGCTCATTCATCTTTATTTGATACTTTGTTGACATGGGGTACAGGTCAGATGACAGAGGTTAAGTCAATGAGTGGCTTTTGCCTACTCATTTGCCCTTTCGTGTTCCCCCCTTTAACCATCTTCCTGCTGAAGTGAGGCAGTTCTGAGAGGTTGAGGGGGATCTGATGTCAATTTCACAGGGCCACAAACTGGAACATCTAATATCTTTGATGCTCAACAACATAGGCTTATCTAGAATGTTTTTTTAGTTAGGTTTTTTATGTGAAACACTACATGTCATAGTGTGCTTTGAACAAAAAAAAGCTTTGCAAATGTATGTGTGGATTATGAACTGCCTAGATCAGAAAAATATATTAAAATAAATAAGTAAATATAAATCAGTTGATAAAAATAGAAAATATTAAAATCAATGGCAAAATAAACAAGTAAAAGAACAATTTAATCAGGTTTCAACTAAATTTTACTAATTGTTAGCTTCATATTTTTAGTCAGATTGACTGATGCAAGTTCAGATGACTAGAAAAGTTCATTTGATTCAACTAAAATATTTTAGGCAGCAATAATACACACACACACACACACGTTCATTCATTTTCTTCCGGCTAGTCCCTTTATTTATCAGGGGTTGCCACAGCAGAAGGAACCGCCAACTTATCACTGCATATGTTTTACACAGCGGATGCCCTTCCAGCCACAACCCAGCACTGGGAAACACCCATACAATCTCGCATTCACACACATACACTATGACCAATTTAGCTTATTCAATTCACCTGCAGATGCCTTTGGACTGTGAGGAAAACCGGAGAACATGCAAACTCCACACAGAAATGCCAACTGGCCAACCACTGAGCCATATATATATATATATATATATATATATATATATATATATATATATATATATATATATGAGCAATATCACACAAGTAGTAGTGCAATATGGCTGTATACTGGCACTGCTGGGAGGTGTGCGTTGGCTTGAGGCCCCAGGCAAAGTGCCTTAGTGTCCCACCAGTGACGAAATACAGCCATATCGCACTGCTATGTGTTTGACGGCATAATCGTGTATATAAAAAAGGAAAATCAAACACGGAGAGTCTTAAAAACCCTTTTGTAAGAGGAACTACATTCTTCCACTATTCATACACATCTACACATGACGTCAAAACAGCAGAAACTATTGCTACTTCACAAACGTCACTTTAGAGCTTTTTTTTTAAATGATTCTCTAGCGTAATATTTGAAGTGATGACAAAACAGATGATTTTGCTCACATTTTAACATTAGTAGGCTGAACGCCATGAAAAGCCATCAGTCTACAGAGATTTCACAGTATTTCTCTCTTGCAATTGGGATTTCACAATAATTAACAAGCCAAAGCAAACACTACCAGATTACTGTGGTATAAATACCGCACTACAACAAACAAATAGAGAGATCGACTTAGAATATCACTTACATGTTCTGTAATGATTTGTTCAGCTTTAGTTTGAAACGTACACTGAAAAAATAGTTTTTCTCCTCTAAGGGCTTATTATGCAGTGTCTGTCGCCATCTTGTGGCGGAACGTCAAGTGTCTTTGCTCTGCTCAGTATGGCAGGCTGAGGCCAATGCGCTGAATCTTTGAAATTATGAATACTTAAAATAGACACTATCCTTGTAAATAAACTGCATAGTTGCTAGATAAACTATACTATCTGTTAGATCGATATCTAAACAACTACATTCTCGCCCAAAAAAAAGCCTCAAAAGTACATTATGTTGTCCAGCACCTGCTGATATTACTTTAATATCTCATGGCTATCAGCCAATCAGATTCGATAACCAGACAGAACTGTTGTATAAATATATATATATTATATATATATATATATATATATATATATATATATATATATATATATATATATATATATATATATATATATTTTTTTTTTTTTTACAAATACTATTTTAGACTTTTATAATCTACTATTTCCACAGTAACATTAAACATTATATATGAGAATGTGCTTTTAGAGAATAATGAATCTCTATTGATTTTCTGAATCTTTGATGAGAATAATGTTCCTCACTCTGCAAACCTATTGTTGACCCCTGTTACAAGAACTGTTGACTTATTAAGACTATATGCACTTAATTACCAATGTTTAATGTCAGCAGTAGAGAAAGGAAGCTCACTGGTAATAGTTTCCGGTAGATCTAAAAATAAAGGAGGCGCCTCTTAATGGTGCCAATTCAATACAAGCCTCATATAATTATGTCACATTCAATACATAGGCTCAATATTAGCACTTTATGTGATACTTGAGAAGCTTTTTCTCAGCCACCCCACACCCCCACAGGAGTGAAATCAAAATGAGAATCCACTTTACCACTGAGGTATTGATAAAAGCTCTGTAAACTTGAACCAGGCTTGTTTTGTACTGTATACAATGCCTAAAACGGATGTGATTTGTGGATAGTTATACTCTTGGCATTCAGGGCTGGGCTGCCTACAGAGACTGCATGATATATCAATACAGTTTATATACAATACAGAATGATGCAGTAATGTTTAAATAATATTTATTAAACAAACAAAAATGGCCACACTATTGCTCTCTGTCAAACCAAAGTTGCATCTCAATCAGCACCCAAGTTTTCGAGGGCACAGGTAAGGACATCGTTGAGCTTGGTTCCCTACACATTAGCCATGTTTCCACTGTTGCGCCTACAGCAAGCAAGCGAGGGTGGGGTTTTGCAGGTGGGGTTTGCGTGCTGCGCTGCGACTTATTGGCCTGACAGTGGAAACGCGACATGATTTTGGCCACACTGCTCAAGCTCCCGGTCTATTGGCCCGGCCCAGCCCAGCCCGATAAAAGCCCTTGCCTGACAGTGGAAAAGCGGCGAGTGGGATACTGAGGGGTGCACTTTAATAGTTGAGAAATAGCTTTCTCTGATCTGTATCTTAAATATTAGTAATTTAAAAATAGATAATATAAATATACATTTGACTACCCCTATAATGGTTTATACCATTGTGAATGCATAATCATCCCAATTAGTCTATGTCAGAAAATATTGATGCATCAGTTTGAAACCGGTAGATGTAGAGCACCAATAGACAACTCCCCCTTCGGGAGGGGAACTTCAATGCTATGTGGAAAAACTTCCACAATGGGGCTTTTGTTCAGAAAGCCTCCTCCTCACCACCCTTGATGGTGGAGCAGCCAGGGAGTACGAGTCGATTCCCCAGATTAAGAGTGCCATCGCGGGCCCATGTGGTGCCTCCTTCTACTGGAGTCAGCCTCATCACCCGTCCAAGGTGTGTCGGTTTTCTGCCTCCCTCCGAGCCAGAGCCCACACCGCTGAGGGCCAGATTGCTTTCACCCTGCACGCTAGGGTCCATGCGCCCGCGCTGGCCGAGCTGTACGAGGGTGGTTCCGACCCACACTTGTTACAAGCCCTGCACCGCACCGAACTGAGCTCCACGGACCTCAAGTCCGATGCGTGTGACCTGGGAAGGACGATGGCGACATTAGTGGTCCAGGAGCGCCACCTCGGGCTAAACCTGGCAAAAATATGCGCAGAGTCGACAAAGTTCACTTTCTTGACTCCCCCATATACCAGGCTGGCCTGTTCGGCGACACCGTTGGTGGATTCACCCAGGAATTCACAGCGGTGCAGACGGATATGATGGGCCATATTCTGCGTTTGAAGGTCGAGCCTGGCAGTACAAGTCCTCCCCTTCGGGCTCTCTCTGACTCCTAGGGTCTTCAATAAGCTCGTGGAGGGTGCCCTAGCGCCCCTTCAGCTCACGGGCATCCGCATACTCAATTATTTTGGCGACTGGCTGATTTTTAGCCCACTCTCGTATAGCAATTGATTATGCACAGGGACAAGGTGCTCCAGCACCTCCACCTATTGGGGTTTCAGTTCAACCAAGAAAAGAGCAAAGTTGCCCCCGTGCAGAGGATCTCTTTTCTCGGGTTGGAGCTGGACTCGGTCACCATGACAGAACGCCTCTCCGGAGAGCGCGCTCAGCTAAATAGTGGTCCCACTGAAATTTTTCAGAGGCTCCTGGGGCATATGGCATCCGCAACCGCGCCCAGATCTATGCCTCATGTATGGTCATCGATGGAGCGCAGAGGACTTAGGTGACCTACCGATTAGGTGGTTAACACCGTCACTCAGCCTGAGCACCCTCTACGAGGCATGCCCATTCCCTGAAGTGGAGTCTATTCACTGTGTGGTTACCTTTTTCCCCGAGAAGGAAACCCCGAACATGCCAGATCAGAGGGATGCTATCCTCCCTCAGTTGGCTGGAGCTAAGGCTGTCCCCTCCGCTCTGAGGGGTTGGCGTTACGATCATCCTCGCTCTGAGGACACGGCGATGGCGGCGCGCTGGGAAGCATCATCTCATCATGCAGTTCCCAGAGGTGCGAGACTGGATATTAATTCTTCCTGTTCCCCTCTCATAACCACTTGGAGATCTGTCTTAGGAGAGGCCTGCTCGATCACTCGACTCAGTATCTTTAAGATTCTGTCTAGGTAGACAGCTTTGCTGGTCGCGTTTGCATCGGCCAAATGGGTGGGTATCTGGAGGCATTTTCGGTCATCGAAATGTGCCAGCGTTTTGGGCCGGCCCACTCTCACGTTCACCTGAGACCCCGGCCCACGTAGGTACCCTAGGTTCCCACAGCGTTCTTTCAGCTACGTAGTGAACCTGCAAGCGCTGCCCACGGAGGAGGCAGACCCAGCCCCTTTATTTGCTGTGTCCTTTCGTGCTTTGCATATTATACGGACCGTACTCAGCTCTTATCTTTTACGGTGATCAGTAAAAGAATCTTCTGTTGAAGCGGGATAAGTAAGAGCTAAGGAAAACGTTGGAAGACCGCGCCTCAGGTGATACAGGTGCGCTTACGCTCTCTCTTGCCTGGCAAAGATCTCATCGGGGGCGAAGGTAAGGTTCAATCATTTTAGCCGTTTTACATAAATTTCCCCATGATAGAAGTTTTTCCACATAGCATTGAAGTTCCCCTCCCGAAAGGGGAACGCATCGGTTACTAAAGTAACCCTCGTTCCCCGAGGGGGGGAACGGAAATGCTATGTTCCTTCGCCATAATGATTGCCCCTTAGCTGTTGAGGTGAAAGTCTCTTCCGCTAAAAAAAATTATGCTTTAGCTTTGCACGCGCTGTGCTCTTATAGCCAAATTGATTGCAATGAGCATCAGCTGCGCAAGCTGAAGCTGCCAACTCATTGGCATTTCATTGGCCCGTTTACATACTCTTTCAGATGATTGGCTTTCTGAACGAAATCCCCATAGTGGAAGTTTTTCCATATAGGATTTCCGTTCCCCCCCGCCTTGAGGAATGAGGGTTACTTTAGTAACCGGAGAATTCGCAAGTCTGTTTTCTCATAAAATAGGTGTTTGGTTCTACATGTAGCCTAAAAGTAAAGTCAAATTAGATGCATAGTTTGTATAGTCTGACCTACAGTAACCTCTAAAATAGCTGAACAGAGGACACTGTAGGTCAGACTACACTAAATATCCCTAATAACACTAAAAACTTAAATACGTTTTATTAATGAATTAGATGTAATTTAAATCCCCCCCCCCCCTCCTAATCATCATTGTATAATTTGCACCCTGAGTGTGACATGAGATCATCCTCATTGTACATCAAAACTGGAGTTTATAAACAACAGCAGAACTAATAATTTTCATATATTCATTTTTACTAAGATTTAAAAAATTACATTATAGCTAAATTATTTGATTGATTTATATACCAGCAACATGTCAACCATTAAACAAGAATAAATGTTTGTTAGATTTTTCCTAACCTATACAGCCATGTTCATTTATGTTAAAAATAAAAAAATAACAGATTATTTTTTGAAAAACGTTTGTCATAATGTTTGATGATTTGGGTCACTCGATTCATATTTAGCACTTCCGAACTTCCATTAAGGGCACATAGTGTGCCATGATGCACCCTGATTACTTTTCAGGGCATGATTGTTTCAGTGCGGTGGAAGAATTTTGCGGTTGAGACAGCACTTAAAATGGATGACGCCCTGATCAGGGTTTCATTTATTTTGTTTCTCCAAACGTTTTCATTCCCTGCTGAATAGTAATATTGTTACGCCTGCTGCTCACAGGAAGAAGGCACGGGGTCTCAGGATTTATCAAAAGCACATAAATTTACTAAAGGACACTTACGAAGATCACAGTATGAACAGGGCTTGACAACAAACAGCTAGACATCGACAATACCGGACAATGAAGGACTGAACATAAGGACTATAAATACACAGGGGATGACGACATGATAACACACAGGTGGATGAACACAGGTGAAGGTGATGAACATAACGATGGTGGGAACTGGAACAAAGGAGCACATGGGGATGGTCACATGACGAAAACAAACACACGAGGAAGACAGGTTGTGACAAATATTTAACTGTAATAAATATTATGTAAATATAAATCTGTAATATCGCATTGGAAAGACTTGTTTCAAGGGGAGAATTTATAAGCAATATTGAGTGCAATAATGACAAAAATAAAAAAAAACTTTACAATTTCTTACAAGTTTATATTACCATAAACCATTTTTACTCCCATAACTCATCATGGGGCAAAAAGAAAAGGTGAATAGGCTAAAAGTGCTGGCTCATCAGTGACAACATCGACATCAGTTGACTTTTGTAGTGTGATTTTGTGTTTAGCAAAACCAGGATTACTGATAGGACACATTTTTAAAAAAAAATCTTTTACCAGTTAATCTATAAAAAAGAAATGTTTAAAAACAAATACTTGTCTGCTCGGCTACAGCTTCTATGTTTTTACTCACACAATCTAATTAAATATTACCCAATGCATTCTTTTTTTCTTATGAATCTGTATTTAATTCATACAGTGGAGAGTGTTGTGATTAAACACATTTCCTAAAAACTGTTCAGAGGTTTAAGAATTCTTAAAGTAATGTACTCTGGGGTGATTTTGAGTCTTAATTTGGCCATAACTTTTTCTGTGTTTGAGCTAGCAGAATGATTTTTGTTGACAAATCTTATTTTGACACAAATTTTGAGAAAATGCTTTGAGGTTTTTTTAAAAAAAACTGAACGATACACTCTGGTCAAATTTACTACCCTTTTGTTATGTTCGGGATGAAAACATCCACTGAATTAAACTGCTGTAAAAATGCATTAGATAGGCCTGAGCAAAAAAAAAAAAAAAATGTAGGATTTTATATGGAGTATAACAGCAAATTAAAGTGTGTGTGTGTGTATGTGTGTCTGTGAGTGTGTGAAAGTGTGAGAGTGACCTTTATGCACTTATTTTGATGTGTCTGAGAAAATCGAAATATGCATCTCAGCTCTCAGAACTACATGAAGTAAACAAAAACAAAGACTGTGTATTTATGCACCATCGAATGTGGTTATAAAGAAAGTCAATAGGACATAAACAGCCACCAACAGTAAATTAGGGAGGAAAAATGAAAATCTAACAATGCATCAAAGCTAATGTTGTTACTAATCATTCACATGTTCAAGACTGTGATAAAAAAAAGGGTGGGGGGGGGGTCCAGTCCACAATTATTTTTCATATTAAAAATATTTCACCAAATCAGTGACATCATTTATTAATTTGGCCATTAAAGAGTTAAAATCCTGTAATTTTCAAAACAATTTAGAAGTTTAGATCAGGATTGAGGTTGATTAACAGATTTATGTAAAAAAAAACCTTTGAAAAAAAAAAAAAATTAATCTGATGCATTTTTACAGCAGTTTAATTCAGTGGATGTTTTCATCCCGAAAATAACGAAAGAGCAGTATTTTGAACAGTGCACAAGGATTAAAAGACTTTTTCTAAATGCAATTTTACAGTAAGCCCGAATTTAAAACCCAGCTCAGTATTTTCTCACCTGATTTATAGAGATTTATTTGGCACATTCTTGATTTCATTTTGGGTGTGGTGATTGTAATTCATTTGTTGAAATGATTACTGTTGTCATTGCTGCTGTTTTTATGTTTTTCTTTCATAAATTCATTCGTTCATTCCTTCTGTTTTATGTAATCTAAAGGGCTAATTCTGAATTATGGCTCCAGTCATTGTTTTCATCCCTGTGAAACCTTTCTCTCTGTTTTCCCATTGCACATTTCTACCTGGTCACATTGAGTGTATGCTGTATTCAGAACAAAGGAGCTAATCCTTGTTTTATTTCAGATCTATAGCGGTAATACTCTTTGTCTTCAGTCCCTTTATATAAATAACATATCATTTTTTAGGGGCGTACTGCCACAGCTGGAAAAAAAAAACATGGAATTACACAGTACATATGTTCTTAAAGCAAAAGGGATCAAAAGCTGTGAATAATATAATATAATTGCTGTTTAGATTTAAATGAACAAGTACTTATAAATCTATATTGGACTGTTATTACATTGCTTAATGTGTTCCTGTTCAGGTTAATGTATGCCAACAGTTCTTTTAACTCTAAGTGATACAGTATCTGCAGCTGAACTCTGCAGGACAGTGCCCCCTCACAGTGACTGGAGTTGCCAACCCCTGCGCTAAAACAATACTCAACTGGCATTAAGGGGCCCAAAGTGTGCCAAGAAAATATCCCACACACCATTACACCACCATCACCAAGCTAAGCCATTGATGCAAGGCAGAACGGATCAATGCGTTCATGTTGTTTACGCCAAATTCGCACCATAACATTGAAATGTTGCAGCAGAAATTCACAGCAGAGACTCATCAGACCAGACAACCGCTTTCCGATGTTCTTTTGACCAATTTTGTGCTCGTGTGTATTGTAGACATAGTTTCCTGTTCTAAGCGGACATCAGTGGCACCCTGATTGGTCTTCTCCTGATGTAGATGATAACATCAAGCGTCTATTTTAAACTAAAATCACAGCACAATTTGAATCATGTATCAAAACATGATGTTCTCTTTGTATGCCATTTGAATGCCCACACATATGCGCACACAAGTTTTACACTTTGGCAACTGAACTATGGGTGAGACCCCAGGCAAGTGTTGCCAGGTCTTTATAAACAAAACTAGCTCTCAACCTTTTTTTATTTTACTTCAGGGCCCACCTCCTTCTCTGGTCAATTTTGCAGGGCCTCCTTATACCTGATATTTCTTATATTGTAGGTAGAACTTCCACAACCAGGAGAAAATTCTTCATTTTTAAATCTTATTATTAACCAAAACATTTGATGGGACCAGTGAATAGGGGTTCAGCCAGAACACACTTTATACTCATATTTGCACAAGCATCACTGCACCTTGCAATATCCTGCTTTATGGGTGAACGTCCGTTATAAAACACTTACAAGACATTTACTTGGGCAACAAAGCAAATATAATGAAGCGTTCACGCAAAAATACAGAAAGAGCATACATAGTTTGGGAGTCAATAATTGTAACGGTAGGATGCTGGACAACAGAGTTGAGGATTCATGTGCAGTATTTATTAAACAGAATGGTCAGGCAGGTGAAGGTCGATCACAGGAGCAAACAGGTACATACAGGTAATTCAAAATGCAAAGTCAGGTAACAGGCAAGTGGTCAATATAGGCAGCGGAGTCAAACACGGATAGACACAGGAAACGCTTCAAAATGTTACAGGGTATAACCAACAAGACTCAGAAAGCATGTGTCAAACAGACCATTATATAATCAGTTGAAGTCAGAATGATTAGCCCCCCTTTGAATTTTTTTAAATATTTCCCAAATAATGTTTAACAGAGCAGAAAAATTTTCACAGTATGTCTGATAATATTTTTTCTTCTGGAGAAAGTCTTATTTGTTTTAGTTCAGCTAGAATAAAATCAAAATTTTTAATTTTTAAAAAAACATTTTAAGCTCAAAATAATTAGCCCTTTTAAGCTATATATATATTTGTTCAATAGTCAGAACAAACCATCATTATACAATAACTTGCCTAATTACCCTAACCTGCCTAGTTAACCTAATTAACCTAGTTAAGCCTTTAAATGTCACTTTAAGCTGTATAAATGTGTCTTGAAAAATATCTAGTCAAATATTATTTACTGTCATCATGGCAAAGATAAAATAAATCAGTTATTAGAAATGACTTATTAAAACTATTATGCTTAGAAATGTGTTGAAAAAAATCTTCTCTTTGTTAAGCAGAACTTGGGGAAAAAAATAAACAGGGGGCTAATAATTCAGGGGGGGCTCATATTTCAGACTTCAACTGTAGTCTGTGTAAACAGTTCTTTAGCAGCTCCCAGTTGTATGTGTAATCAATGGAGAACCGGAACAGGTGTGTGTGTGAGGTGCATGACAGGATTTGTAGTTCTTTTGGTGGCAGATTTTTAGTTCTCCAGCGATCTGTATGGACTAGATCGCTGGTGATTGTGACAATAATGGACTTATGTGTAGCTAATGTACGACTCTGACAGGAATCATGCATCATACAAGTTATTTATTGCTCTAATCATCTTTACCTTTACAAGTCGGTTTGCTTTATGCAACAGGGGAATGAAAGCTTAGTTGGTGTGAAGCAGTTGGGAGTTTGAGTCATCGTCTTCAGGCTTGTTGCACAAAGGCCAAAACAATCAGTCATGAGGGATTTTTCTGTTTATTTTAACAAATTAATAATAAAATCAAACAATTACAGGATCATTTTTAAAGATGTGCATTTTTGTGCATAATTAATAAATCTAATTAATGAGGTCAAATAAACAGACATATGTATAATTTTCGGATTTTCAGAGGAAGCAAGCACTAATAATAATGAAATAAGTACTACTAATAATTAATAATTAGGGTTGACTCTGATCCCTCCATGAAATGTAGTAACTAGTTAACAGTGAGAATTGGTCCCTATACTGAAGTGTTACCATAATAACAATACATTTTGCTTTATTTTTTTACATTTTGACAGATAAGCGACAGTTTCTAAGTTACAGAATCGCTTATGCAACGCCAGTAGGCATTTCTGTGTGGAGTTTGCATCCTCTCCCCGTGTTGGCATGGGTTTCCTCTGGGTGCTCCGGTTTCACCCACAGTCCAAAGACATGCGCTGTAGGCAGTGGCTCCCCCAGTAAATTTTCTTATGGGTGGCCAGAAGAGGCCACACCAAATCTTGAGGTGGCACACACACAAAAATGAAATCAGTGCAATGTTATATTTTTGTTTCTGGTAAATGAAATAATGTGGTTTTAATTCATGTAATTAATTACTCTTGAAATTATTTACAATTTGTTCATTGAAATAATTCAGCAAGTACATTCGCAAACCAAATAAATATAAATGTACACTTTTCATATTTATATGAATAACTTTTTAGTTATTTTTCACATACTTTTATTGTACAACATACAGTTTATGCCATGTCTAAAATTAATAAAGATTAATGAGTTAATTAATAAAACAAACAAATGAACAAACTGAACAAAAGGCATTACCATATACACACACTTACTATATAGACCCTAATAATATCATTTATCCATATTCCTTTTTGAGCCACAATATTATTAATGCAGCTTCTTCTGTTGATGTAACTTAAGGTAAATGTTAAATTGCCATTGCTGTCTATTGAAGGTGTGTGCGTGCTGTTGATTAACAGAGTGTGATTGACAGTGGCAGTTCTAGTTTAAATGACACCCTGGGCGACCCCCTCCCCCCAATAAATATAACAATTTATTTATATTTATTCTAAATAAATACAATTATTATTAATATTATTATACAATTATTATTCTAAATAAATAACAGAAATCAATCCAAAATGTTACTGGAAAACAATGTAACAACTTGAGTGATTTGCCAAGATCACTTAAGAAATCTTTTGCATGAATATTAGTTATGACAATTCTAAAGAATACAAAAATAAACATGTTTTATAGAATTATCTGTTGTCTTAGACCCGACTCGTGGCCGAGAATTAATGTTATGAAGTCTTAGCTCCCTGACTCTTTATCCCTTCTTTCTGCTGCATAGTCATGCTTAGTGAAAGTAACATCATCATCATCATATTACATAAACTTTAGTTTTGTCGACTTGCAAAACTCACTTTGTGCCGACACCTCTGCACAAAAGGCTGTTACTCCGGTTTCATGGCGCATGAGCGGCGCATATTTTATTGGCGCACATGCAAACAACCGGGATTCACACAGGAGTGTGTGAGGCGCACGTTAATGGTTTTCTGCGCACATGCGTCAGTTTGCTTTCACCAGCGTTTCGGTTGCACATAGAGAACGCGTGCAAAAGATGCCAACTGTGAATGGCCCCTAACGTCTTTATAATGGGATTGCCACTCTAAGTTAATACACTTTCATAAAGTAAATCGTATCCCAATGCCTTTACTAGGGGATTTTTTTTTGCACTGTCTCCGCGCACCGCCCCCCAGCAAGATGCCACCCAAATTCGCCACTGGGGGAGGGGCAGTGAATCAGCTATGTCAGCGGCACCAACAATAATTTAGTGGGTGCATTTTATTTATTTATTGAAATATTAGGAATTTACATAAGTACATTTAAATGAATAATATCAGCAGCAAAATCATATTGGGGTGGCCACAGGGGTGGCCAGAGTTTACCCCCTTGGGGGCGCCCCTGGCTGTAGGTGAATTGAATAAACTAAATTGGCCATAGTGTATGAGTGTGTGTGAATGTGAGAGTGTATGGGTGTTTCCTAGTACTGGGTTGCGGCTGGAAGAGCATCCGCTGCGTAAAACATATGCTGGAACAGTTGGTGGTTCATTCCGCTGTGGCGACCCCTTACAAATAAGGGACTAAGCCAAAGCAAAATGAATGAATAAGTAGTGCTGTTGTTCCATCTCTTCAATTCTTTTCAGACTTTCAAACAAACAATGGCCTGATTCAGCGCTGATATCTTGAGGGAAAACATTTAAAGCGTAGGTCTATGGTAAAGATTTAGAAAAAAAAAAAAAAAAAAACAGTTCTTCAGGTAATAGTGGGAGAACAATATAATGATAATACTTATTTTCTCATGAACTGTGTGTGACTGTCTCCGGCTTCAACCCACATGAGAATATTCAACCGCTAACCAGCCATACAGATGTACGGGAGACCCTCGCGAGTGTGTCAGAGTGGATTATAAAAATAATCAAATTTGTCTACACATTCCAATTTGCTCACAGACTGCTCCATTTCAGCAGTGTTGCATTATTCGTTCCGCACAAGCCAATTCGCATCACAGCCCATTCAGTGTTTGTCAACCCCCAACCCCCTGCCCCCCACCAAAATAGACATTAAAAAGGGGGTTTTCTCCTCTTCTTGCACTCATACAATGCGAAGGCCCCCTGTACCAAAGCAGTAAGCCACCACATTAAACACACTTAAACACCACCATGAGTGGGAAGCCCTTAGAGGCATGTTAGAGTATTATAAAGACAATCGTGAGAAACTCTCACAGGAAATCCCCATCTCTGGTGTCTTTTGTGTATTTACAAGACAATCTTTTTGGAATCCCTGTGAGGTATGTACATGTATAGCACATAATGACAACACCACGGACAGCACAAAGCTTTTATCAGAGGGTTGTGGAAATTAACTTTGCTTCCAAGGGGAAAATAATGGAGGCGACCATGATTCAGAACATTCAAGTTCAGTCAAAAGCAGGGTGAATCCGCCTTCAGCTGCTACGCTCCCCGCTTCTAGAATCTGCTCCCAGAAATGATCAGACGTGCTACAACGTTAGACACATTCAAATCAAGACTTAAAACACATCTGTTTAGCGGGGCCTTTACTAAATGAGCACTGTGTTATGTCTGACAGATCGCACTACTATTGGCTTGTTTCCACTGAGTGGTACAGTACGGTACGGTACAGGTCACCTTTATCAGGCTTGCATTTCCACTGCAAAAAGGGTACCAATGGTACTCTTTTGGTGGGCGTGGTGTACAACAGAAAGTTTCAGACAACGTCATTTTCACTTGAGGAAATGTCTACAGTAAAGCCGTACGGGTCGTTCACATATCATATGAGAAGCACTTCTCACAAAACAGATGCTTTACAAACATAAATACTTCTGTATAAATGTTTATTACTAACTTTTCTATGAACATGATTTGATTATAACTGCAGATCAATGACGAAATAGCCTACTGTAACGTCTGTGGTTATATAAAATAAGTAAGTAAATAAATGTAACATATACAGTATGAACACATACAGACCCTTAAAGTCTCTGTCTTTGACATGATAACTTGGCATTATATACAGTTGAAACCAGAAGTTTACAAATACTGTATAAAAAGGCTCATAACCATTTAAAAAAAAAAAGTCAGCTGTTAATGTGACTAAACTTATTCTCTTTTAGGTAAGTTAGGATTATCAAATTTGTTTTATGCTTAATAGCAGAATAATGAGAGAGATATTTTTTGAGAAATTGTTATAACTTTTCTTGAATCTCAAGTTTACATACAATAAGATTATTATGTCTCTGAAAAAGCTCAGATGATGGTGTCAAGGTTTTGGAAGTTTCTGATTGGCTAATTGACAACATTTGAGTTAATTGGAGGCACAACTGTAGATAAGTATTTAAGGAAAACCTCAAACTCACTGCTTCCTTGTGTGACAACATGTTGAAATCAACAAGCCAGAATCAACAAAAAAGCCAGATTACAATTTGCTAAATTACACTGGGAAAAAGAATACTTTTTGGAGACATGTCCTGTGGTCTGATGGAACTAAGATTGAACTGTTTGGCCATAATGACCAGTGTTACATTTGGAGGACAAAGGGGAAAGCTTACAAGCTTAGGAACACCATCCCAACTGTGAAGTATGGGGGCGGCAGCATCATGTTGTGGGGCTGTTTTGCTGCAGGAGGGACTGGTCCACTTCACAGATGGTATCATGAAGAAAGAACATTATGTAGAAATACTGAAGCAACATCTCAAGACATCAGCCAGGAAATTAAAACTTGGCCACAAATGAGTTTTCCAAACAGACCATGACCCTAAGCATACTGCCAAAGTAGTTAAAATGTGCTTTAAGGACAACAGAGTGAATGATTTGGAGTGGCCATCACAAAGCCCTAAGCTCAATCCTGTAGAAAATGTCTGGGCAAAGTTGAAAAGGCTTGTGCGAGCAAGGGAGCCAACAAATCTGACTCAGTTACACCAATTCTGTCAGGAGGAATGGGCCAAAATTCCTGCAAACTATTGTGAGAAGCTTGTGGAAGGATACCCAAAACATTTGACCAAATTATACAGTTTTAAAGTAAAGCTATAAAATACCAAGGAAATGTATGTAAACTTTTGACTGTCTAGCAAAAAAATTCTCAAAAAAAATTATTCTGGCATTTAGCAAATGTAAATATTTTGGTAATCCTAACGGACCTAAAATAGTAAACGTTTAGTATGATTTACCATCAGACATTTAAAAAAAATGGTTCTGTTCCTTTTTTTTTAAAAGGTATGTAAACGTCTGGTTTCAACTGTATACATCATGCAACATAAGGCCGGCTCACATTGCAATTTTTTTTCAAATCCTGAACAATGGCTCCCATGTCACACTGTAAGATCTCAGCTGTTATAAAGTCAGACTGAACGACAATGAAGACACACCAAACATGAAAGAAAAGGCCCCTGGAGTTTGACGTCATCCACCTGTGACACTTTCACTATCCCACATTGGGAAATGATTCCTCACAGCAAACGTAAACAGTCTGTAGCGGCAGTTTTGCACACGGCGTGTCTCAATAATAAAACCAGGAAGAAAAAAACTGTTTTGACATTTCCCCGCGGTCATTTGAATTGTTGCATGAATTGCGTCATCAGATTCTGAGCTCCTATTGGTTCTTGATTTGACGCTTATCGCAGCTGTTGTCACACTGCAGGAAAGTGTCTGAAATCTTCTGACACTGCAAGAACTTCATCGTAGGAAAAATCTGATCGCAACGGGCACTAAGCGGCTGTCAGTGAACATGTCAAACCATCGATCAAAGATCACCGATTTTAGCCTAGGATTTCAGGAATCTTTTAGGATTTCCCAAAATTGTCTCAGATGACAGAATCGTGGCTGAAATCTCAGTGTGAGCAGGGCTATAGGCTCATTCTGAAAACGTAGCCCTATATACATTTCTGTAGATCGCGAATTATGTAGCCAGAAGTATGTATGGCTGCATTTCATTTTTAAAACGAACGCTATGGGGCGGTATGAGGCTGTTCATTTTCACGCTAGCAACTGGCCGCTTACCTCCGTATGGACGACTTTCCTGCTGTTACCAGTTTGTCTAGTGGCTTGTAGCGTACAATGGGAGACTTGAGATGACCGCGATGATGGGGTTTGAGTCCACTGAAGAATGGTTCCAGAAAGCAGGTAAGACAAAAACAGAAGCCAAAAAATAAAATAAACAAGTAAAAAACAGGTTGAAAATGTGGTAAAATCTGAAAACGTGGTAAAAATCAGGGCTTTTCTTTTTCTGGATTGCTTTTCAAAACACTGTCAGTTGGGTTTAGGAACGTGGGTGAGCAGGTCAATCGGTGCTTTTGAAAACACTATTGGTTGGGTTTAGAGAAGGGAAACGGTGGGAGGGATCGGTCCGTCGGTCAGTCAGTCGGTCGACAGCAGCCTCTGGTGGATTTACGCGAAAAGAGCAGACGCGAATAGCACTCGCAAGAGAAATTTGAGATCTGAAAAAGCGTACACAGCAGCCTCTGGTGGATTCGTGAAAACAACAACTGTAAAAAAAGTACCTCCTGGAACGTATTTGGCGCTCTCCAAAAATGTATATAGAGCTACGTTTTCAGAATGAGCCTGGGTTGACACCCTGACAACTTGACATATAGTACTTGACAACAACTTGTGATAAATCTGTCATAAACTGTCATGGATTTTACAACAATGCCATTACTATTTTTCTTGGCCTCAACTACAGTGGTACGAATTGAATTTGAGTTAAGACATCTCAAACAATGTCATCTTTGCATTTAAAATGACTGAGCAAATCACACTTAATGACAGCTGTCATAAGCGTGCATAGAATCTTCTTCAAGTTCATGGCATGATTATGAAGGTGTAATGACAGTCTTATGGACTCCCCTCGTAAAATGTTGCCAAAATGTCCTTTCAAGTTCTGCATAAAATTCCTTTTTGAGTGCTTGAAAAGCCACTCCATGTGAGTGTAAAAACAGTTTTTTATGATTTATGATTTTTCGGGGGAATGGAAACGATGCTTGTTAAATGCCTTATTTGACTCCATAAAAATACTGCATTGTTGCCTGACTTTATATTCATTTTTTAATTGACTGCTGGTTTGTCATTTTATTCTTATGATGTTTAGTAAATTATTAACTTCAGCTGGATGCCGCTAAACAATCATCAGCACTGCTGTTAAACTCAACTCAGTCCCACGGTGTAGTCTATATCTTGTCTGTGTGTCTATTTTCTTTATTGTATTATCTTGTCTTGTCTATTTCTCTCAAGAAGATGCTGTAGATACAGTTGAAGTCAGAATTATTAGCCCTCCTTTGAATTTTTTTTTCTTTTTTAAATATTTCCCAAGTGATGTTTAACAGAGCGGGGAAATTTTCACAGTATGTCTGATAATATTTTTTCTTCAGGAGAAAGTCTTATTTGTTTTATTTTGGCTAGAATAAAAGCAGGTTTTAATTTTTTAGAAACCACTTTAAGGACAAAATTATTAGCCCCTTTAAGCTATATTTTTTCCGATAGTCTACAGAACAAACCATTACTATACAATTACTTGCCTAATTACCCTATCCTGCCTAGTTAACCTAATTAACCTAGTTAAGCCTTAAATTGTCGCTTTAAGCTGTATAGAAGTGTCTCAAAAAATATCTAGTGAAATATTATGTACTGTCATCATGGCAAAGATAAAATAAATCAGTTATTAGAAATGAGTTATTAAAACTATCATGTTTAGAAATGTGTTGAAAAAATCTTCTCTCCATTAAACAGAAATTGGGGAAAAAAATAAACAGGGGGGCTAATAATTCAGGGGGGCTAATAATTCTGACTTCAACTGTAGATTTTCAAGCATTTTAAAGCAGGTACTACAATCATAGTGCTCCACAGTACTAAAAAACATCACATCCTAGATTATAATACATAATATAGTTTATTATAAAGTAGCAGTGCACTATTTCCTCAGTCTGAGGGACACTGGGTCTAAAAAAGTAAATACGGGAGCCTTTGTTTATTAGATAACATCAGTCTGTCAATAGTGGATTGTATGTTTGCTTCCTCATTTCTTCTGGTGAGGGAATAGTGGGGGAGAGCACAAGACAGGTTTAATATGTGAAACATGAAAGACAGGGTAGACATGATGGAGAAAATGGTCCGTCCAAAGCTGCATCGTCTACAGATTGATGACCTTGAAGATGGGATATGGAGTCCGCAGCTAGCACCACAAATTGGTCTGTTGATGTTTTGGTGTACTCCATGGATTGGACCACTCCAGTACTAAATGGGAACATCACCGTTGGAAGAAAACAGAAATGGTTAATAATTAAGGCAACACACGAATGGGGAACGCTCAGTTGTGGCATCCCAATTACTAACATCATGACTGTCCCATTTATTCATTCAATAATTTTCCTTCAGCTTAGTCCCTTATTTATCAGGGGTCACCACACTGGAATGAACCACCAACTATTTTGGCATATTTTTTTACACAATGGATGCCCTTCCAGCCACAACCCAGTACTGGGAAACCCGTCCCATTTATATATTTATTATTATATAAAGAAATTTAATGATGTTGTGTATTATAATAAGTAAGGGATAAAGTAAATCCAGGTGGTTGCTATCGCAGTATAAAGTCTAAAAGGGCATATCGCTAGCCTGAAGTTGAGCACTGTTGTATGAGACTGTGAATAAAATGCCTGGATGTACTTTATCCCGCTTATTACATGGCTACCTGCCACAGAATGTAAAATCAGACACAAAACATTGTTATAAGCTGTAATCGTTTATGAATTCTTTAATTAAAGGCATTATTATTATTATAACTGTTTAGTCAAAAGATGTATTCACTGACAGTCAAGAAGATTCAAAGTGCCTGGATGAGTCTGTGTTATTAGTTTCAGTGGTTGTTATCTGAGAATAACAACCCAGATTCATTGCGAATACGTACCCAGGTCTACATTTCTGGGGACAGTGAAATACGTAACCAGAGGTACTTCTGCTCGCAGTTTTTGTTTTAGCAATTGCACCAGTGGCCACTGTGTATGCTTTTTGATGATCTCAAATTTTTCTCATGTGTCCTCTTCTCGCATAAATCCACCAGAGGGTGCAATATACATTTCAGCCGTCCAGGGGTGCATTTCCGAAAACCATTGTTAGCTAATTAACCAAGTTTGGGCTAACTTCCTAAATCTGTCATTCCAACGAACATTCGCAAACTCCCTCGCAAACTTGTACGCTTGCAACTACACTTCTAGAGTTGTAGTTAGAAGCACAGTTCTGTGTTCTATTCCCCTTTCTCTCCCCTATGCCCTATTCATTTAGAACATTCTAACATTTAAACTTCGAATGAGGAAAAAAGAAAAAACCTCTCAGTTCAGAGCTCAGAGTTCAGTTTTAGCAATCTTCATTCAATTGACAGTGCACTTTGAATTTACGTTACAGTTGAATTCAGAATTATTAGTACTAGTATAGTATAGTATACTATTATTTTTCCAATAGTCTACAGAACAAACCATCGTTATACAATAACTTGCCTAATTACACTAACCTGCCTAATTAACCTAGTTAAGCATTTAAATGTCACTTTAAGCTCTATAGAAGTGTCTTGAAAAATATCTAGTAAAATATTATGTACTGTCATCATGGCAAAGATAAAATAAATCAGTTATTAGAAATTAGTTCTTAAAACTATTATGTTTAGAAATGTGTTGAAATTTTTTTTCTCTTCGTTAAACAGAAATTGGGGAAAAAATACATGTATACAGGGGGGCTAATAATTCAGGGGGGCTAATAATTCTGACTTCAACTGTATATAGCATATGTTAATGGTTTTAATTTATAGGTTATTTATTAAGTAATGTATCTGTACTGTATATGGCATGGGCCCATTGGTAGAACATTTCTGCACTGGTTTGCATGTGTCAAATTGTAAAAGTAGACTTTTCAAAAAAATAAAATTAAAAAATTACATAAACAATATCCTACTTAATAATAATAATAATAATAATGATGATTATGATGATGATGGTTATTATTATTAAGTAGGATTTTTTTCATTTCTTAATAAATAGTCTACTGTAAATTAGGCCTACAACCATTAACGATTTATACGATTTATATATGAGATTAGAATACATGTTAGCTTAATGATTTTATATAGAATATTCTCAATAATATTTGTAAAGGAAACATTGGCCCTGTATGTGTCGTTTACATATATTTCAATTAATATGGAAAGTAAGTGCATGTTTTTACCAAAACTAATATTGGATTTTTTCAAAATGCGTGTGCGTGTAAAACAATATAATTTGTACATAAAAATATGTTTTTTTTTTTTAAAGAAGTAGTTACTCCACCCTGTTTAGAGCGTCATTATGGATGTTTTATGTTATAACTAACGTGGTTCAAACGATGGATCTGCGACAAAGCAACTACAGTTTTGGGAAACACTCTTCACTACATTGTTCTTTTCTCAAACGATGCATCGTACTGATTGTGTTTTCAAAAGCAATCTAGAAAAAAAGTCATAGAGGCTGCATGATTTCATCACGTTTTGAGCCTGTTATTTATTTATTTATTTTGTTTTACCTGGTTTCTGGAACCGTTCTTTGCCAGACTTGAACCCTGTTGTCGTGGTCAACTCCGTTCTTTGTCCTAAGGCCATCGACGTATATGGTAAGCCACTGGGCAAACTGGTAAGGCCGTCCACACGGAGGTCAGCGGCATCATACCGTCCTGTAGCATTCAATTTACAGATGAAATGGAGCCAGACGTAACTCTGGGTACATATTTCGTGGTCTCCAGAAATGTAAACAGGGGTACGTATAGAATAAAGGCAGTTTAAAAAACATTATTTTTGAGAATTCTGTTTTAAATTCTTAAACAAACCACTGTTGTCCAATGCCTAAGTAATCTAACTTACCTAGTTAACATAAGTGGAGTTTATTTATAAACTGCTTATGATTTCTAGCGGCTGGACCCGCATTATCCAATTCACAATGCACCAATTAGACAATCCCTAAGCTACTACAAATACTCTGGGTTACATATCACTGCTATCTTTGCTTTGAGGAATCCCCCCCTTCCACCCCTACTCCTCCTCCTTCCTAGATGAGTGAGATGGTGGCCCAGTGCTTAGCAGTGTTGCCTCTCAGCAAGAATGTCAATGGTCCTAGGCTTACCAAACCAGCGGGCATTTCTGTGTGGAGTTTGCACGTTCTCCCCATGCTCACGTGGGTTTCCTCTGGGTTCCCCGGTTTCCTCCCACCGATCAAAAACATACAACCTAAGTTATTGACTAATCCAAATCAACACTATAGACTTGCTCCTACCTAGTACTTATCTCTTTAAAGAGAAACTACTATCTGCTCTTCAGCCACTGTGACAGGGGAGTTCTCGAGATCTACCTGAGCTCAAACTCCCCTCTCGCCTTGCAACGGGAGGGAGCCCCGGGCTCGAGGATCTTATGAGCTCAGCGCTCTCTCCCGGGACAGCATGCCAAATTAGCTTATAATCAATCAGCAGCTAAGTGTGAACTCTTGAAATTACGTATATAGCATTTAAATCACACTTTAAGCTGAATAACAGTATTTTGCAAAATGACTACTCAAATATTATGTACTGTCATCATAGCAAAGAGAAAATAAAATAGATATTAAAAATGAGATAATACAAATATGACATTACCTTGTGAAAAAAATAATCTAACAAAGAAGAATTTTTAATTTTACTACTACTACTAATAATAATACTAATAATAACAATAATTCACTTGCCTGGATATCTAATTTTGTTAGCGCTTACAATTTCTAAATTTATGTATAACCTATTAGTTAACAATCATAAGTTCTAAAAATAGAAATATCTACCCATTTTCCAAATCACCTGTCATAACCACTAAATAAAAAACAAACATTAAAAGGGTAAAATCAAATTTAATTTATTATTAATATAGCTCCAGAGTGAAATGTATATTTGTGCAGGCTTGTTTTGTGAAGGGTTAGAGATGTGTGGTGCTCAGACAAAAGCACACATCCATCAGCAGGGACACGGCTGCCTTAACCAGGTGTCATTGTGAATTTGTGGACTGTATGAAATGGTAACTGGCTCAAAGACATTTAAGATTGCAGTATTTGAGCTCATATTAAACTGCCATGGCTGATTTCTGCAGTGCTGTCATGAAAGTGATGAGGTAGTCAGCTCTTTCACCTCAGAGCTGATGGTTCCTGTTCAATAAAGAACACAGAAACCGGACCAGCTGGGAGTGTAACAACACAGTTTTGCCGTCAAAGACAGCAAGGACAGTACTGAACAAATGACTAAAACATAGTTCTGTTGACAGATTTCTTTTTTTACAGTCTGAATTATAACAATATCAATAACTGTGTTTTAAAATTAATTTCGTTGAGATGAAGCATCTTTTTACAGTTAAAACATATTTTCACAAACACTTATTTATACATTCCTGTCTGTTCCACATAATCAAGTAATACAAAGTTAAGATCATTAAACTTAAGTTGAAAATTCAAGTGAGGTGAAAAACACCCCATGAGTAAAGTAGAGCAAGTGACACAGTGCTCTGAATTTCAACCCAGGCTCATTCTGAATACGTACCCCTATATACATTTCTGGAGAGTGCAAAATATGTCCCAGGTAAAAATCTTTTGTTTATTTACCTTGAAAAAACCCTCAAAACAATCCTTAGAACTTAAAAGCTACTATTTTCTTAGGTGAGGGAAAGACAAGAAAACCATGGGCATCCACTTACAATGCCGGCATGAACCATTTACAAATGATGTACTTGCAAGCACAAATCCCATACATGAGACACTGCGTTCATGGCAATTGTCTCCAAAATCAGGGAAACAACACATCCAGAAACACAAAGCATGTTGAAAAAGATGCTGACCAACCGTATTTGTTCTTTTGTGAATGGAAACTCCTCTTTTAACTTGAAGTTTCCAGGGGTGCCATACAACACTTAACTGTGCTATAGACGACCCAGGCTCATTCTGAAAAGGTACCTCTATATACATTTCTGGAGAGCACCAAATACGTCCCAGGAGGTATGGTTTTTTGCTGTTTTTGTTTATGCGAATCCACCAGAGGCTGCTGTGTACGCTTTTTTCAGATCTCAAATTTCTCTCGCGAGTACCATTGCCGCCTGCTGTTCTCGCATAAATCTACCAGAGACCACTGTCGACTGACTGACTGACTAACTGACCGATCGACTGACCCACCCTCCTCCTTCCCTAAACCCAACCGACAGGATTTTTAAAATCCAGAAAAAGAAAAGTCCTCGCAGCAGCCTGATTTTTACCACGTTTTCAGATTTTACCACATCCTCACACTGTTATTTACTTGTATATTTGATTTTTTGACTTTTGTTTTATCTGCTTTCTGGAACCGTTCTCCACCAGATTCAAACTCCGTTGTCACAATCAACTCCACGTCACAAGTCCGCCGACGAACGCGGCAAGCCACTGGACAAACTGGTAACAGCGGGAAAGCTGTCTATATGGAGGTAAGCAGTCAGAAAAAGCAACGCCGTCATACCGCCCCGTAGCGTTCATTTTAAAGACGAAATGCAGCCATACGTAGCTCTGGCTACATAATTCTTGATCTCCAGAAATGTATATAGGGCTACATTATCAGAATGAGCCTGTCTTGGCTTTAGAGGATGTGCATGCTCCCCAAATTTCAATGGCCCATTTTTAAACTACTCAAAGATGACTGGTCTTTT
Organism: Danio kyathit; assembly: GCA_903798195.1. Taxonomy (NCBI): domain Eukaryota; kingdom Metazoa; phylum Chordata; class Actinopteri; order Cypriniformes; family Danionidae; genus Danio; species Danio kyathit. Next base: position 10,610,472 of record LR812534.1, read on the forward strand.
TGGTGGATGCCTTAATATAATAAAACATAACATAATGAATGCATTGTGAGGAATTTCACATCTGTATTACCAAAGCACCAACATACCTTTTAAATTTTGCTGTCCCGTCACTGATGAGGTTTTCAACACAATCAAATTATTCAAAACAGCCACATCAGCCCAAAGCAATTAAATGACTGGTGAACAAAAGCAGCAGACAGAATTGTAGAATGGCCTACAGTTAAGGTCATGTAGGCACTGTATTTATTTTAACAGATTAAATGTTACCCTTTGAACATTGGCAGTCAAAGACTGAACTGAAACAATGTACTGCTCTGCAAAATATCATGTAAAATAGCAAAAATGTGACAGCGAACAGATTGGGCTCTATTTTAACGATCTAGGCCAGGGGTGCTCAACCCTGTTCCTGGCGATCGACCTTCCAGCTGATTTCAGCTCCAACCCTGATCAAACACACCTGAACCAATTATTTAGAACGTGAGGAGCACTTGATAATTACAGGCAGGTGTGTTTGATAAGGGCTGCAACTGAAAACTGCAGGACGGTCGATCGCCAGGAATAGGGTTGAGCACCCCTGATCTAGGCACAGAGTCTAAAGCATATGGCTAAAAGGGCGTGTCCAAATCCACTTTTACTATTTTAAGGACAGAAAAATGACGTACGGCGCATGGTCTAACGGTTTTGCTTATTTGCTTAATGAGTTATGGGTGTGTTTTGAGCGTAATGTGCATTAAACCAATCAGAGTCTCATCTCCCATTCCCTTTAAGAGTCATTTGCATCGCGCCATGGCGCATTTGCTATTTCCATGGCGGACTTCGTAAAAGGGAAAACTGAATGCTTCACTAGCGAGAAAACAGTTAAACAGGCCATCTGCAGCACAAGGATAAAAAACAAGCCTCCTCCATTCAGCTTCTTTACTTTCTCTTTCTTTTTACTTTTAATCTTTACTCCTTTACTTTCGTGGATAAGGAAACGGTGTTGTACGCACTCCACTGAAGACATCCATTAGCCTACATATTTATTTTCGTTTGTTAAGCGCAAAGATTTGTTTCAAAACTATTTCTAAATTCAGTTCTAATTTCCAGCAAATGAATAAATGAACAATAATAACGAAGTGTGCTCAAAAACTGAGTTATATCCAAACACATGTCCTGTTCTTACGCCCCATATAGTGACGCATATGTCTCCAAAACGCGACAGGTGGACAAATCTAAACTTGTTTTTATTAAAACAAATATAAATATGCATATAATAAATAATACTGCGAATAATAATAACATTATACAAATGCAAATTGTCATAAATATACCGCCCGAGATGAGGCATGGAGGCAGTGGTTTATATATTCATGTAGAAAATAATAATCTTTGTAACATTTTAATCCTTTCATTTTTTTTCATATGTAAAGATATTTGTGTGTTGCTGTACATCCTGTGTGTATTAAGCAATGTGTACACGTTTGAACCCACATAGGTGCATAACTAACGCGCTCTGCGTTGGATTTTAAAGCTGCTTTTAAATGGTCTATGGCGCAGTCTATTTCAGTTCTTCAAAATAGCAGCGCGCCAATGATGCCCCTTAACACACCTCTATTTTAGACCAGCATGTCCATGAGTCCACAATGTGGCACAAATTGATTTGCTATTTAAACAGCGTGGTGCAAAACGTGAAAATTACAGTTGCGATGGTCAGAAAAAAGCAACAAATTGCACCAAACATGTCTTGCGACTTATTGCGCCGGGTGTATGATAGGGCCTATTCTCTTATGTGAATGGTTGCTTTGATCAATGTATTTTAATGGTCAATGCACTGGGATCATATTAGGTCACTTAACTCTTAAATGATAAAATATTAAATATTGGGTTGGTAAAATTGTGGTCATTAGCAAGCACTTACAGTTATGGAGCTTTAATTAATTTGAACCTGATCCAAAGTCCAATACTTGCACATGTGAAAACATAAAAGCCCTCTTTCACAAACCACAGCCACTCAGTCAACTGGATCCATTTACAGGCTGATTGACAAGCATAGAGTCGTGGCTGCACTCCAAAGAGGAAACACTGAAAATAGATTCTTACACCGCCAGTCTTTCTAGGTAATAGCATAATGTATCTTTAACAGTCATAATGAAATGATACACAGGATCAGGCAAAATGGAGGTTTTAACATTATTATTATTATTGCTGTTATTAGTTTTAATTCCATTGAGACTATAGCAAGTAGTGTAAATAAACAGTAGAATAGGCAAGCATACATTCTTTGGGTTTGTATACCAATTATGGAATCATTCACAACAACATCGGTCAATATTAATACACACAGCATATTTAATTATTATCTCCCTTTCCCATATGGCTTCATGAAATAATAAATAATAAAATAGTACATCAGGTCAATGAATTCAATTGAACCTTAATCAAATCATATTGCATAATCCATTCATATTGAACGCTAATCAAATATGTGAAGCACTCTCTAGCCTATCTGAGTTCCTCCAGTAAAGCACAACTGAGCGCACAGAGGGCAGAGAGAATGGTGTAGGTGAGAGAGGCAAATGAATTAGTGAAATATAATGATTTGTGGGGACTCAAGTTCCCATAATGACACAGGCTAGATTAATTATACAATAACGAGTCATAATTATCCATGCACTCACCATGATCTGGTTCTCAGCTCATAAATCAATGTACATATATGTCATCACGGTGCATTCAGGCACGTATTAACTGTTCACCTCTTTCTGGAAATGAGACAAAGTAGTAGTTTATTTTTTTTCCCGGTCTAGTCCGATCCCAGACTAATGAAATATTAATGTGCAGCCAGCATGTAATGTATCTTTTAATACCTTATTTTTAAGTTAAATATATACCATAGATTATATGATAATCTGATGTAATACTGCCCTACATTGTCCAAAAAGATCTGTTATAAGCTTCTTTAAATTTATACAGTATAACCTCTTGATCTGAATCTTAAGAGGTTTAAGATTAACATGCAGCTGATACTACGACCCATGTAACAGCAAATGCTTTAATAATTATCTTTTAACTATCATCAGGGGTGCCGCTAGGTGGGGTGTATGGGGGAGTTAAAACGATTCTAAGGGCACACACCCTTTTGGGCCCCCCAGAGTTACTATTAGGAGGCCCAATCAAACCGGCTCCTCACTTTCGTCCGTGACAACCCCCTAACTACTCTTCACTCCCCCCCACCACCACCAACCCCCCCCCCCCACCCCTCTTCCCCCATTCTTCACTATTGTGCCCCTACCAACCACCGTCCACAACACCAGCCACCACCCCCTCTACTCTTAACGAGTGTTGTCATAGGGCCCGTACCGGCCATTGGTGCCCCTGACTATCATGTACTCTTTTTACTGACTGAACTGAATTTATTGGTTAAATAGTATTGCATTTAATGACTTTTATATAGTAGAACAGATTCAGTCAGGCAGGTTTTTATTGGTATGTTGATTGAAAGCTAAATGTGGTGACGATTACTAAGTATTATGGGAAAAAATTTAAGTAGAACATACAGTTAAAGTCAGTATTATTAACACCCCTTTTATTATTATTTTTTTTTTTTATATTCCCCAAATTATGTTTAACAGAGCAAGGACATTTTTACAGTATGTCTGATAATATTTTCTTCTTTTGGAGAAAGTCTTATTTGTTTTATTTCGGCTAGAATAAAAGGAGTTTTACATTTTTTCTTTAAGCTATATATTTTTTGATAGTCTACAGAACAAACCTTCGTTATACAATAACTTGCCTAATTACCCTAACCTGCCTAGTTAGCCTAGTTATACCTTTAAATGTCACTTTAAGCTGTATAGAAGTGTCTTGAAAAATATCTAGTCAAATATTATTTACTGTCATCATGGCAAAGATAAATTAAATCAGTTATTAGAAATGAGTTATTAAAACTATTATGTTTAGAAATGTGTTGACAAAATCTTCTCTCCGTTAAACAGAAACTGGGAAAAAAAAGGGGGGCTAATAATTTAGGGGGGATAATAATTCTGACTTCAACTGTACATTCTGACAACAGTGATATTTGATGTTCATATTGTTATCATCATAAAGTTATCATAATCACTAGATATTAGAGTGCAATTTTGAGCTGTCATTTAATGTGTAAATTGTGACAGTGTCCATTCTGAAATTCTCAATAAATAAATAAATATTCATAAATTTTCCTTCGGCTTAGGGTGTAGTCACACTAGGCTATCTGAAACGTGCTCAGACATGTTTGACCCCCATTTCCCGGTTCGTTTGACAAGTGTGAGTGCTCTGAATCAGGCTCAGGCGCGGTTCAGTTGGCCGGCTCTGGCCCAGTTTGAAGAGGTGGTCTGGAGCGATTGGGCTTTGAGTGCAAAACATGCCTGCTCGCGAAACTGAATACACAACGTCACTTTTAAAGGACTATTTCATAGTGCTTGGTGATTAATTAAAAAGTAATCGACATTCAGAACCTATAATCGATCACATTTTTCCAGGATGATTTTTTCAATTAATTTCCCCACCGCATGTGGAGTCACGTGACCCCGCTCTGTTAAAGGCCACTTTGCAGCCACATCTGATCTCTGGTCAAGTAGGATGATGGACCCATTCTTGAGATTTACTTTGCACTACATTGACGATGATTGGAAGCTGCGCCAAAAATGCCTTGAGCCGGCATATTCGCCATTATATTAAAATAATCATTTACCATAAAATATTTGTTTACAGAAGATACAAGAAATGCACTGTTTAAAATATTATTTACAGGATATGCAAGAGTTATTTTATTTAGAAGAGATAGTGCTTATTTTAATACGTTTAATATGAAAAACACTGAAAATAATTTACTTTGTTTCCAAAAGTGCAAGTTATTTATTTTTTAGAAGAAAAAAGTGTTGGTTTTAGGCAATGTGTGTTTTAATTTCAGCTGTTCAACATTGATGCTCAATAACTAATCATAGATAGTAGATAGTGTGTGTCCGCTATTATTTTAAAATCAAGTAATGCACCCTTCATTCAGAAATCTCTCACTTGTAATATGAGAGCATATTTACTGCCCAAAAATTGTCAGTGAACTATGAGGGCAAAAATAAATAAATAAATAAATAAATAAATAAATAAATAAATAAATCTTAAACGGGTTAAAATGTTCAATTAATCGAGATTTATATTTTAGGCCAAATTGCTCAGACCTACTATTTCATATGGATTTATTAATCATTCTTAGTTTTCAATGAATAAGCAGTGGCGGCTGGTGTTAAAAAATGTGTGGGGGGCGCAAACACCCAAAAAAAATCTAACTGTTGGTAAAGTAAGAGTGTAAAAGCTATTTTTCAGGTGATGTATCAAAAAACTAAAATATGACTAAAGCATACAATAAATGCATCACAAATCAGTTCATTTTAGTTTAATTTGGGTTTATTATCAGTAATGAAGTAATCAAGATAATCAGTAAACACACACACAAACACACACACATAAATGTTGCCTAATCACTGGCCAGTAGCACTACTTAAAAATTAATTTTGCTCTCCTTCTTTCTGGCTTGCAAATTTCTCAATGACCATTTGGTTAAAGTCAGTCATCTCAGTCACCAGTCTCTTCTCTATTGACAGCATGGCCAATGCATTCAGCCTCTCTTGTGTCATGCTGTTTGAAACAGCAAACACGGAAAACAGGAAAGGCATGACTTTCATCACAACCTGCCAGCCAACTCTGTATGTCATAACAAGTGCTGGAAAAGCCCCGAGTGTTCGCGCGCTTGCGATCACTTGACTACTGGTGAATTTGCAAGGAAGGTCGATCTGGTCCAAGCTCCTTGATTCTTTTTTTTTTCTTCATCCAAACGCCTTGTGAACGGATATCTTTGCAAAGGTACAATGGAATTTTCCTTCATCTCGAGAAATTGCACTTGCTTTCACTATGATTAAAGCTGCGGTCACACTAGAGTTTGAGCTTGCGAAATTCTGTCGTACGTCGCTGCGAAAAGGGGCGGGATTAAACAAGATGATTAGACATTTAAAAGGCGAGCGATTGCTCCATGTTTTAAATTTCTGTTCAGAGAGGTCATGTTTTGATTCTGGATTGGTCTCACGCAGTGAAGTGATGCGATTTCGCAGGTCAGAGTTCACCAAGTTTGAACTTTGCACCGCAGCAACCTGCAAAATCTGACGCATGACCCTGCGTTTCCGGTCTGACGCATTCGCGTGCGTATGAATGGAAGTCTATGGGGAGTAAAGTCCAGTTTGACCGCGGCTTAAAGGTCGGCACAGACGAGCTGCTGCTGAACGGTCTAAGTGAGAATGGTCCAATCACATAAGGCCAATCATATAAAAACAAATATGATTCGTTCTAACAACAAAAATGGGAGGGTTCGGGACGCAGAGCGCTGCGCCCCAAAGACAATTTAAAACCGGCCAATTAGAGCTTATCGTCATATCACATGCATTGCAAAAGTTCGTGTACCTACATAGACACCCATTAGTCCGGCGCCCCGCACACATATGAAAAAATATTGTTCATACATTTTTTTTCAACAAATGTCAGTATGACTACAATAAATGTTAGAATGTTATAATTAAATCAATTTATTTAGTTAATATTTGTGATAATAAATATTAACATATTAAAAGGGTCTAACTTGAAGGGGGCGGCGCCACTGTGAATGAGTACTGTCAAAGTTTATCAAAGATGCAAACACCTCGCTGCACATCAGGTGCCACCTTCAGCAAACCTCCTAATACGTGCAGCACGATGACTTTCATGAACATTTATGAGCGACAAAAGTGGTGGATCTGTTCAGCAAAAGATTTGAATGTGTGTTCATGCATATCAAACAACTTAAAATAATACAATATAAATAAAGCAATCTTCATTATACTGAGCGAGAGCGCTTCTCTAGGTATCGCACATGAGCACGGTTCAAGAAAACCGTGCCTAGTGTGGGTACACCCCATCTCAATTTCAGAGGTTGCCACAGCGGAATGAACCGCCAACTATTCCAGCATATGTTTTACGCGGCGGATGCCCTTCTAGCCGCAACCTGGTATTGGGAAACACCCATACACACTTTCAATTCATCTACAGTGCATGTCCTTGGACTGTGGGGGAAACCAGAGCACCCGGAGGAAACCCGCACAAACACAAGGAGAACATGCAAACTCCACACAGAAATGCCAACTGAGCCAGCAAAGACTCGAATCAGTGACCTTCTAGCTGTTAGGCAACAGTGCTAACCACTGAGCCACCGTGCCGCCCCTAAATAAATTATGTAAATAATAATCAAGGTGTAATTTTATTGTTATTTTATAAAGTATTATATTTAATATTGTAAAATGTCTTTATATTATATTATTAAAACACACACAGACATGCATCGTATACATATCTTGACATGTTGAGTATCCTTTTATGAGGGAAAAGGTGGCTCAAAAAAAGAGTAGCGGTGCATTGCCTCCCCTTGATTTATCCCATGTCTCTAAATGCTAATTTACTAGTAATTTTCTAGAAAAGGCTGTATGTGTGAAAGCCACTTATGAAATAGTGGCTTCTTAAAGAGCAGGAGGAAAATAGTGTGCCTTAATTTCCTGACCTAAACATAAGCAATAGATTAATGGCGGACGTCTTAATCTGACAGGAGGGGGAAAAATTGCTTATTGATCCATATCAAAATTTTCATGCTAATCATGAAGAGCTGTTCTGGTGTCTGGTATCAGAGTTAATAATCTGATTTCTAAGCTGTCTGAGATAATTCCAGTCAGTGTGAGGGCCTAATCAGAGCTCTGTTTCCCCATCTAAATGTGGTAGCTGGGCATGCCTGACTTCTGTCCCCAGAGCCCGGGCCTCCGTTATTGCGTGGACAGTGATTGAGGATATGATGTAGACATGTCGACAAATTAAATTTTTAACATTTCAGAGGACATTTGCAGCAGATGGCTAGGCAAAAGAAGGAAAGGAAAAGGAGAGAGAGAGGACGACGGGATAAGATTGAGTGTGGTAGCGTTAATGTGTGCTTTTCTAGACACTAGTGTGACTATGCAACTTCATTTGAATGAATCATTAATTTTACTTGTAAATTGAACAACCAATATGAATGAATGAATTTTAAAGAGCCCCTATTATGGGTTTTTGAAAATGACCTTCCATGTAGTGTGTAACTCGGCTCTAAGTGAAGTGAAATATCCAGCTAAGGCTTAAATCCGAAAGTGTTGAAACTAATAGTTGAAACTATTGATTCATCTAAAAAAAGAGTCGACTCATAGTGGTTTAAATGAATCGTCTTGATAATGAGTCTTTAGCCATTTCGGCGTGACGTGGATATGAAACATAATTGTTGCGCGCGCAAATTTAAACCTGCGGCCAAGTCATGAGTCATGAAAACGCTGTGCGCTCCTGGATATTATTGGAAGTGTGAAGGAAAGGAATCAGCAATCTGCACTTACAATGAGCGATCTATCAATACACCGCTCATGGATTAGTTTCTTCCTCCATCTTGTAATGGACAGACAATAAACCAGGGGTGCGGTAAAATAAGGACAGTTTATTAGGCACAAAGCCAAACAAAGGCAGGCTGCTGCACTCTGAGCTTCAGGCTGGTGCGCAGCACTGAAAAGGCTTACGAAGGCTCAGGGTGAGCACGATGGGAGCCCGCAGAGATAGCTGGTCAGAGGACAGAGGAGAAGTGCTGGTGAGCGCTACAACCCCCCGGCTGGGGATGTGATCGTTGGGCAAAGCAGAGTACAGGTAAGCCCTGAGAACACTTCAGGCAAGAGGTGCCACAGCAATGATTGCAAATAGAAATGATCTACATGTTTTGTTACTTGTAACCGCATGTACTGTATCAGGTTAACTCTTTATATTCTCATGTTGCATCTAATGCCACGTTAAAAACGTGGCGTGTGCTGCCTTGTTTACGGATTTAAATGTGTTTGTGAGCTCAACCCACTGTTATTTGTCGTTGCTATGGCCACCGTCAGCTGTTCTTACACACGTGCAGCGGTCAAGGTTCAGAATAGTTTAGCTTGTGCTGCTGTGTGGATTAATACTGAATGTGTGTCATATTTAAGAATAGAGCAATATGCTGGTGTTTAACTGCACTGCTTTTGGCGCTGAGGTGTCTGAATAACACTGTTGAGAACCGGGTACTGTTTACTGTGGCGTTAGTAAGTTTACTATGAAGCGTGATTCGGGCGTCCGCTGCGATCGGATCCTATACCAATGTTAGCAACCAGGGGGCTTGATAAACCACGCTGGGCATTTTACTGTCTCGTGCTGAACGCTGTCGACCAATCGCAACAGGCTGTCATTGGTCCAATCAGCGCAGATTAGTTTCGCGCTAAGGAGGGGTTTGGGAACAAATGAATCGCTGATCGATTCATATGGGAGTCGCTGGGATAATTAGGTAAAAATAAATTGATATTATAAGACCATGAAAGTCTTTTTTGACCTTGCATGCATATCAGTATGTTGTTGGAGACTCATAAAACCGAAATATGACCCTTTTTAATGTGTGATAGGGGCTCTTAAACTTTGGTTTTTCTGGTCCCTTGCGAAATTAATGGTTACTATCACTATCTGAAAAAAATAAGAGAACATCAGGGAATGCAAAAGATTGGTGGCCATAGCTTCTTTTATGATGTAAAACTTATTCCTTAAGCCTTATTCCAAAATACAAACAATACCCATTATTGACAAGGTGAAAGAAGTGTAAATATTATATATATATATATATATATATATATATATATATATATATAAATCACAGGTGCATAAGAAGTCACAGCCTTTCCTCAATACTTTGTTGAAGCATTGATTATAGCTTTTATCAAGACTTTTAAGTACAGTATGATGCTACATGTTTTGCACACCTATATTCCCATTTATCTGATTAAGCTCGCTTAATCAGGTTGAATACGCTGCAAAAAATGCTTTTCTTACTTAAATTTTTAATTTTGTTTCTAGTCCAAATATCTAAAAATTCTTAAATCATTTCCTAGACAAGCAAAACATATTGTCTTGTTTTAAGAAATATTATGCCAAAATTAAGTGAGTTTTTCCTTAAAACGAGCTAAATAATTTTCCAATTGGGTAAGCAAAATAATCTTATGTCGAAAGGAAAAACAAGATTATTTTGCTTACCTCATTGGCAGATTATTTTGCTTGTTTTACGGAAAACTTACTTATTTTTGGCATATTATTTCTTAAAACAAGACAATATGTTTAGCTTGTCTAGAAAATGCTTCTTGATTTAAATTTTTTTTATATATTTGGACTAGAAATAAGATAAAAAAATCTAAGTAAGAAAAGCAGTTTCTGCAGTGTAGGGAGCGTCTGTGCACAGATATTTCAGATCTTTCCAGAAATGTTCAATTGGGTTCAAGTCTGGGCTTTGGCTGGGGCACTCATGGACATTCACAAAGTTGACCTATTTCCACTCCTTTGTAATCTTGTCTGTGTGCTTAGGGTTGTTGTCCTGCTGAAAAAAAATAACTATCACATCAGTCTTAGGTCCAGAGCACTCCAGGGAAGGTTTTCATCAGGGATGTCTTTGTATATATGTACGCCTAGTTCTTGTCACTAAAAACATCCCAACAACTGCCTTCACCAAGCTTAACTGTAGGGAGTATATTGGCCGGGTGGTGCATGGTTTCCTTCCAACATGATGCTTGGCATTCAGGCCAAAATGTTAGGTGAGGCCATTTTATTTCTCATGGTCTGAAAGACCTTAAGGCCCAATCCCAATTCTATTTTTGTACCCCTACCCCTTCCCCTTGACCCTTAAAACCGAGTGTGAAAGGGAAAGGCTTCAAAATTTACCCCTAAGAATTGGGACAGCACTACAGCACCTGCACACATCATCATATGTCACCGCGATCTCTTGCTTCATATGAGATCAGACGATTGTGACTGCTGTAGTTATTCCAGTTGTGTTATTTATGGGTGTTTATCTTCAAGAAATCAGTGAAGGCATATATTATGTTATCATAACGATCTAATATGACAATAATATCGTAACTATACTGCGCATTTACACACGGGCCATATTCATCTATGTAAACACACCAAAAACAGCTAACATTATAGCGGACACTGTAAAAAGGTAATTCTCAGCCACTAGACTTCTCTGACAGGGTATTCGAGTGTCATCGAGTGTCAGAATGTTGTGGGACTGCTGTACAGGAGTTATTATTAGGGATTATAAATAGCGAAAATTAGCGTTTTTTATTTTAGCATTTTTCTTTTTTGAAGCATGACAGTAAAACACGAAAGCGTGTATGAATATATTAAAACATGTGCTTGATTGTTGTAAAAAATCGTAATAATGACAAAAAAAACTAATTTGTGGATCTCCTTACCTCTGGGTGTAACTATCCTGTCGTTGTGGCTGGTGTATTCTGGGAAAGTTTTTTACCCTATGGTTTCGAGTGTGGTCCTGAAAAATCTCAGTTTGAAGGGCTATCTATACCTTAAACCTCCTTAGCCCTACGCCATCAAGCTAAAGAGAATTGGGACACCCCTACCCCTTCACGGGAAAACGCAAAACGAGGGGAAAGGGGAAGGGCTAAGCGGTAGAATTGGGATTGGGCCTGTATCTGTTGAACACTATAGTGCAGGGATGTCAAACTCAGTTCCTGGAGGGCCGCAGCTCTGCACAGTTTAGTTCCAACCCTAATTAAACACACCTGATCAAACTAATTGAGTGCTTTAGGCTTGTTTGATATCTACAGATAGGTGTTTTGAAGCAGGGTTGGAACTAAACTGTGCATGGCTGCGGCCCTCTAGGAACTGAGTTTGACACCCTGCTATAGTGCATTGACAACCTATTTGTTTCTTTTGATCATCCCGTGGGGCAACACGGTGGCTCAGTGGTTAGCACTGTCGCCTCAAAGCAAGAAGGTCACTGGTTATAGGTGAATTGAATAAACTAAATTGGCCGTAGTGTATGAGTGTAAATGATGTATGGGTGTTTCCCATTACCGGGTTGCAGCTGGAAGGGCATCCGCTGTGTAAAACATATGCTGGATAAGTTGGCAGTTTATTCCGTTGTGGTGACCCCTGAGGAATAAAGGGACTAAGCTGAATGAATGAATGATCATCCCATGATAAAATCATATAAATTTGATGAAAGTGCATCTGTAATTAATACAATTTTAAGAAATTATGCTTCATTGCCTGAATACTGTATGCAATCTAAAATTTATTAATGATTTGAAATAAAACTTTATACTATTGTTGTGCTTCGCCTAGCATTATTTTATTATTATTTTAAGGAGCACTGATAGTCTTCACACATTTAAATCTCGTCTCAAGACCCATCTTTCTTTTGACGGTCTTTTATTATGTTATTTTATACTCACGATGTGTTTGTCCCTGCAACTCCTTACATGCTTTTAAAATTTAGTTTGGCAACGTTTTGTTAATTGTTTAATGTAACACGTAATTGTTTTAATTTGTTCTAGTATGGATGTTGATGCTTGTTGTAAGGCGACCTTGGGTGTCCAGAAAGGCGCCATTTACAAATAAAATGTATTATTATCAGAGGCGGCTGGTCAATAGAGGGCGCTGGGGCGCCGCCCCCTTCAAGTTAGACCCCTTTAATATTCATTCATTCATTTTCTTGTCGGCTTTGTCCCTTGCGGGGTCGCCACAGCGTAATGAACCGCCAACTTATCCAGCACGATTTTACGCAGCGGATGCCCTTCCAGCCGCAACCCATCTCTGGGAACTTCCACACACACATTCACACTCATACATTATGGACAATTTAGCTTACCCAATTCACCTGTATGCATGTCTTTGGACTGTGGGGGAAACCGGAGCACCCGGAGGAAACCCACACAAACGCAGGGAGAACATGCAAACTCCACACAGAAACGCCAACTGACCCAGCCCAGCCGAGGTTCGAACCTGCGACCCAGCGACGTTCTTGCTGTGAGGCAACAGCACTACCTACTGCGCCACTGCGTTGCCCCCCTTTAATATGTTAATGTTTATTATCACAAATATTAACAAAATAAATTTATTTAATTCTAACATTCTAACATTTATTGTAGTCATACTAACATTTATTGAAAAAAAAAATGTATGTACCATATTTTTTCATATGTGTGCGGGGCGCCGGACTAATGACTGTCTATGTAGGTACACGAACTTTTGCAATGCACGTGATATGACGATAAGCTTTAATTGGCCGGTTTTAAATTGTCCTTGGGGCGCAGCACTCTGCGTCCTGAACCCTCCCATTTTTGTTGTTAGAACGAATCATATTTGTTTTATATGATTGGCCTTATGCAGTGGCGGCCGGTCAATAGAGGGCGCTGGGGCGCCGCCCCCTTCAAGTTAGACCCCTTTAATATGTTAATGTTTATTATCACAAATATTAACTAAATAAATTGATTTAATTATAACATTCTAACATTTATTGTAGTCATACTAACATTTATTGAAAAAAAATGTATGAACAATATTTTTTCATATGTGTGCGGGCGCCGGACTAATGAGTGTCTATGTAGGTACACGAACTTTTGCAATGCATGTGATATGACGATAAGCTCTAATTGGCCTGTTTTAAATTGTCTTTGGGGCGCAGCGCTCTGCGTCCTGAACCCTCCTATTTTTGTTGTTAGAACTAATCATATTTGTTTTTATATGATTGGCCTTATGTGATTGGACCATTCTCACCAAAGAGCTTAGAATGCAATTTCTCGAGATGAATGAAAATTCTGTTGTATCTTTGCAAAGATATCCGTTCACAAGGCGTTTGGATGAAGAAAAAAAAAATCAAAAAGCTTGGACCAGATCGACCTTCCTTGCAAATTCACCAGTAGTCAAGTGATGGCGAGCGCGCGTATATTCGGGGCTTTTCCAGCACTTGTCATGACAAACGGAGTTGGCTGGCAGGTTGTGATGTAAGTCATGCCTTTTACTATTTCCGTGTTTGCTGTTTCAAACAGCATGACGCAAGAGAGGCTGAATGCATTGGCCATGCTGTCAATAGAGAAGAGACTGGTGACTGAGATGACTGACTTTAACCAAAAGGTCATTGAGAAATTTGCAAGCCAGAAAGAAAGGAGAGCAAAATTTGTTTTCAAGTAGTGCTACTGGCCAGTGATTAGGCAACATTTGTGTGTGTGTGTGTGTGTGTGTGTGCGTGCGTGTTTACTGATTATCTGGATTACTTCATTACTGATAATAAACCCAAATTGAACTAAAATGAACTGATTTGTGATGCATTTATTGTATGCTTTAGTCATATTTTAGTTTTTTGATACATCACCTGAAAAATGGCTTTTACACTCTTATTATTATTATTATTATTATTATTACTCCTATTTAATAACTATTGCCATTTTATCGTTTATATCATTGTCATTAATATTATTGGATTTTAGCCCCATTTATTGAAAGCTAAAGTATTTTTATCCTTCCTGAATTAAGCATTCAGTGTTTTGTCAAAACAATTTTAAAATTCAATTTTCCTTTAATAAAGTATAGATATGTCCTGTAAATGGATGCTTAAAAAGTGTCATAGGATGGTTTTGTTCTGAATGACATCCCGCTGATGCTTCCAGGCAGAGAGAAAATTACCTTACTGAAACACATTGCTCGTGTGACTACAATGCCAAGTTCAGACATAATGCACATGATGTCTTATAGGCATAAGAAAACTATGAATATAAAGTAATAATTCTGCTCAAATACTGAATCTGTTTTCTTCATGAAGACTGTGTGTCATGCTTTCAAGTTGTAACCAATTATGATTACTTCAATAGTTAAAGTAAAAAATAAAAAACATATATAATACAAAATTACTGCTACCACTACTAACAATAATAAATTGAACATATTTTAATAAAACAGTAATCAAATATGTAAAATTCGTTTTTTTTTCTTACTAGTAAATGCAATGTGCAGTGAAAGAAGGGAAAGAAATAGGCAAATAAAGATAAAGATCGTTGTTTTGGGGGGTAGAGGAAGCGCTACATTAGTAAACAGCAGCATTAAACTACCTCAAGTGTGCACTAAAGAGCAAGATGTGTGTTTATTATGATTTCAAACAAAATGCTAATGGAATTAAACAAATGAGGTTTAGGCAAATTAGTTGGCAATCTGATATTAGCTGAACCTATGATATAGGACATCATGATACGAAACACTGAGTTGAAGAATCACTCTTAGGCTCTGGCTTTCATCACACTAGCTCTCTAGAGAATATTTGTAATTAGCATCATTTGCTGAATACTTCAGGTTAATTAGAATATTTAATTGAATAGCTTAGATGACTATATTATAATCAAATTAGCTTCAGCACATGGCTGGGCTGTTTGCGGCAGACTGCCGGGCTCCTCAACGCAGACACATCATGGAAAACTTTTTCCAACACTCTTCCATATTTAATGGTCCATTTGAACTGTGCTATCAACATTTGATTATTCTTCATTGAAGAAAAAAAAAAAAGCATAGCAGTGACAATAAGTGGGGAAGTGCCCATAAAGGACTGAGCTCAAATTCCCATATGGCGACTGAAAAGATTAGCTTGTGCAGCATGAAGCTGGAGGAAGAGGAGAAGATGAGACCCTCGAGAGAATGCATAGATCTAATTATGTTTGTTACTTGCCATTTTGAAAGCACTAGCAACATCTTTGTGTCGATGTTATTATGTAGAGATATGCAAACGTGAGCATATGACAAAAGTAAGTGACAGAAACAGCTCAACACGTTTATGTTCGTCAGTAGAAAACAAGCAAGAGACAAAAAAAATTTAATATTACTGTTCCCTCAACAGCAGTGAACAGATGGTGCCTAAATGAAGGGATGTAATAAAATAAGAGAGCCAGAAAAAATATTTTATATCTGCTGTTTTTTCCATCTTCTTTTAGGTCCCCCAACTGATAATCTACTGACGATAAGTATCTGTCATGTTTGCGTGTATTTGTGTAATCAACTAGTTTGAAAAAAAATTGAATTTACTCAAAATTCCCTTACACAAAAATATATTTCTCAATACATTACGTGACAATATATTTCATGTTTCTCCATGTTTTGTGAAATTTACATTGATATATTATATAATAATAATATATTATGTAATTATATATATATATATATATATATATATATATATATATATATATATATATATATATATATATATATATATATATATATATATATATATATATATATATATATTATAGGTGGGCATAGATTAATTTTTTTAATCTAGATTAATCTAGATTAAAATGGCTCATTTGAATTCTGCCGAAGGCATTCAGAATATGTGTGCTACCCAAATAATAAGTCTTTGAGAACGGGTTTCTCAAGCCAGGTGACGCATTAGACCAGGGGCTCATCTCCTGTTTCCAAAATTCATCACAAACTGCTTGAGAAACTGTTCTACTATGATAATTGGTGATGAAAATAAATGATGTTCAATAAGATGTACTTGTGTTTACTAACTGTTTATTCAGTTAAACATGAATGTTGAACTGTAGGCCTACATAAGCTCCAAACAGAGATTTCATACTTGCTTTTGATGTACGTACATACAGAAAATGCTGCTTCGCAGAGGCAAGTTCACAGAGCCCTGACGGTGTCAAACATTGAGTATGTTTACATGGGCAACAATACTTTAATACGATTTTAATATGATTAAAACAATACTCTGATTAAGAGTCTACCATGTAAACAGTGATTTTTGATTACTTAATGCGACTAAAGTCATAACTGAACTAAACAGAAATGGAATTGAGACCTGGAGTATGCAGATATTAGTGGCAATACTGACAAACTATTCCCGTCATATTTTCCGACAAGATCCGCAGGCGGCTGTCAGTAAAGGACCGCACAGACACACAAACGCACACACACAAACACACACACACACATCGCTAAATGCGGAAGTTTTTTTCTTCTCATTTGGCGTGCGTTATTAAATTCCATAACACTCTCACCTGTCCTTACTCATTTATTTGCGTCTAATACCCCAGTTTGTCACGAAGGCATGAATTAAATGTTCGTGAGTTAAAGTGAAACTGCTCAACTGCAGTTAGAGTCAGGCATCCTGCTGATTTGATTCAGAAGGGCACTTCTTTCCCAGACGGCTCACCGGTCAGGTATACATCCGCGCTAAACTATCAAGGTGAAAGTCATCATAGCTTGCGTAGAAAAGACCCAGCTCTCACCCAACTTTGAGAATAGATTAACGGCGATATTTTTTTTTTATCGCGCGATAAGAGTCTCACGTTAACGCCGATAACTGCCCACCACTAATTTATATATATATATATATATATATATATATATATATATATATATATATATATATATATATATATATATATATATATAGTTGAAGTCGGAATTATTAGCCCCCCTTTTAATTTTTTTCTTTTTTAAATATTTCCCAAATAATGTTTAACAGAGTAAGGAAATTTTCACAGTATGTTTGATAATATTTTTTCTTCTAGAGAAAGTCTTGTTTGTTTTATTTCGGCTAGAATAAAAGCTGTTTTAATTTTTTTTAAACCCATTTTAAGGTCAAAATTATTAGCCCCTTTAAGCTATATATTTTTTCGATAGTCGACAGAACAGACTATCCTTATACAATAACTTGCCTAATTTCTCTAACCTGCCTAGTTAACCTAATTAACCTAGTTAAGCCTTTAAATGTCACTTTAAGCTGTATAGAAGTGTCTTGAAAAATATCTAGTCAAATATTATTTACTGTCATCATGGCAATGATAAAATAAATAAGCTATTAGAAATGAGTTATTAAAACTATTATGTTTAGAAAAAATCTTCTCTCTGTTAAACAGAAATTAGGGAAAAAATAAATAGGGGGGCTAATAATTCAGGGGGGCTAATATTAGGGGGCTAATAAAAGTAATATTGCAATATGAGTAAACATATGGAAAGTTATATGAGATAATATACCTCGATGTACAAGATAATACAATCAGACTGATATGAAAACTTATGTCTTAAATATGTTGAAATATATATTGATTTATGTTACATAACATTTTCCCAGTGATGGGTTGCGGGTGGAAGGGCATCCGCTGTGTAAAAACATATGCTGGATAAATTGGGGGTTCATTCCGCTGTGGCAACCCCATAATAAAGGGACTAAGCCGAAAAGAAAATGAAGGAATGAATTACATAATATATTATATATAATTATTATATTATATATTGTAGAGTATTGAACTTGTAGGAGAAGTTCAGTGCTAAATTTAGAAAATGTAGTTGGCTTGAAAAGAGTGTTTCAGGGCAGGAAAAAGGTTTTTGATATGATGCAATTCAACAGGTAACGTTTGTTAGTTGATCTGCCACATTATGTCAACCTTTATGCATGCATACCTCCACGTTGCAGTGTGAAGGACTGAAATGACATGATGATGAAATGTCTCACGTGGAGGAAAAATGTGGACTTAAAAAAAAACAAAACAATGCAATTGTTGCTGTTAACGATAATTTAATTTATAATACTCTCTATATTTAAATCTACATGTACATCAATCTACATTTTACAATATATAAATCAATACATAGCCATATTTGGTTTATTCATACGGCTATATAATGTAAAATATAACGAATGTCATGCAAAAATCTGATTTGGACTATTGTTAATCAACCTGCAATAATACAATAACGTAATACAGTTTTGTTTGCATATCAAATTATTTAATATATGAATCAATATATAGCACTAGGATGTCCATTCATATATTGCTATATATTTTTAAATATATGAGGAAGTTTCTGATATATTGATATATATTTTCTAATGTATTGCAATATAAATTCTAGTATATTGCAATATATTTTTGAAAGGGTTATGCTATAATATGAGTCATCAATGTAAAATACTGCTAGAGCAGTAGTTTTAACCATGAGTGTGTTTTCCTGATTTGCAGTTGTGACAGGAATTAAAACAAATCTAAATATATATTCTTAATAAATAAACATACACAATTGGAGTTTTGTTTCCAAAATTCATTGCTGTTTCCACCATAGAAACTAAAACAGGAAATGGAACAGCAGATTTCGCTGTTTGAGTGCTGCAGTCCCATGAGTGTGGGAGACATTTGGGACATTGCAGGCCATGTGAAAATCGCTCAGCTCTGTCTTTGATAGAGTATGTCAGTCCAATCAGCCTGGCCGGCTGAGCCTGATTGGTTCTGCCAGCGCAGAGGGTACTCTAAGGAAGGCCTGATATTACTTTACAACCATCTGACAGCCATAGCAGGTCCAGGCCTGGACGCCCTTATTCACACAGAAAGCTCCAAAACACACAAACACCTTTTTTTTTTTTTTTTTTGGTGAAGGCCATAGTAATGTAATACTTGAAAACCTTTTCATGAAACTTCTACATTATGATACAGTGCTTTGTATTTTCCATACGACAAGCATGAATTAATGGAAAGGGATCAAGGTTAACTCACATACATGGCTGGAAAATGGCTGCTAAAAAAATCAGCTTTAATTACAGAAATAATTACATTAATAAATAGAACACAATAAAATATGTAGTAATCTAGCAGTGTTTCATCAGCAGCTCTCCAAATATTATTTTTACAACTAAGAGGTAGACTGGGAGATAATTATGCATGCATATTCCTTTATTTTAATAATAATAATAATAATAATAATAATAATAATAATAATTTATTTTTATATAGCGCCTTTAAAACTTAATTCTCAAAACGGTTTACACACAAAAGATACAGATATAAAACAGTTTAGAGTAACAGTACAATTGAATCATTCAAGATAAAACATTCACAATTGATAAAACATTCAAATATCTAGAGACATAAAACAAACCAAGAATGTACACCTCATGAATAGGCGAGTGTAAAGTAGTGAGTTTTCAAGGATGATTTAAACAATTTAAAAGATTCAGCGTGTCTAATGTCATAGGGGAGAGAGTTCCAGAGCCTCGGAGCCAGAGATGCAAAAGCCCGGTCACCTATAGAATGCATTGTATTCAAAATACGTAAAACATAAAATATCACATACTGTATGCAATTACAGTTGAAGACAGAATTATTAGCCCCCCTGAATTATTAGCCACCCTGTTTATTTTTTTCCCCAATTTCTGTTTAATGGAGAGAAGATTTTTTCAACACATTTCTAAACACAATAGTTTTAATAACTCATTTCTAATAACTGATTTATTTTATCTTTGCCATGATGACAGTAAATAATATTTACTATAATATTTTTGAAGACACTTCTATAAAGCTTAAAGTGACATTTAAAGGCTTAACTAGGTTAATTAGGTTAACTAGGCAGGTTAGGGTAATTAGGCAAGTTATTGTATAACGATGTTTTGTTCTGTAGACTATCGAAAAAAAATATATAGCTCAAAGGGGCAAATAATATTGACCTAAAAATGGGTTTAAAAATTTTAAAACTGCTTTTATTCTAGGCGAAATAAAAAAATAAGACTTTCTCTTGAAGAAAAAATATTATCAGACATATTGTGAAAATTTTCTTGCTCTGTTAATCATCATTTGGGAAATATTTAAAAAAGAAAAAAACAATTTAAAAGAGGGGCTAATAATTCTGACTTCAACTGTATATTCTCAAGCAACTCAAATTCTCAAAAATCTTTAGACCAAGAACTGATTTCTAGACTTAACAACTACTAACTAAGGTGCGGTGGTGCTCAAAGATCCTTGATTTTTGACATCATACTTAAAGAGTTTGGTTTTAGGATCTTGTTTGTATCTCTGCAGAGACTTCATAAGGACACTCACGATAGAAACAAGTGCCAAGTTTATCAGAGCATTTGACTGCAGATTGTAATGTAAGCAAAACAAAGCACAATGTATTAAATATCATTATGTATACAGATCATCCACACCTTTCTCTAATGTTTCACTGTGTCTTTAGTACTAATTACTAATCTTTCTTTCTTTTTTTCTTTCTTTCTTTCCAAATCAGTTTTTTACTCTGGTGTAACTGGTCTCAGCCTTCCAAGTTCAGGGGTGTGGATTTCACTGCAGTAAAGCCCGCAGCTGCCCCTGTCTTGCGCAAAGATATTTGCCCTACTGGTGAAAGACGCAATCAAGCCTGTCCCTCCAGCCGAGACGAGGTCCGGGTTTTACAGATCATACTTCATTGTACCAAAAAAAAAAAAATGGTGAGTTGAGACCGATCCTGGATCTGTGCATTTTGAACTGGTATCTGTACAAGATGTTGTTCAGGATGCTCACGCAGAAATACATAATCGAATGTGTCTGTATCCAGGATTGGTTCGCAGCTATAAACTTGAAGGACACATTCCATATTTCAGTTCTTCCTTTACACCGGCTGTTCCTATGGTTTGCGTTCAAGGGCTGAACATGGCAGTACAATGTCTTTCCCTTCAAATTCTCCCTGTCTCCAAGAGTCTTCACGAAGATCGTGGATGGTTCCCCTTTGCCGATTCGGTTGACGGGCATCCGCATTTTATTACCTCTATGGTTGGTTAATCCTAGATCAATCTTGGGGGCAGTTAAAAATGCACAGGGATCACAGTGCACCTAGGGCAAGTGTCTAGGCATGCTGTTGTAATGCCAAGAGTTGAAGTGCCGTGTAAAACAAGCATGTAGCTGCGGGTCCATAGGACTAGACCCCAGTGGCATGGGCATATCAATTGCCTGGAGCTGTTTATAGTGCTTTTTGCCATCCATCAGTTATGACCTGGCTGGGAAGCACGTGCTGGTCAGGACGGACCGCACGGTGTCGGTAACTGCCAGGGTGGTGCGCGCTCCTGCTGCATGTCTCAGATAACTCGCCATCTGCTCCTATGGAGTCACACGTGGCTTAAAACACTGCGGAACATTCACATCCCAGGTGAACTCAACCATGCGGCTGACAAGCTCTAACAGCAGCTCACTCTTCCGGGAGAATAGTGACTCCATCCCAATGTGGTCCAGCTGAAATGGGAGTGTTTTGGCAAGGCCCAGGTCGACCTGTTTGTCTCAGCTGAGACCACCCATTGCCAATTGTTTTATTCCCTGACCGAGGCCTCCCTCGGCATGGATGCTCTGGCTCACAGCTGGCCTGGGGCATGCGCAAGTATGCGTTTCCCCCAGTGAGCCTTCTCACACAGACTCTGTCAAAGATCAGGGAGGAAAAGAAGCAGGTCTTACTAGTTGCGCCCTATTGGCCTAACCAGACTTGGTTCACAGGGTGGGGAAGCATGAGCTTGTCACACAGTTCCTCAGAATTGCCAGGAGGCATAATCCAACTTGCGCACCTCTCATACCCTCCTAGGATTTCTCCATAGTCCTTTTGTAGACTACGTAGACATCCACTCGAACCGCTTGAGTCAGTATCTCTCAAGATCCTGTCAGTTAAGTCAGCTCTGCTGACAGTACTGGCTTCAATCAATAGGGTCAGGTAACCTGGAGGCATTTTTGGTTGAAGAATCGTGCCTGAAATTTGGACGGGCTAACTTTCAAGTTATCCTGAGACCCTGGCCTGGCTAAGTGCCCAAGGTTCTTACCACTCCCTTCAGGTTAGTGCACTGCATGTGTACATGGACCTCACTCAGAATATAAGATCCTCTGAGCAGAAGGGAAGCGCCATATCTAAAATGGCAGACAAGCAAGAATACATCTGACCATTTACTTTCCCTGCTGCTTTCAGTTTCCTCTTTGTGGCAAAAAAGAATGGAAGCTTGCAGCCCTTCATTGATTATTGGTATACTACCGGAATAAGGCTGACCATTATCAACCCATTTCTGAGGTACTTAAACAGCACTGTAAACACCAGCTGTATCTCAAAGCAGAGAAATGTCCACCAAACCACACCTATGTAACTTCCAGTCAAAACAATCAACTCAAACACTCTTCACATATCTCTATGGTCACTGGTCATCCCGGGAAAACACTCTTTCAGACAGAGGACCTCAGTTCAACTCCAGAGTTTCACTCCTGAATATGACAGTAAACCTATCCTTTGGCTATCCCATATCCAACAGGGAAATTGAGAGAAACATCCAGGTAATACACTGGTATCGCCATACATTCTACCCAAACAACCAGAACTTCTGGAACTGATTCACCGTCTGGGCTAAATGGACACAGAACTCTCTTTCTCAGCCCACCATGGAGCTCACTTCTTTCTAATGCATATTTGGCTACCAACCTCCACTGTCCCCTGATCTGGTCCCCAACTTAGCATCTTGGAAAAAAGGTTTAGCTTTCCTGCTTATGAATTCCCTGCAAAAAAAACAGATTAATTGGTACCTTCCCTATTATCTGACAGATTAATGCTGTAACATATGAACTCCAGCTCCTTATCTTTGAACTGTCTCTTTTGGTCCCACAGAGCCTGGTCCACCTGACAAACCATCTCCAGCATTGGTACTAGAAGATGACACCATATAGTTAGATTGGGAGATCCTAAGTTCCCAATGGCATGGTGGTAAGCTGAAGTACCTGGTGGACTGGAAGGGATACAGACCTGAAGAAAGATCTTGGCCATTCAGAGACGACATACTCAATCCCACGCTCCTGTCAGGGTTCTATGCATCAAATCCACATGATCCTGCCCCACAAAGTCTATGTCGATCTCTATGGTCTTGAGGTTTGGTCTTATCTATCAATGTTTGTCAATGTTTGCTGGTTGCCAGCTTCTGTAAAATCCACTGTTGTACCCTGTTGTATGGTTTGCACTATAATCCGTGTCTCCAGTCATAGTTCCAGTTAAAGAAGGGAAGTGAATGTGTTAATTGAACAATTTTATCTGCAATGCAAGATTAATTGTAAATTAATCTAATCTAAATTGTAAATATTTTTCTATTACTTGGTATATCTCTATAATCATTTAAACACTGTTAACAATATTTATCTTGACATTCTTTAATGACACATTCTAATTGTAAACATGGATAAAGTTCAGTACACAAATACTTACTTACTCCCAGGGTCATTTATCGAAGTTGGTATTTAGCTGCGCCATGTTAGTGTTTCGTAGCATCTAGTTTTTATGAGGTGGGTTGTTAGCCCAACGCCCAACCCCCAACCTGGAGGATCAGGGCATACACACATACACTATGGACAATTTAGTTTACTCAATTCACCTAGTGCATGTCTTTGGACTGGGGGAATCCGGAGCACCCGGAGAAAACCCACGCCAACACGGGGAGAACATGCAAACTCAATTTAAATTTTTTAATTTTCAATTTCATCTTTATTTCTATAGCCCTTTACAATGTAGATTGTGCCAAAGCAGCTAGAAGATTACAGTGAATTTAAATTGTGTCAGTCCAGTTGAAGTTCAGTTCAGTGTGGTTTAATAACACAGAAATGCCAACTGACCCAGTCGGGGCTCGAACCAGCAACCTTCTTACTGTGAGGCGACAGCGTTACCCACTGCACCACTGT
Organism: Danio kyathit; assembly: GCA_903798195.1. NCBI lineage: Eukaryota > Metazoa > Chordata > Actinopteri > Cypriniformes > Danionidae > Danio > Danio kyathit. The sequence goes on from LR812534.1 coordinate 10,634,864, forward strand.
GTCACCCAGTACACAATGAGTTATTTTATCTGCAGGTAACTGTTTATCATGTTATATTGTTTGCAGCACATCTTTCAATATCTCAGTCATCTTAGTTTTTATGATCTTCAATGTGGTATGGTATATCACTGTAGCTGCATCAATCAACATGCGAACCAATATCTTCCTTATAGTTACAGCACAAAAATACATGCATGAACGTTACCACTCATTAAAATGAGTCATGTCTCATGTAATTAATGAAATATTTGACCTACAGAAAATGTCAATACATAAAACAATCTTATATTTAAAATATATTTAAAGCCATTTAATCTAAATAATATTATTAGTCAGCTAGGAAAAAAGGTTCTCATTTTATATCAAGTGGCCTTAACCAAAAAAATAAATACAATATACTTATTGTGTTCCGGCAGCTAGCTCTCTGCAACTCTCACATGGACGCCCACTAAAGCTTAACAGGACTGCGCCTGGTCAGTACCTGGATGGGAGACCACATGGGAAAGCTAGGTTGCTGCCGGAATTGGTGTTAGTGAGGCCAGCAGTGGGCGCTCAACCTACGATCTGTGTGGGTCCTAATGCCCTAGTATATTGAAGGGGACGATATACTGTCTTAATGAGATGTTAAACCGAGGTCCTGACTCTCTGGGGTCGTTAAAATCCCAGGATGTCCTTCAAAAAAGAATAGGGGTTTAACCCTGGCATCCTGGCCAAATTTGCCCACTGGCCTCTGTCCATCATGGCCTCCGTCCATCATGACATCCTAATCATCCCCATATCATCACTCTGTCTTCTCTCCACCAATCAGCTGGTGTGCGGTCTGGCGCAATATGGCTGCCGTCGCGTCATCAAGGTAAATGCTGCACGGATGAGGAGAATTCCCCCAAAAATGTGTAAAACGCTTTGAGCGTCCGGAAAAGTGCTACATAAATGTAAGGAATTATTATTATTATTATTCATAATGTATTGCAGAACACTTCTGGTGCTCTTGAGGTTGATATAGAGAGGGTTAGGGACAGATTTGGTGGTATGGGTAGGTTTAAGGGTGGGTTAAGAGATGGTCATCAGCGTAATTAAAGATGTAATTACACAAATTGATCACAGATGTAATTACTTGCATGTATTTAATCAATCATACTGTAAGTACAATGTAAAATGTGTATTTACACAATAAGTACATTGTAACAAAGAATAATTTCAGTGCAAGTACATATTGGTTAAGACCACTTAACATATTTTTGCTCTTTCACTCTCTATTTAACATGTTGGCAAGTGTTTGGCAAGTTCTGACTTTAGTTTAAGACCCCAGTGAATAAACAATTGCCTTGAAATTTAAAAGAAATAAAGATTTGGCATTTGACAGTCTTAGGCAGCTTAAAATTTCAAGCCATTTTAGACCAATAAAAAGTTTTCACTTTTTATGAATAGAATTGTAAAACTTACTGACCTCTGCTAATCACACTGTCATCTCTATACATGGGAAACATGTTCACTGCTTTAGTCTTTCACCTGTGGTCTTTGTTCTCCTGTGGCCTTCTATTGACAGGCCCCTGTGGTGAAATTTATGTCACATATTTAATATGGACATGGGGATGATTATCAAATCCATAGATGCCAGGAAAGGCTGATCAGCTGTAAATAATGGATGAGGGGAGGATGTGACTCAATTTGTGAGCAGCACAGAAGGAACGAGCGTGCATTGACTCCCCCGCGTTGGAATGCCATTATTCTGGTCGATCTTTTCTCCTCCAGCCTGACATCACTCAGGGTAATCATCCTTCAATAAAAAAGCTGCCCATAATAAACGAACAACCTGGGTCAATAGAGGAATACAGAGAGGGATGACCTCTTGCGTGTGACAGTGTATAAATGGGTTTCTTCATCAGAGGAGATAGGCCCCCTTGCACTTTAACACGAACCAGAGCCACGCAGCACTTATCATCACTATTGCCTGGTTTTGTCACGGTTGCGTTCACTGCATTAATGAATCAATGCTCTAATGAGGCAGATTCCCTTTCACTGGCTCATGTAAATACAGAATATCTATCTATCTATCTATCTATCTATCTATCTATCTATCTATCTATCTATCTATCTATCTATCTATCTATCTATCTATCTATCTATCTATCTATCTATCTATCTATCTATCTATCTATCTATTGTTTACAAATTACATAACAAAAATTAAAGACTAATGATATAAAACATAATATGACCAAAACCTGTATCTTAAAGTCATGGATGCTTAATCACAGAACATTGTCTTTTCCTGCACAGCTCATCATATGAGTAGACACATGCAGAGAGATCGAAGTTCATAACCATTGTAGTTGCAATATTGCACACTGGTCAGAAGCATGTTTACTGTTAGACCATATTCGTTCAATGCCATGAAGCAAGAGGACACATTGAAAGATGGGGACTACAGGCAGCTTAAAGGAAATGTCTGGAGTGACCTCAGGACTCTGTACACTCTCAGAAATAAAGGTAAAAAACTGCAGTGGTACCTTTTTTAAAAGGGTGTTGTAAAAGGGTACACTTTCGTGCTGTACAGGTGGACATTAGTACCTTTAAGGCAGTGGTCCCCAATCTTTTTATCACCACAAACCAGTCAACGCTTGATAATTGTAAAACAGCCCGGAGGGGAATGCTAGGTGATCATCAGCCATTTTCTCAGAGGATGACAAAAAGACAAAACATTGCTGCAACTCTGACACAACTTTTATGAATTGAGAAAATTAAAAAGCACTGCAGTGCTTGTCTGAGATAATTAGTTTACCCAAATATGTATATTCCATACAAAATATAAAGCTGATCGGTCAGTTCTTGTCATGTGACTCGCAGTACGATGTTGGAATTCCGAAAATGTTTTCAGCTGCGTGCGCCTGGCAGGCAGGTTGCATCGCTCCTCCATTGGAAATAACAAGCTTGCACATGGAAAATACGAGATATGTGAACGGCTGCCGTCATTTGCAATTTCCAGCAGTTGATCTTCTTGCACAGACATGCTGGATTCACCTGATTTGTTGACAAATGACAAATGAGTTGTGGATCCATTCCTTGGCAGTTCGTGGGTTCTTCACTGGGCCTTTTCCTCTTCATAAAAAAAACTTTTCGAAGACGTCTGTTTCCTACTCATTTTGCTAGCTTGTGGGTTAAATTTTGGTGCTCAAGTGATTCAAGATGTAACCAAGAGAATATGGTAATTTTTTTTCAAAATAAAAGATTTTTCTTTATAAAAGGTAGTTCAGACTCGGAGAATAAATAAAACAGAAATAATATTTCTTGTGCGGCCCGGTACCCGGTCCGCGGCCCAGGGCTTGAGAACAACTGCTTTAGGGTACACTTTTGTACCTTTAAAGGTTTTTTTTTTTTACATTTATGTTACTGTGAGATACGCATTTGTACTTTTTAGGTATTAATATGTATCTTTAAGAACCTGTTAGGAATAAAAAATATACCTTTTGAAAAGGTACTGCCTCAGTGACACTATAGAAAAACTATAGGAGGTAGAAATGTGGGTTTGCAAAGATGGCAGAAAAGAGAACAGGATGAGCAAATGGAAGCTGGAATATTGAGGATGTTCAGATGATTGTAGAGACAGACACAAACACACACAATGCAATACAATACAATAGTTTTTTTTTTTTTTTTTTATAAGCTCATTTTAAAAACAACCAAAGTTGACCAAAGCACTGTAAAGAGAAGTAGTCAAATTTAGAGTAGAAAATAACAAAATAAAAAGTAAACAAAGACTATCAGATAAACAGTAAAAACAATAATGCAACAATTAAACAAGGAGTGTTTAAAGCAAGAGGACATAGATAGATCTTTATACCTACTAATTTAATATGAAGCGGTGGAGTTTTAGACCAAAAATTGCAAACGCGTGATCACCTTGATTTTTTTAGCAAGTTCTAGGCACGGTAAGTAAACTGAGATTACTGGATCTCAATGATTGAGAGAGGGTTTAAGTACAGTTCAAGTCTATAAGGTGTTGAGGAGCAAAATTATTGTTGGCCTTGTGTAAATCTAATTAAATTATAAAATAAATTCAGGGCAGCACAGTGGCTCAGTGGTTATAACTGTCGCCTCACAGCAAGGTTGCTGGTTCAAGTCCCAGCAGCGAGAGTGTATGGCTGTTTTCCAGTACTGGGGTTCGGCTGGAAGGGTATTCACTGCTGGAATAGTTGGGGGTTTATTCTGCTGTGGCAGCCTCTGATAAATAAGGGACTAAGCTGAAGGAAAATGAATGAATGAATTATTTAATTAATGAAAAATCAATTCTATATTTAATGGGTAACCACTGAAGTGCAGATAAAATAGGAGTTACTGGCTCATATTTGCGTGTGACAAAGAATTCTAGCAGCTTTATTAGTTTTTTCTAGCAGCAGAATTTGTTTTACAAAAGAGAGACGACTGAGAAATGCCATAGCAGAGAGAGTTACAGAAAACCAGACGAGTTGTTACAAAGGCATGGATCAAAGTTTGGAAATTGCTCTGAAATTAAAAAACAGGATTGATTTCAGAAAGTTGTCTGAAATTTAAAAAGCAAGATTTTACATAGTCTGAATTTTAAGATTTGGTTGAACTACTGTATGCCAAGATTTTCTTTTTTATTGTACACGGACCCAGGAAGCAAAGAATTCTGGCCCAGATTTTGCATGACAGTCATTCATCTGGCTCTGGCATACAGCATGCGGTGCCAAACATGGCCCAGGCTTGACAGAGGTGGCACCATCTTTAAGGCAGCACACAATACATGGGCCTGAAGTCAAATGTAGTATTTGGCCCAGATGTTAATAAATGATATGTGGGCCACATAAGTTTGGCCTATCTTGACCCACATTTAAAATACATTTAAGTGAAGTTCATTTATAAACTAATTTCGAGAAGATCACGTGCTTATGATTGCTAGCGGCTGGACCCACATTCTCCAAATTCACTATGCACCAATCAGACGATTCCTAAGCTACTACAAATACCCCGGGTTACGTATCACCGCTATCTTTGCTTTGAAGAATCCCCCCTTCCACCCCTACTCCTCCTCCTTCCTAGATGGGTGACACGGTGGCCCAGCGCTTAGCGCTGTTGCCTCACAGCAAGAATGTCAATGGTTCTAGGCTTTACCAAACCAGCGGGCATTTCTGTGTGGAGTGTGCACGTTCTCTCCGTGCTCACGTGGGATTCCCCCGGGTTCTCCGGTTTCCTCCCACCGATTAAAAAACCTGCAACCTAAGTATTGACTAATCAACACTATAGACTTGCTCCCTACCTAGTACCCATCTTGTTAAAGAGAACTACTATCTGCTCTTCAATCACTATGACAGGGGAGTTCTCGAGATCTACCTGAGCTCAATCTCCCCTCTCGCCTTGCAACGGGAGGGAGCCCCGGGCTCGAGGATCTTATGAGCTCAGGGCTCTCTCCCGGGACAGCGTGCCAAACAAGCTTTATAATAAATCATCAGCTAAGTGTGAACTCTTGAAATAATTTTAGTAAAGAAATATTTTGATGCACAAAGTCATTTCCATCTTCCTGTTTGCATCTTCTAATGTCTTCATTTCAATCCAGGAAACAATCAAGATTTATTACTCTATTGTTTTCTGTATGTCAAAATAACTGAATTTAACCTACATTACATTTATTTCATTAATCAAATTATTATTTTACAAATTATATTATTACTCAGGTAGCAAAGAATTCTGGCCCAAGTTTGGCATAAATCTTGCACAGCAGGCATTCATCCCGCACTGGCATACAGCATGTGGGCCAAACATGGCCCTGGTTTGGCAGAGGTGGCACCATCTTTAAGGTGACACACAATACTTAGGCCAGATGTAAAATGTAGTATTTGGCCCAGATGTTATTAATTAATATGTGTGTGCCATGTAAGTTTGACCTTTCTTGACCTACATTTAAAATATTTTCAAATAAAGAAAAAAAATTCTACCAATCAGGTTGCTTCGAGAAAAAGCATGCCCATAGCACGCCTAAAGCACATTGATTCATGGGTTTATTAATTTCATAGCAGTCGTGACACCAACATACCTGGCCCAGTTCAGGCTCAGTTATGGGTTATTAACTTGGCTGAGACTTGCCCCAGATATGGTCCATGTTTGGCCCTTGTCTGGAAGCCAGACTTGGTCTAGTCATGTACCGTAAATCATGTGGGCAAAAGCTGATTGTCTGGGCCAAAGATATTATGTAAGTATTAGCCATTACTAACCATTACCATTATTAACGCGTCTAAAGCGCAATGCTTCAGGGTTTTTTCAATTTCATTGCAGTCGTGACACACCAAATATGGGTTCCAGACAATGGCCCAAACATGGGCCATAGCTGGCTCAGTTCAGGCCGAGTTATGGGTTATTAACTGAGACTAGGCCCAGATATGGTTCATGTTTGGCCCTTGTCTGGAAGCCAGACTTGGTCCAGTCATGTACCGTAATTCACTGCGGTATGTGGGCCAAGCAAAAGCCGATTGTGTGGGCCAGAGCTGGGCAAAAGACATTTTGCTAAGTGGGGAGCTATGTGTGGGGCAAGGGAACCATTATCAACACCTAGAACACAGTTTTCAACATACATCGGTGTTTCTCAACCCTGTTCCTGGAGGCACACCAACAGTACATATTTTTGGATGCCTCCCTCATCTGAACCATTAACTTCAGGTTTTTGAATCTCTTCTAATGTTCTGATGAGTTGATTCAGATGTGTTTAAATAGGAAGAGGTTGAAAATGTGTACTGTTGGTGTTGGGAAACACCAGTGGTGTAGTTGGGGCCATACACCCATATACTCCATATGCCTACTTTTTTCCACGAGCTATTTGGGTATTACGACTTCTGAGGATCAAAAATTGCGTATACCCTCAGTATACTGACTTGTTTTGCTGATTAAACTTCCCTAATTTACATGTATTCGAGTCCCCTTTAACTGTATACCAAATGTTTTTTTTAACTCGCATCTTAATTTGTTGCAATTGGTGCAGTTTTGTTTAACTTGCGTCATTCCCTGATGACCGCAGCAGCTGTGAGAAAAGTTTGTGAGAGTTTTTCAAAAATGACGACAAGTCAACTGAATGATGTATTGCTGAAACATTCAGGTAAAATTATAAAACTGCACTTGGGCGGGAGGGGGTCTGGTTCGGGGACCACAGGATCTTATCTCTGCTATTCGCAGACAATGTTGTTTTGTTGGCTTCATCGAACATGGACCTTCAGCATGCACTTGCGCGGTTTGCTACCAAGTGTGACGCAGCTGGGATGAGAATCAGCACCTCCAAGTCCGAGGCCATGGTGCTCCACCAGAAAAAGGTGGTTTGCTATCTCCAGGTTGGAAAAAAGTCCTTACCCCAGGTGGAGGAGTTCAAATATCTTGAGGTTTTGTTCACGAGTGAAGGAAGGATGGAACTTAAGATTGACTGGTGGATTGGTGCAGCTGCAGCAGTAATGCAGTCGATGTACCGGTCCGTTGTGGTAAAGAAGGAGCTGAGCCGAAAGGCAAAGCTCTCGATTTACCGGTCAATCTACTTTCCTACTCTCACCTATGGTCATGAGCTTTGGGTCATGATCGAAAGGACAAGATCCCTGATACAAGTGGCCGAAATGAGTTTCCTTCACAGGGTGCACCCTTATAGATAGGGTGAGGAGCTCTGTCACCCGGGAGGTGCTCCTCCACATCGAGAGAAGTCAGCTGAAGTGGCTTGGGCATCTGTTTCATTTGCCTCATGGACGCCTACCTAGGGAGGTGTTCCAGGCATGTCCCACCGGGAGGAGACCTTGGGGAAGACACAGGACATGCTGGAGAGACTATGTCTCTCAGCTGGCCGGGGAACGCCATGGGATCCCCCCGGAGGAGCTGGAGAAAGTGTCTGGGGAGAGGGAAGTCTGAGATTCTCTCCTAAGACTGCTGCCCCCATGACACGGCCCCAGAAAAGCGGTTGAAAATGAATGAATGAATGAATGAATGAATGAATTTATGTCATTTTGAATTTAAAAGCTGCAGTTTTGTTTAATACATAAAAAAAATTTACTTGAGTATAGAACGTGATTTGTACTACAGTAAACAGGTGTGTTGAGCCTAAATGTCTCATTCAAAATACAGAAGAATACTGCTCGTTTTGTATACAACCCTAGCATATTTGTCAACATTGTATTAATTTAAAATTCTTAGTTAAAATGTGCGTGTGTGTATATACAGTATATATATATATATATATATATATATATATATATATATATATATATATATATATATATATATATATATATATATATATATATATATATATATATATATTGCTAATGAATCAAACTTTTTTTTGCTAATGAATCTAATTAATGAATTTAAAATTTGGGTTGGGTGGGTAATAGTACATCACCTTTTTTTAGGGCTACACCACAGGGAAACACACATCCTCAACAAGAAAAGTAGCTACGATTCTAGAATGTGGCTTCCAGACAAGGCAATCCTTGACCTATAGTGTATGTCTCAACTGCATTAGATGCACAACTTGATGGATTATTTTAACCATATCTAGCACAAAGGACACCTGTTGTTTCCTCAGTGGATAGGATCTTGATGGACTAGATTGCCTATTATTAAATAATGTAATATCTGATTTGCAATGCCTACAATGTCATTCTAAATAGACTATGGTCTACGGCTGTGGCATAGTTCAACAACCATCAGCACATCTTGCATAAAAGTATGTTTCCTGGTTGAAGATCATTAGGTACAGTTCTATGTGAAACCTGGCTTGTTGCATGAAGTTCTGATTAAATACTAATAGCTTCCTTAATTGTATTTTTTTATTTATTTATTTAGTAAAGTGTTAATTGGTACCTAAACACTGGTTAAATATATAAACAGACTGCGGTTACGCAGAGGCTATAAGAGATGATAATTAATTTGTGGCCACCTCTGAGCTAATTACAACACATAAAGGAATACAGTTAATGAAAAAACGCACAAGTTAATGATCCCTAAAGAAACTGACACACTGGGAGACAAGTTATTTAATTTATTAAAGTGTGAACAAATGGAAAAAGGATAGCCACAGAGAAAATATTATATCAATTTTACTAAATATTTCTACAATATGCTCCCAGAAATAATTCAGGACCATACATAACCACTATGCAAATCTTAGTGAAGTCCAAAACAGACACAAAATTTATCAATATTTGAGCCTAATTTTGAGAATAATTTGAAACTAGAATCAAATAAATCAGGAATCCAAATTGATCCTAAATAAACAAATGGAGTGAATTTAGAAACAAAAATAAAAAACCTTACAGCGTACCTTAACCTTAACCGTTGGGTTTTGTTTTTGGGCCAATGGGTGGTCCTTACAGTGGGTAAACACATCTATCTAAGGGCACTTCTTGACTTTCTTTTAGTAAATGTAGTATTTACTACAAGATTTATCATATTGTGTTTATAGGTGAAAGAGACACAGAGAGAGATGAAGAGTCTCAGGTCTCGGGTCTTTGTGAACATGTGATGATGTGTGGCACAGCAGGAGGTTGATAGAGTATTCAGGGCAGTGTGGTGTAAAACACAGCTGCCAGCAGCCCTCCACTTCACCGAGGAAGGACACAGATGCCAGAAATTGCCAGAAATTAGTTGACATGATGAGAGAGGGGAGCTCCATTCCAAAATAAATCGCCCATCCAAAAGACCTTAACAGCAGAGAAAAAAAAATAGACTGAGAAACTCCAGTTTGCACAGACGAAATGTCTTGTGGAGAGAAGAGAGAGGTGGGAATTCTTGGGATCATGTGTGAATACATGCTGAGAATAAAAGAAAAGCTTGAGGGAACCTTGTACCTTGAGATTTCTATTTCATTCAAATGAGATTAAATGAGATGAGGCAACATTTAGTGCAGTCCTCCATAATCCAGACCAGGCCTCTGACTATGGAAAAAAAGTTGCCCACAATGACATGGCTTTGCACTTAAATAGTGTACTATTTAAGCCTTATTTAGCTTATATGTTCTGATTTTAAAAAGCTATAAGGAAACTACAAATTAAATCATGTTACGTGGGGATAATTAATTGTGCTAATTTAAGACCTACTCATACTGTACCTGCTTGTCTTGTATACTTAGATAAAGGTATAGATATTTAATAGCAGGCCCGTAGCCATCCTGGTGAAAGTGGTGGTTCTTTTTTCTCAAAAAGTGGACCTTTTTGCAGTTATTCGCCTCATTTTGTATTTAATTATAAGATTTAAATACTGAATTTAGGTGACAATTTAAGCACAATTTTTTAGCTGGATTAGCTTGTCGGATGGTCATCATAACCAAACACTATAGAATACACAAGACGTGCCACTCATATACTTTTGAATGGGGAAAAGTGTAACTGTCAATATGGCGAATGAAGCCCCGCCTTCTAGTACAGGAGCCAATCAGCAATCGCTATACAGCGAATAAAGCCCGCCTTCTAGTACAGGAGCCAATCAGCGATCGCTATATGGCGAATAAAGCCCGCCTTCTAGTACAGGAGCCAATCAGCAATCGCTATAGAATGACAATTCTCCGGGGGAGGGGCTCGGACCTGACGTGAGTTTCTGCAGATTTTGTGTGATACGAACATTTAGAAATTAAACTAAAATGTCAGTTGTTGTTTAATTTTATTGGTTATTCCTAATATGGAATTTAATCGTAAACTTGGCAAGTAGTTTTGGAGAATTTGATGTTTCTCCATTGAAACAGAATGCCCGGGCATACTGCCCGAGAGGTGTTTCAAAGATGGCCGCCGAGTGAAATGACTTGCCTTAAAGGGACTTTGATCATAACCACACTTTATGATGTACCAAAATAATTTCCTAAATATTTAGAATAAAGAAATATGAAAAAGATTTATTTTTAAAATACAAATGTACTACATCATATATCATTAAAAAAAAAAAGTTTTAAATTTAAAAAGTAGTCTGTTGTAATTTATTAGGCAAATAACAAACTGGCCAGCACATTTAACTTTCCTTAGTCAGAATTTGGGCATTTGCATAACAAAAAAATTATAATAATATAATAATAAATAATATAATTATAAATAATATAATTCATATAATTAATAATAATAACAATAATTTCGAGCTTCACAATTTTTTTTTGCCTCTTGTAAAAGTGCTTCACGCTTTTTTATTGGTCATGTTTTCTTTCAAGAAAAACGTCCCAAGATTTGGAATAAAAGTTACTTGTCAAATGTTTTCTCTAATTTAAAACAACACAGTAGCGAAAGATGACTTCACATGTCATTATTGCATTTGCCAAAACTGATTAACTGAAGTCACACCAGGATTCCGCTTGGTCTTAAAGTCTTTTTCCATGGGTTATTTTTACTATTTATGATGGCATAGCAGTCAAAATAGGACAAATGAGCTCATGTATGGGACAAATTGTGGACCTTTGTCAGTGAGGCATGGGTCTTCTGAACCACCCGAACCCCCCCTGACTACGTCATACCTGCCAACACAACAGTCTCTCGTATTTCAGACCCATCTCCCGCCACCCTCTCGTTTTGTTAGTTCTCCCGGAAAAGTTCCGTAATTTCAGTCAATTTTCAGTTAACTACACTCATTTTTTTTGATAAAGCTGACTGTTGGGTTTTAGAGTGTATATGAATATGAACAAACTAATTATCAGATAAATAAATATATTCAAGAATTATGATAAATATAAAAAAGGTCTGCTTGATCTAGTTTCATTATTCATAATCATCTCGAGAAATCTAATTTGATTTGATTTTTTTTTTTTAAAGATATATATGCATCCATTGGTGTGAAAAAGTGTTTGCCCTTTTGTATTTTTGTGCATGTCTTTCACACTTTAATATTTCAGATCATCAAACAAAATGTAAATATTACTCAAAGATAAACACATCATTTAGTTTTAAAATTAAGGTTTTTATTATTAAGGGAAAACAAAATACAAAACTACATAGGCTTGTGTGAAAACGTGTAATCCCCCTACACCTAATAACTGGCTGGGCCACCCTTAGCAGCAACAACTGCAATCAAGCATTTTCATTTAACTTGATACAGCGCTCTGGAGCAATTGTGGCTCAATCATCTTTGCAGAATTGTTGTAATTTCGCCACATTTGGGTATTTTGAGCACCTTTTTAAGGTCATGTCACAGCATCTCAATTGGATTCAGGTCAGGACTTTGACTAGGCCACACCAAAGTTTTAATTTATTTTTTTTTTTTTCAGTGATTCAGAAGTGGACTTGCTGGAGTGCTTTGGATCATTGTCCTGCTGCAGAACTTCGAGGTTACTAACAGATGACTGGACATTCTCCTTCAGGATATTTTGGTATACAGCACAATTCATGGTTTTATTTATGACAGCAAATCTTCCAGGTCCTGAAGCAGAAAAACAGCCCCAGACCATTACACTTTGGGTTGTTGTGGGGTGGGGGCAAACACTTTTTTCACCTAGCGCTATGTAGTTTTGGATTTTGTTTTCCCTTAATAATAAAAACCTTCATTGTAATGTGTAATGAATGTATGTGTGCATGTACGTCTACGTAAAATGTCATTTTTTTTTCATAATGTTGACATTATTTTTTATTTCAAGAAAGAATTTAAGAATTCTCAACTAGTCTCTTATTTCTTTAGCTGTATGTACTTTTAGTATTGTGTCAGGAGGTTGACTAGAGGTTGACTTAGGTTTGCCTTCCGTTACTCGTATTATGAAAGTTCCTATTGCAGTGTAGGTGCATGCAGCTTATAAAGCCAGCAAAGAACAGTGATCGAAACGATTGAAAACTTTTTGAAAGACTTCAGCATTTGTTCTGCACACTTACCTAAACACTCTGTGGGGCTGCTGTGGTAACTGGGGTCCTATTTCAGCCGCAGCGTGAAGCCACTGAGTTCCTCAGCTGTAAAATGAAAGCAGCGGAGCACAGTGAGAAAATGTATTAGCCTCGCTGTGATAAGGAGAGCCCTTAGCGAGTGACGCACGCCTTCAGTGGGGAAAATAACCACTGGACAAATTGTTTTTGCTACATTAAGTACCTGTTACTTTATTTCACAGATGGAAAAAAATAATGCAGGCTCTGGGGTTCGGAACCAGCATAGCATAGAAGATTGCATGAATGTAGATTTCTATAAATATCCATGAAGTCTTTATATGGAAAGTGATTTTCCTAAGAACTTTTGAGCTCAAAGAAAGTCAAGGCAATTGACTAATACAATATACAATGATAGATGACAAAGTGCCCAGCGGGCAGTCGATAGGCTACTGAGGGAAATCATGCTGAATATCTGTTAATAAAAATAAAATAAAAAGGAGGGAATATTTTCACTCAGCGGGTGGAGCAGGGATTTTTCAATTAAAGACTGCGCCACCACAGCAGAGCCGCACAAATTAAATGAGTGTGTCAGATCTGCAGTGATTTATACATTTGGACTGATCTAACAGGCTGGCGGAGCGGCTATGACACCATGACAAGCCAACAATAGATATGAAAAATGAGCTAATACCACAGTGCTAAATCAGAGATTTTCAAAGGCCAGCGCAGACTGGCGGAGAAAAAAAATCCACAAGTACTTAAAAGTCTAAGAAGACATTGCAATTTAAAAAGCCCTGGATATTTGACTGATCGCAGGGGTCATATCATTGAGAGTTTCTATGAAGTGAAAAATGCCAAGCGGCTGTGGTACTCTCCATCTAAACCAGATATTAAATCTCTCCGGATGACCATGAGGGCTTCGTGCAATTACCAACACGGACCTGTGCTATGTGTCTGCTTAGCGCAAAGACAACCATAAAGACAACAGCTTCTTTTTTGATGTTTCTTTTACTTAGGCTCTGATGAAAAATAGTTAGCTTTTTTTTGCAGTCAGCAGATTTAGAGGAACCAATTACTGCTCTGCTGATGTGAGTGCAGCCCTCAGGTCCCGCCAACAAATGACGGAGTGCGTTAAAGCGCTTTTTATGTATTAGAGGGGTTTCAATTTCAGTTTTTCCATCAAATCCCATCTATTCTTTTAGCCTGTGGTTTCAACAGCAAAAAAAAATAATCCGGTGATTTGTGGAAAAGAGACCAACATTAGAGAATATGAAAGGCCCATCTTCACAGAACATTAGGTCATGATTAGATCTTTCTACAGTGAAGGGTTAAACTTGATTGTTGTTGTTGTTGATTGAGTCGTATTTTATCCGGACACATCTTTGTATGGTTTTCCTGTACAATGCACAAAGGATAGAGAAACCAGAAACATCATTCCATAAAGCAGGAAAACTCTGAAAAACCAGCCTGATCTCACGAGGAAACGTAACTATTTTACGTTTTGTCACTTAATTCGTAGGAGTTCGTACAAGTTCAGTCGTACGGAAATGTACGATTTCAAACAGGATGCGAGGCACCCAACCCCGCCCCTAAACCTGTCATTGGGGGATGAGCTAATCGTACTAAATTGTATGAATAAGAGTGTACGAATTCATACGAAATAGCCACTAAATCAACAAGTTACGAATTTCCATGGGATTTGGTTGGAAAAACTAAAAATTCTATAAGAATTTACAGCAAACATGTATTAACCCTGGTGTGGTCTTGGAATTCTTTATAACTCGTTTGTCCTACGGGTCAAAAATACTCCAATGTGTTAAAGAGCCCCTATTACACATTAAAAATTGTCATATTTTGGTTTTATGGGTCTCCAACAACATACTGATATGCATGCAAGGTCAAAAAACACTTTCATGGTCTTATAATATCAATTATCTTGCCTAATTATCCCAGCGACTCCCATATGAATCGTTCAGCGATTCATTTGATTCCAAACCCCTCATTAGCGCGAAGCTAATCTGCGCTGATTGGACCGATGACGATTGGACTGTTGCGATTGGTTGACAGTGTTCAGCGCGAAACAGTAAAATGCCCAGCGCGGTTTATCAAGCCCCTGGGTTGCCAACATTGGTATAAGATCCGATCGCAGCGGACGCCCGAAACACGCTTCATAGTAAATTTACTAACACCACAGTAAACAGTACCCGGTTCTCTACAGCGTTATTCAGACACCTCAGCGCCAAAAGCAGTGCAGTTAAACACCAGCATATTGCTCTTTTCTTAAATATGACACACATTCAATATTAATCCACACAGCAGCACAAGCTAAACTATTCTGAACCTTGACCGCTGCAAGTGTGTAGGATCAGCCAACGGTGGCCATAGCAACGACTAACAGCAGTGGGACGAGCTCACAAACACATTTAAATCCGTAAACAAAGCAGCACGCGTTGCGTTTACAACATGGCATTAGACGCGATATGAGAATATAAAGAGTTAACCTGATACAGTACAAGCGGTTATAAGTAACAAATCATGTAGATCATTTCTATTTGCAATCATTGCTGTGGCACCTCTTGCCTGACGTGTTATATGATCTCAGGGTTTACCTGTACTCTGCTTTGCCCAACAATCACATTCCCAGCCGGCCGAGGGGTTGTAGCGCTCACCAGCACTCTGCCTCTGTCCTCTGACAAGCTATCTCTGCGGGCTCCCATCGCGCTCACCCTGAGCCTTCGTAAGCCTTTCCAGTGCTGCGCACCAGCCTGAAGCCCAGCGTGCAGCAGCCTGCCTTTGTTTGACTCTGTGCCGAATGAACTGTCCTTATTTTGTCCGCACCCCTGGTGTATTGTCTGTCCATTACAAGATGGAGGAAGAAACTAATCAATAAGCTGTGTATTGATAGATCGCCCATTGTAAGTGCAGATTGCTGAACCACTCCTTTTCTTCACACTTCCAATAATATCCAGGTAAGCATAGCGTCTTCATGACTCGTGACTTCAGGATCTGTTTGTCTTTGCTGCTGTGTTAGTGGGCAAATTTGTGCGCACAACAATTATGTTTCGTATCCACGTCACGCCGAAACGGCTAAAGACTCGTTATCAAGACGATTAGCATAAACCACTATGAGTCGACTCTTTTTTAGATAAATCAATAGTTTTAAAAACTGTCCACTTTCAGATTTAAGCCTCAGCTGGATATTTCACTTCACTTAGAGCTGTGTTACACACTACATGGAAGGTCATTTTCAAAAACCCATAATAGGGGCTCTTAATAAAATTCCTATAGTTTCATTATAACAGGTTAATTATAAAGTGTAAAAAATGTATAAAAAGCATTACTTAATCTGATTAAAGTCATGTTTTCTATTAATTTAGAAATAAACAAGGACATTATCCATGGCAACTTTGTTAAACAGCTTGATATATTTACCTTCAGCCATACCTGTCAACATTGGGATATGAAAATAAGAAATAAGCAAGTCAACAAGATGTTTAATAAATGCTAAGTGCTGGATTTAAAACTGGATTTGATTTCAGGCATTTAAAGTATAGTGTATAGTGTTTTTTTTTTTGTTTTTGTTTTTTTGAATGAACAGCTGTATTCGGGTCTTCCCAAACATGAGCTGACAGATAGAAAAAGAGAGAAAGAGAGGCAGACAGACAGGAAAGGAACACAAGAGCAAACCTGACAGCAAGCTATAAGCACTTGAGCCGCAGAGAGAGGCAGTCAGGCAGCCAGTGGCCACTGATTGAATGATCCCATTTCTGGGCTTTTTGTTAGACAACCGGCAGCAGTGTATGAAGATTGATACAGAAGTGCTTGACTCGCTTTGCTGGATCATCAAATGGATTGATATTACTCTCCTTCTCTGGATGAAGACAAAGTAACTGTTATGATACTCAATACAAGAGCTTGTCAGAAGCGGAAAATCATCTGGTGTCGCTGGTTATGGGAGCGTTTCATGAACTGTCATGTGAATTTATTAGGCAGATGCAGGGCTATCTGATGCTGAAAGCCAGAATTCGCGCAGAGAAATCTCAAGTGCAGATTGAATTACAGGCCCGGGCTGGAGGATGTCACAGCTTACAGCTTTATCATGATCAACATGCACACGCGAGACTGACACAATGCAACTGTCTTATTTACACACACACACACACACACATCTTTAGTATATTAGCAGGGCTGCCTCACAATAAGGTCACTGGTTCAAGTTCCATCCGAGCTAGGAGACCTTAATGTGGATTTGCATGTGCTTCCCTTGCTGTCATGTATTTCCTCTGGGTGCTAAGGGCTTATCACACAATCCAAAGACATTCAGGTGGATTGGAGACACTACATGTATCCCTGGACCACAAAATCTTAAGTTGCGAAGATATATTTTTGGGAATAGCCTTAAATACATTGTATCAGTTGTATCAGTAAATTATTTTATGCCAAAAATCATTTGACTGTTACGTAAAGACAAAGACTATTGAATACACAAGACGTGTCACATGTTTTGAATGGGGAAATGTGTAACGGTCAATATAGCAAATGAAGCCCCGCCTACTAGTACAGAATTTAATCTTCGATCAATATAGACTGACGTTTCTCCGGGGAAGAAGCTCAGACCTGACGCATGCTTTTACGATAGTTTGGTAGTCACCAAACACACTGGAATTTCAGCGAATATTTGCTTCACAGACATAAGAAATATATTCAAATAAAGCTTGAAATCTGTACTTTTAAATGAACCAACTAAACTCAAAAACAAAAGTTTTTTGGTTTTGTAATCTGTATGAAACTAACACAAAGTACAGTTCGTCCTGTTAAACGCACATCACATGACAGCAACTACTCAAATGCCCACAAACTTGTAAACAAAGAGTCGCTGTCATTTCTGGAGGACATTCGCCATCAAGACCAAGTTGTGAATTACTTCTGAAGACCAGCGTGATCAGGCGATCATTATCTGGAGGATGATAATGTGTAGAACGGCCATAAATGAGGTTGGTGATCTTGTTCCTTTTGAGTGTGCATGCGCATTAGCTTGCCCTGCTGAAAAACCCAGCTTAAACCAGCCTAAGATAGTTGGCTGGTTTTAGCTGGTTGACCAGCCTGGTTTTAGAGGGGTTTTGGCCATTTCCAGGCTGGTTTCCAACCATTTCCAGCCTGGTCTTAGCTGGTCAGGCTGGAAAATGACCAGCTTAAACCAGCTAAAACCAGCTTGACCAGCCTGGTTAATCTGGACATAGCTGGTTTTGGCTGGTCAGGCTGGGAGTTGACCAGCTAAAACCAGCTTGACCAGCCAAAACCAGCTATGTCCAGATTAACCAGGCTGGTCAGCTAAGACCAGGCTGGAAATGGCTGGAAACCAGCCTGGAAATGGCCAAAACCCCTCTCAAACCAGGCTGGTCGACCAGTTAAACCAGCAAACCATCTTAGGCTGGTTTAAGCTGGATTTTTCAGCAGGGTGAGCAACCTGAAAAAATGCAGATTTTGTTTCAAACGTTTAGAAATGAAGCTTATGAGACAGATGTTGTTTCATTTTATTGGTGTTTCCAAATATGTAATGTAATCATTAACTGGTCAAACAGTTTTAGTAAATTTGATGTTTCCCCATTCAGACAGAAGCATACTGCCCGAGAGGAATTTCAAAGATGGCCGCCGATGACTTGCCTTAAAGGGACTTTGGTAAAGATCACTTTCCATGAAGACATTGCTTAAATTTTCCACCATGATTGTATCAAAACTTAATTTTTGATTAGTAATACGCACTGTGAAGAACTTAATTTGCAAAGATTGAAAGGCAATTTTCTCAACATTTCGATTTTTTTTAACCTTCAGATATCAGGCTAACTCCTTCAGACCTGAATTATGTTCCAAGTTTCAGGTCAAAAGACAGCTGTACTACAAAAACAATATACCAACACAAAATTTAAAAAAAAAACACAATTTGTTTTCTTTATTTGAAATTTTCTTCTCAAGTTACACACTTAAAAAATATAACATTTTAATTTTGAGGTATTTGTTTTATAGACAACACATTGATAGAATCTACTGTCCATAATAATGAACAGACATATTGGGCTCTATTTTAACGATCTAGGCGCAAAGTCTATAGTGCAGGGTGCAAAAGCATTACGGGCGTGTCAGAATCCACTTTTGCTATTTTAAGGATGGAAAAATACACTCTGCACCCGGCGCATGGTCTAACAGGGCTTATTCTCTTAATGAGTTATGAGTGTGTTTTGAGAATAAACTAATCAGAGTCTCATCTCCCATTCCCTTTAAGAGTCAGTTGCATCACGCCATGGTGGATTTGCTATTTCCATGGCGGACTTTGTAAGTGAAAAAAAACTGAACTCTTCACTAGCAAGAAAACAATTAAACAGACCATCTGCAGCGCAAAGATAAAGAACGAGCCTCCACCAATCGGCCTTTACTTTCACTTACTCTCTTTCCTGGATAAGGAAACGGTGTTGTAGCCTATGCACAGACATCCATTAGCTACATAATTCATTTTGTTTGTTAAGCGCAAAGATTTGTTTTAATGTTATTTATAAATTCAGTTTTAAAGTCCAGCAAATGAATAAATGAACAAAAATAACGAAGTGTGGTCAAAAACTGAGTTATATCCAAACACACATTCTATGGCCCATATAGTCCAAAACCTGACAGGTGGACAAATCTAAGCTTGTTTTTAATAAAACAAATATAAATATGCATATAATAAATAATACTGCTACTAATAATAACATTATACAAAAGCAAGCCCCCCGAGATGAAGAAGGCATGGAGGCAGTGGTTTTTATATTTATGTACAAAGTAATGATTTTTGTAATATTTTAATCCTTTAATTCTTTCCATATGTAAAGATATTTCTGTATTGCTCTACATCCTGCGTGTTTTAAGCAATGTGTAAGTGAGGCGCACAACTTACGCACTCTGTGCTCGACTTTAGACCTGCTTTCCTGCTGGTCTATTGCGCAGTCTGTTTTAGTTCCTCAAAATGGCAACGTACCAACAATGCGCCTTAACACACCTCTATTCTAGACTTAAACACCCATGAGTCCACAAAGTGCCGCAAATGGATTTGTTATTTAAACAACTTGGTGGAAAACGGAAAAATTAAGGTTGCATTGGTCTGAAAATAGCAACACCTTGGGGCAAACACGTCTTGTGCCTTATTGCACCGGGTGTATGATAGGGTCCTTAATGTCTATACCCACTGTCCATTATAATAGACAGACAAATAAAAAACCTGATGTAAACCCTGCAATTCAATTCATCTTTATTTCTATAGCTTTTACAATGTAGATTGTGTCAAAGCAGCTTAACATAAAAGTTCTAGTAAATTGAAACAGTGTTCAGTTTACTTCAGTTCAGTGTGGTTTAACTTTTACTGCTGAAAGTCCAAACACTGAAGAGCAAATCCATGAATGTGCAGCTCCACAAGTCCCAAAACCAAGCAAGCCAGTGGCGACAGCGGCGAGGAACAAACACCAATTGATGAAAGTGAAGGAAAAAACCTTGAGAGAAACCAGGCTCAGTTGGGCACGACCATATCTCCTCTGGCCAAACTTCCTGTGCAGAGCTGCAGTCTGTGCCAGAGGCTGGGGGTTTTTAATTCTACAATCAATCTTCATTCATTCATTCATTTTCTTTTTTCGGCTTAGTCCCTTTATTAATCTGGGGTTGCCACAGCGGAATGAACCGCCAACTTATACAGCACATATTTTATGTAGCGGATGCCCTTCCAGCTGCAACCCATCTCTGGGAAACATCCATACACACTCATTTACTACGGACAATTTAGCCTACCCAATTCAACCCAGTAGAGGGAAACATCCATACACAATCATTCACATACACACTCATACACTACAGCCAATTTTAGTTTATTCAATTAACCTGTACCACATGTCTTTGGACTGTGGGGGAAACCGGAGCACCCGGAGGAAACCACGCAAACGCAGGGAGAACATGCAAACTCCACACAGAAACGCCAACTGACCAAGCCGAGGCTCAAACCAGCGACCTTCTTGCTGTGAGACGACAGCACTACCTACTGCGCCACTGCGTCGCCTAATACAATCAATCTTTTTTACTTTAATTAGTACATACTGTACAATCCTTTTCTGTGAAGAAAAACTGTAAACCCTTTTTCTATTCAGTCTAAATAGCAAAATAAATAGCTTAATGTGATTAAAACCACTTAAAATGTTGCTTCCTTTTTGTTTGGGAAAAAAAAACAAATGTTTTTGGATGCACTTCTCTTGGGGATTCATTCATTCATTCATTCATTCATTCATTCATTCATTCATTCATTCATTCATTCAAATTACAACAGGCAGAGTCTTACTGCCTTTTGACTGGATGACCAATGTCCAACATCATGGACAGCAGGTTTTAAATTTGGTGAAATGCTCTGAAAGCAAAAAAAAAAAAAAAAAAAAATGACCTGATGTCATGTCCATTGTAATGGATGCAGGGTCCAACAGGGCTAAAGTTGTCCGACCCTAACAAACCAAACATCAATAGGAAGCTCATTTATCCAACTTTCAGATGATACACCTCAAATTTATCCTTATGATGGGCGACACGGTGGCTCAGTGGTTAGCACTGTCACCTCACAGCAAGAAGTTCGCTGGTTCGAGTTCCTGCTGGGTCAGTTGGCATTTCTGTGTGGAGTTTGCATGTTCTGCCTGTGTTCACGTGGGTTTCCTCTGGGTGCTCTGGTGTCCCCAACAGTCCAAAGACATGCGCTATAGGTGAATTGAATAAACTAAATTGGCCGTAGTGTATGTGTGTGAATGAGAGTGTATAGATGTTTCCCAGTACAGGGTTGCAGCTCGAAGGGCATCCGCTGTGTAAAACAAATGCTGCATAAGTTGGCGGTTCATTCCGCTGTGGCGACCCCTGATGAATAAAGGGACTAAGCCGAAAGAAAATGAATAAATGAATGAATGAATGATCTTTATGACCGGTTTTGTGGTCCAGGATAACATATTGCCTTTAGATGTGAAGGTAAGGGTGAATTGAACACACTAATTTGACTTTAGTTTCAATGTGTGTGTCTGTGTTTGAGCAATGTCATAGACTGGTCATCAGTTCAGGGTGTCCCCTGCCATGCTTGTGATTCCAGCAGTAAACCCACTGACTTAACTTTATAATTATGCACATAGTTTTTTTACTTAATAATTATAAGGCAACAAGTTTACTCTCTTTTTTTAAGTAAAGTCAACTAATCGCTTTTTACAGTGGGGGCTGAAATCATGCTGAATGAATAAATGAATGAATAAAGAATGAATAAATAACGAATGAATGAATCAATGAAATTATATATGAATGATATATATCATTCAATGATATATCGTATATAAGAATGACATTTCTAAACATAATAGTTTTAATAACTCATCTCTAATAACTGATTTATTTTATCTTTGCCATGATGACAGTAAATAATATTTTACTAGATATTTTTGAAGACACTTCTATACAGCTTAAAGTGACATTTAAAGGCTTAACTAGGTTAATTAGATTAACTAGACAGGTTATGGTAATTAGGCAAGTTATTGTGTAATGATGGTTTGTTCTGTAGACTATCGGAAAAAAATAGCTAATAATTTTGAACTTAAAATGGCTTTTAACAAATTAAAAACTGTTTTTATTTTAGCCGAAATAAAACAAATAAAGACTTTCTCCAGAAGAAAAAAATATTAAAAGAAATACTGTGAAAATGTCCTTGCTCTGTTAGACATTATTTGGGAAATATTTAAAAAAGAAAACAAAATCAAAGGGTGGCTAATAATTCTGACTTCAACTGTATATATATATAGGCCCTTACGTATTGTTCCTGACGTATTTGTAATTATATTTGAAAACATTTAACAATAATATGAAATAGCCACTTGGTGTGATTTTAATTTAGTGAAAAATATAATCATTGTAAGCATTTACTTTTTTATTAGCTTTTTTAAAGTATATTTTTACATTTTGGATTGCTGTTTTTTATTGTCAAAGATTTTAAGGTCATAATGTAAATAACAACAGCTTTAACACCAAAACATCTCTTCAAATAAGACAACTGTATTAAAAAATCATCAATCAAGTACTTCATCACATACACTGTACATATAAGAATAGAAAAAACTAAATAAATAGAAAGAAAGAAAGAAAGATAGATAGAAGTGCTGATGCATGTAATCATAAATGTGATCATTGTGCGTATAGTTACTGAAAAATAGTAACTAGTTACAGTTAGTTACTTCATTCACTCATTTACATTATTGATTACTTACACCAACAAGTAATGCATTACTGTTTAAAGTAATTTTTGAGTTACTTTTCCAAAGAATGTTTTAATGCTTCCATTAATGCCCTTATAACGTCACTTAAGTGCTGCATGGAGAATACACTGTTGATCAGCTTCACAGTTTTAATTTGCATCCTCACAACTAAAACACAAGACAAACTTAAACAAAACATAATTTTTTAACCACTAATTTACATAAGTCAGACAGCAGCACAAAATTTTTAAATAACTATCACAAAGTGATAAACCAGCTGAGTAATTTATTCAGCAAATATATATTTAATATATTTATATTAAATATATATACAGTTGAAATCAGAATTATTAGCCCCCTATTGATTTTCTTTTTCTTTTTTATATATTTCCCAAATGATGTTTAACAGAGCAGGGAAATTTTCACAGTAAGTTTGATAATATTTTTTTTCTGGAGAAAGTCTTATTTGTTTTATTTCGGCTAGAATAAAAGCAGTTTAAAAATTTTTAAAACCCATTTTAGGGACAAAATTATTAGCCCCTTTAAGCTATATTTTTTTTCGGTAGTCTACAGAACAAACCATCATTATACAATAACTTGCCTAATTACCCTAACCTGCCTAGTTAACCTAGTTAACCTAGTTAAGCCTTTAAATGTCACTTTAAGCTGTATAGAAGTGTCTTGAAAAATATCTAGTAAAATATTATGTACTGTCATCATGGCAAATATAAAATAAATCTGTTATTAGAAATTAGTTATTAAAACTATTGTGTTTAGAAATGTGTTGAAAAAAATCTTCTCTCCGTTAAACAGAAATTGGGGGATAAATAAACAGGGGCTAATAAATCAGGGGGGCTAATAATTCTGACTTCAACTATATATATATATATATATATATATATATATATATATATATATATATATATATATATATATATATATATATATATATATATATATATTCCTTCACAGCTTAAGTATGAAACCTACCAACAATATACAACAAACACAAAGCCTTTATGAAATAAATAAATAAATAAATAAATAAAAGTAATTTGAATTATCATTCAGAATCAATTTGGTGAAACTCAGCACAAAATAACTGCTATTATAGACAACCATGAATTCTATTTATTTTAAACACAAACTTGGTCTACTTTGCACAAATTCGGTCTCTTTCGCGCACACCCGGTCTCTCTCATGTATCTCAGTATCTCTGCTTTCGCTTGGCTTTTGTCCAGTCTGGTGCCTCGTACACGACATGTATTTTTTACGGTGATTGGTTGGCATCCACCAATCCCACAATGCGTTGCCGATGTATACAAGAAGTTGTGGGCTAGACTGCAGCTAAAATGAATGAATTTACCAAGTAATGGACCAACACATTATATTATAACGATAACGGAGCTAATATATTTAAAAGTAATGCATTACAGTTTTAGTTACTGTCAAATGTAATGTCGTTACAGTAATGCATAACTAGTAGTAATGCGTTATTGCATGTAACATAATAATATTACACTTTTGTCCATGGAAAGTAAGTCAGATATTGGGAGGAAATTGAGGTATTATCAAAATAAAAAAATAGCCAAGCAACTGTCTGAATGATTCCCAAATCAAGAGGACTTTTTGTTCAGTTTATCATCATTCAATCATAATTACTTGATTGAAATATCTAAAAACACTTCTCTGGACGTTCTCAAAAGTGTTTCCTGATTCTGCCTTTTCATGGAACCTTTTCACCATACCGGTGGTCATTGTGAGTGAGGTGTGAGACCAGAATGGACAATGACACATTTCCCTTTTAGGCAGCATACAGGAACAGCTCCACAGCAGATAAATGTGTGTGGCGCATACAGCTAAGAGCATGCAAGCGAGAAAAGCCTGATGTGGCCCACTGCTGATCTGTGTAAATGAGTGGTTCTGCGGCATTAGCTCCATAAAACCATAATCCATTCCCCATAAACCATTACATGCGTCACAACATTTCTGATTTATGGGGCGGAGTATCGATAAAAAGAAAAAAGAAAAAGAAGAACGCTTGCCAAACATCTCAGGGACAATATTGAGCACATTTTAATTGTGATTTGATTCCCCTGGCCATTAGCCAGATGATAAATGAGCACTAGCAACCCCTGACAGCACACGGCGAAAGTCTTAATATGACAATTATGTGTCTGTCTATAGATTTTATTGTGCCTCTCTCTCTCCCTCTCTCTCTAACGTATCAGTTCATCAGTACAGTGCAGCTTTTGTGTAGATTAAATTGAGACTTTGCTTTACTCCATCTCGGAACACTTACTTATGTTTTATGACACGCACTAAATCAGTTTTATGCTGCTATTGATTTTTCTGCCCTGCTCTCCTCTGAGCTCCCTCATACATACATAAAACAATACATCAAAACATTTTGCTTTCATTCTGCCTTTTGCTTTCTGTTCCAGCTTTTGCCTTGACCTTCAGACTGGTGGAAATGGGTACGAGGGCTGTCCTGTTTCCATTTTCCATTTGTAAACCCGCTTTCTGAAGAACAGAGTGATGTGACAGATTTTACTGGACACGCATGGCTGACCTAGCGGTGTTAGCTGACAATTCATCCTGAGCAAAATTCAAATATCCCAGGGGTCAGTGTATGTAATTTAATCCTAGAAAGTTGAGGTAAGTACAGTTGTATTTCGTTTCAAAGTTATTAATTGGTCAAATACAAATAAAATGTTTGTATGTTTTATACAAACACATAAAAACATTTAAATTAGGATGATCTTAAAGCTATAGACACCAAACAAATGAAACAAAGCTAAATAAATTAACTTTTTTTTTCATTAAATACAAAATAAACCATTTTTGATGTAATAAAAAAAACATAAATTCTGATAGTCCAGATTGATTTCTCTCAAACTTCTAACAAACATACTGTTCCTACATGTAAACCACTTGGATTATGGTAGAAAGGTCAGAGCTGTTCAGTGTTCTCAATAATTTGATCCTGTGGGAACAGATTAAGTAAGCAATGAGTAACCAGTCAAATTATGGATTCAATGGCTCTTCCAAATACTTTATTTTATGAATAAAACATTTAAATTGTTAGTCAGCTTATAAGCTCTATAGTTTACTGTCAGGGTTGGGTGTTGGGAAGGATGAGGTGATGACCAAAAGGCAAAGAACCAAGGATTTTATTATAAAAAAGAAATAAAAACAACTAAAACAACCCATGAGAGAAAAACACGGCAACATAACAAGACTTACTTGTCTAGGCAAGGCTTGGCTTGACTGACAAAGGAACAACAACGATGGACCAGCACAGGACAGAGACACACTGGGAGAATAAACAGGCAAAGCAAACCAATAAACTGACAAGAGGGCAGGTGAGCATAATGATAAATAATAGGATAACAAGGTGGGTGGGACAAGACAATAGACAGGAGAGCACATGGTACAAAGACACAACACAAGCCATGTGCTCACGTAAAACAAAACTAGAACACGCAGCCATTGAGAACTCATTACCCACGTGTTTACACTTAACAGCATATGACCGAGTGTAAACACAGGCCACGTGCAACAAACAATGACAACACAGATGCAAGACATGAGCACACGATAAATGAAAACACTAACCGTGAACTGATGCATGCAACGTGCATGTTCCATCCCAGCACCAACTAAAACTGAAATCAACTAGACTGAGGCGCTGAGAATAAAACAGCTGCAGACAAAAGAAACACCAGTATAAGAGCACTCATCCCGAGCATGCCTGGACCTTGTGCACCTGTGTCAAACGGGAGTGAGCACAGCCTGAGCACGGCCAAGACAGCACTTATACAAAGACGAAGACAGACAATGACAGGAAATATGAGTGCTTGTCCTGAGAAATCGCGAGCCGAGTACAACATACTAGACAAGACAGGTCTAGTGTCTGGACTCTGGACCATTAAAACAAGAATTAACAAGACAGAAGTGGCAGAATAATGACACTAGCCCCCCAAAAGAGATGCCACCTGGTGTCCCTAAAGGGAACACCCAACAAGATACAAGATGAGACAAGAAACACCACATAACAAAAACAAAACCGGCAACATTAGCAGACAACACAAGACAGGGAAGTGAACATACAAGACATCACGACGGGAGGGAGGGGGCTGAGCCAAACCAAGCCCAGAAAGACAAACAAGAGAGGGATAGGAGGGCAAAGCCAGGGATGTCAGGAGATTCAGGGACCCTGGATGACAGGAAGGGGGGGGGGGGGGGGGGGGGTGCAGGGTTGAGCTGGAGGGACAGTCCAGGGTGGTAAAGGAACACACCAGAGAGGAGCAGGAGAGACGCCCCAGGGAGGATTGGTCTGGGGAGGCAAGGCAGGAGGCCTGTGGGGAGCTGGCTGGGCTGGAGGCCTGTGGGGAGTTGGCTGGGCCTTGTTCTTTCTGAACAAGGAGCTAGGCTGGAGCCGGCAGGGCAAGGAATCTTGCTGGTGCTGGCAGGGCAAGGAGTCAGGCTGGGGCCGGCAGGACAAGGCATCTGGGTGGTGCAGGCAGTGCAAGGAGCCAGGCTGGGGCTGCCAGGGCAAGGCATCTGGGTGGAGCAGGCAGGGCAAAAAGCTGGGCTGGAGCACAATGGCAAACATCTGGGTGGTGCAGGCAGGGCAGGGAGCCGGGCTGGGGCCGGCATAGCAAACATCTGGGTGGTGCAGGCAGGGCAGGTCGCTGGGCTGGGCCCGGCATAGTAAACATCTGGGTGGTGCAGGCAGGGCAGGGAGCCGGGCTGGGCCTGGCATAGCAAACATCTTGATGGTGCAGGCAGGGCAGGGAGCCGTGCTGGGGCCAGCAGGGCTAGGAGCCAGGCTAGGAAGTGCGAAAAGGAACAGTGTCATACCACGTTAATTTCAAAGATGAAATGCAGCTATACGTACCACTGGCTACATAATTCACAATCTCCAGAAATGTATATAGGGCTAGGTTTTCAGAATGTGCCTATGTTGGATAAAAATGCTTTTGCATGTTCTCCCCGCATTCGCGTGAGTTTTCTCCGGGTGCTCCGGTTTCCCCCACAGTCCAAAGACTGTGGTACTGTACAGGTGAATTGGGTAGGCTAAATTGTCCATAGTGTATGAGTGTGAATAAGTGTGTATGGATGTTTCCCAGAGAGGGGTTGCAGCTGGAAGGGCATCCACTGCGTAAAGCATGTGCTGCATAAGTTGGCGGTTCATTCTGCTGTGGCGACCCCAGATTATTAAAGGGACTAAGCTGAAAAGAAAATGAATGAATGAATGTATATAGGCAAATGTATTTAGGCGAGTGGAGTTTGTACGCCAAGCCACTCCACTATAAATATATGTAAAAAACAAAGGACAGCATGAACCATTTATTGAGGTTTGCAATGAGGAACCGTAATGGGGTCCCAGCATTTAGCAGGTGGTTTAGTGTTGTCACAGATATAACACAATATTTTCAAGTTTATTCTTACTGCTGAGCCAGCAAAATGGGTTAAGAAAATGTTAGCCAGGCCTCAGACTTCATGCAATTGACACCAACGGGTCAGTCACTAAAGTACGCTAGGAGGAGCAGTGAAAGGGGAAATAGATGGCAAAGTTAAAGATCATGAGAGTGATGCAACACCTGTCTTGCTCTGTGCATTGCATGAGAGACTGACTTGAGACACATGTTCCAAGCCAGTCTCTCTTTCGTGTTCTTGTTCATGTAGCATGTTTCAAACTCCTGCTTACACGGGATTCAAAATTATCATACAGAAACACACTCTTGAATGTGACCATCCTTAGGATTTGTTTGTAGCTATAGACCTGAAGGACCCAAACTTACATGCTTCAATTTTATTTCAACACAGACTACAGTATTTGTCTAAATAATAACCACATTTCTATGGTTTGCATTCGAAGTTCAGGCATTGCAGTACAAAGTCTTCCCATTTGGGCTTGCCCTGTTTCTGTGTGTCTTGACAAAGTGCGTGGAGGGTGCTCTGTCTCCTCTGAGAGCTGTGCATAGAAATCCTCAACTAAATCAATGACTGGCTAATACAGTCCTGGGAACAGCTGTTGGTTCATATGGGCATGGTGCTCCAGCACCTCAAATAATTGAGGTTTCAGGTCAACCAAGAAAAAAACAAACTTGCCCTTGTGCAGATTATCTGTTTTCTTGGGATGGACAGCCCTTCTCTGGTGAATTCCCCAAATGAAGGACCTTATCTGGCACCTGCATCCAGATCTATGGAACCTCCATGTGCGTTTCCTAGATTTTGTTTCCTGGACTTTAAAGACTTTAGTGACCTAATGCCTGCAGTGGTTGACACCATCGCTAGAGCCCCCTTGACAAAGCACTTGACTATGCCCTGAAGTACAGCATATTCTTTGAATGGGTGCGCTTCTCATCAGAAAATACCCTTCATGTTATCCCTCCTTCAGGATTAGTTGGATTGGAGGCTGTCACTTTCTACACTGAAACTTTATGTTGCTGCTACCTCCCCTCATGATAATGCAGTGGATAACAGAGCATTAGGGAAACATATCCTGATCATCTGGTTCCTGAAAAGCAAATAAGTACGAACCCTTCTTGGCTGCCTCTCTTACCCTCTTGGGATCTCACTGTAGTCTGTTTGGGTTTGCAAAGGGGTCCATTTAAAACATGACTTTCTGTTGCTGAAGACAGAACAGGACTCTATGCAGAAGTTTAAATATTTTGAGCAACTCTGTCTATTTTGGAGGTTGGTGGAAAGGAAGTGTCCTCAAGAGGTTTATAAGTCACAAGTGTTTGGTCTAATTCATTCATTCATTTATTCATTTTCCTTCGGCTTAGTCTCTATTTCAGAGGTCACCACAGCAGAATGAACCACCTACTATTCTAGCATATGTTTTACACAGCGCATGACCTTCCAGCCGCAACCCAGTAGAGAGAAACATCCATACACAGTCATTCACATACACACTCATACACTACGGCCAAATTAAGTTTACTCAATTCACCTTTACTGCATGTCTTTGGACTGTGGGGGAAACCGGAGCACTCAGAGGAAACCCATGCGAACACGGGGTGAACATGCAAATTCCACACAGAAATGCCAACTGGTTCAGCCGGGACTTGAACCAGTGACTTTTCTTTTTCTGGATTGCTTTTGAAAGTTGTTGGTTGGTTGGGTTTAGGGAAGTGGGTGAGCTGGTCATTCAGTCATTCAGTCAGTCAAACAGTCAGTCAACAGCGGCCTCTGGTGAGTTTACACGAGAACAGCAGGCATGAATGGCACTCGTGAGAGAAATTTGAGATCTCAAAAACCGGACACAACGGCCTCTCGTGGATTCGCGAAAAACAAAAACTGCAGAACAACGTACCCCCTGGGACATATTTTGTGGTCTCCAGAAATGTATATAGTGTTACACACTGCATAGAAGGGCATTTTCAAAAACCCATATTAGGGGCTCTTTAAAGATTTGCCAGTAAAACTTCCGATCATTAGAAACAATAACTGAACTGTGGATCTGAGAACAGGCTTTTTTAGCACTAAATTCTATGAAAACTACTATTAAAATCGTTGTATTAATAATACAGAAATGCGCTTATTTAATGTGGATAATTTGTGGTATATTACAATTTACAAATTTTATTGCAGTGTTTATAATGACAGAATATTAGTATGGGTGTTTGTAATAAAAATACTAAAAATACATATGTAAATAGATGGGCATCATGCTGGCGCAGTGGGTGGCACAATCGCCTCACAGCAAGAAGGTCGCTGGTTCGAGCCCCGGCTGGGTTAGTTGACAGGCACGTGCACACATAGGGCTCAACCTGTGCAGTATACATGCCTTTTTGAGTCCGGGATATAAAGTGCCCTTCCAAAATGAACATAAGTGCTCCTCCTACCCCCGCTCTTCAGTTCGCGATATCCACCCAACCCCCCTACCCCCGCTTTTCAGTTCGCGATCTCCAGCTATCTCAGCCTCACCCTTGATCTTCTACTATGCACATGCCCTTTGGAAAGCCTCTGCACGGCCCTGTTAGTTGCCATTTCTCTGTGGAGTTTGCATGTTCTCCCCATGTTTGCGTGGGTTTCCTCCGGGTGCTCCGGTTTCCCCCACAGTCCAAAGACATGTGGTACAGGTGAATTAAATAAAGTTAAGCTGGCCGTAGTGTATCTGTGTGAATGAGTGTGTATGGGTGTTTCCCTGTGTTGGGTTGCAGCTGGAAGGGCATCCACTGCATAAAACATTTGCTAGATAAGTTGGCGGTTTATTCCACTGTGGCGACCCCTAATTAATGGAGGGACTAAGCCGAAAAGAAAATGAAAGAGTAAATAGATTAGTAAATAGGAAGCCTTGTCTGGTATTTTGTGGATCTTAAATAAAATATCATTTTACAAACAGCAATAATTGTCTCTATACATTTCAAAACTTTAAAACATTGACAGATGATTCTAAATTTAATCTGTTATTCTCATCAACATTCTCATTGGGGGTCTGCGTGACCCTAGACCCTCTTTAAGTAGTGAAAAAAAAATTGTATCATGTAATGCCATTAATAATAATGCAATGACACGACTACACACAAGTGATGCCATGGGTCATTTTGACCTCGACTGAGAGCAGTGGATCTTCCTATGCTTTTGTCTCTCAGTTTGATACTGAAGGTGCAATTCATCATCACAGGAAATGTCACAAACCTCTCCCTCACACACACACATACACACACACATAACTGCTCTCTTTTTTAATCTCATGCATACACATATTCTCTCTCTCTCTCTCTCTCTCTCTCTCTCTCTCTCTCTCTCTCTCTCTCTCTCTCTCAATTCAGATATATTAGCATTAGAGAAATACAATACCACGAAAGCTTGGCATCCATGCACTATTTTGTATATACATGAGGTGACTGTTTGTTTGTCACATATACATTGGCGGTTACCATTGGTATAATAGCACTAACATGGGATGCTGATAAATAGGTAGATATTTCTAAATTGTATGTTTAAAAATTAAAAGAAAATACAATTTTATTGTTAATAAGCTCAGGATAAATGGCGGAAACACAAGATTATAAATAAATGATTTATTTTAAGGTTGCAATTACTATTTACACACATTAATCATGCAACAAGGAACATGGTCGCCATATGGTTCACAGCTACATGACGTTGAATATATAAAGAGCCAGTTAACTAAATGGCTGAATGGTGTGCTGTTTGTGGGATGAATTGCATTTACAATCATTGAGTTGGCGTTTACAATCACTTTCTGCATTTTTTAATTTTAAAATGACTATTTTCATATGTAAAATGCATGGTTATACATATTAAATTAGTGTGAGATATACTGACATGAAGCAAAATAAAGCACTTACACATGTAATTACAATGGGTTGTACAACCAAATCAGCAATGCCATTACATCCTAGCAAGTCAGAAGGCAGCGACATAATACTCTTGTCATGCAGGATAGATCTTTGTAATCACCTCTAAGGCAGCTGACTGCATATTTGGTGTTTGTATGATTTTTGATAGTCCATGATGTTGACTGACATGTAGCAGATGTCTCTCAGCGTCTCTTTCCGTCCCTGTCTGGCACCCGGACCAACAACTCTGACAGCACAATGATGGATTAGGAACTGTCATTCAGGACACTTGCCACTTGTTTACAAGGCACCCATCCTTCATTTCTCAATGTAAGGGTTGTAATTCGGCAGGCTAGCTCGACAGGCAATACCATACTATACATCATAGCGACTCGCAAAATCTCCTTTACACAGCTGTACTGCTTTATATTTGCACTTTGAGGAATCAGAAAATGACTGTAATTTGTTGTTCGCTATTTAACTAAAGTTCTAAAACTGATTTAGTTTAATTTATTTTTAAATATTTAAAATATACACTTGTGAAAAAAGAACACAATGTTGAATTCCATGGGGTCCATAGTACAGTAGGTCTTAAAATTTGCAAAATAAAACCTCAGATGAGCAACAATACATTGTTACATTATTTGATTGTGTATATATCAAAAATAAAGGCAAGGTGGAAAAGCCCCAGGTGGCAAACTTTGACACACTTCCTGATAATATAGATATTAGGAGGCACTGCTAATCAAATTCCTTTTTTTAATTGATCAACAACACTCCAAAAAAATAATTTGTGCTGCTTGTTTAAACTACTTATCTGCAATGAGCGGAATCAACACAATTCTTGATTTTTTTCTTTTAAAACTTCATAATTTTAGGTATAATCCACTTTTATTTGTAAAAACATCTAAGCTAACTTAATTTATTTGTGTTAGGACAACATAAATGAATTGTGTGGAATGCAGCATTTTTACAGTGTAAAAAGTCTTGCCAGTCTGTGTGCAAAGCACTAAAAGCCTGCTCGAATGGTGATGCATACATCTCTAAAAACCAACAGGTCTGCAAATCTAAACAAACAATGATAAAAAACTAATAAAATTATGCAAAAAATAAATTATACAAATAATAACAACTTTAAACAAATGTAAAATTCTACCAAATCCCATGAGGTGATGAAGGTATGAGACATACACAAGACTCTTGAAGTGGAGGCTTAAGGGATTTTAACCTGTGGCACAACCCTTTTCACATGATCAAAGTCTCACAGAAGTGCCTTAAGTCTTAGGGCGTGCTCACACTAGGTACAGTTGGCTTGAACTGTGTCGGCGTGCTTGTCCCCCCTCCACTCTCCCCCAACAGCCTGCACTCACACTGCATTCTTACCTTCCGAGCCGGAGCACGCTTACGTCATTGATAATGTGACTGTTCAGTTTAACAGGAATAGAAGTCCCATATCAAACAGTCCCTTAAAAGTGACGTTCCATCTTCAGTTTTGGGCTTGGGCGCGCTTTGCACTCACACTACAAGAGTATCGCGCCAAAGTCCAACCGAACCGCGCTTTGGCACACCTCTTCCAACCGGGCCAGGGCCGGCCAACTGAACTACACCTTGGCACGGTTTGGTGCACTCACGCTTGTCAAACAAAACCAAGAAATGCACCCACGCACGGTTCGGATAGTCTAGTGCAGGGGTGACCAACCCTGCTCCTGGAGATCTACCATCCTGCAGATTTCCATTGCAACTCATATCAAACACACCTGCCTGTAATTATCCAGTACTGTTTAGGTCCTGATTAATTGGTTCAGGTGTGTTTGATCAGGGTTGGAGCTGAACTCAGCAGAAAGGTAGATCTCTAGGAACAGGGTTGAGCGCCCCTGGTCTAGTGTGAGTACACACTTAGACACATGAAATTAAAACCTTAGTTCCTGTCCCAGGAACCAGTGCTGGGGCAATCTGTTAATCTGCAAATAGTTAACCTGTGAGAAGTTTTGCCAAGCAGAAGTAGATCTGTTTGCATCTTGACAAATGTCCATTGTGTTTCTACCTCACAAATAAAGGTGCAATGGGGTTAGATGCCATTGTACAAGTGTGGTCATGAACATGCCTGTACACATTTTACTCAGTTGCTCTGCTCATGGAAAATATTGAGTTTGCTTAGACGGTGTCCATATATTGTTAATAGCCCCAATATGGCTTATTCAAGTATAGTTCACAGACCTACAGTAGTATCTCTCCATGATGGC
The DNA here is from genome assembly GCA_903798195.1 of Danio kyathit. NCBI lineage: Eukaryota > Metazoa > Chordata > Actinopteri > Cypriniformes > Danionidae > Danio > Danio kyathit. The sequence continues at coordinate 10,669,519 of LR812534.1, forward strand.
TCTCCTTGAAAAATTCCCGTAAAGAGGGACCTTCTACCTCAGATGGAAGAAACAATCCATCATTGCTGTCTGGATTATAGCGTTTGTAGTGGTGAAAAATTATTGCTTGGAAGAATTGGTAAACTTGGTCATCCGCCTCCTCACCAATTTATGGCTTGTGGCTCCAACAAGTCTCACCACTAACTCCTTTTAGTGTCCCTGATGTCCTAAAGATCCTGTCCAAAGAGAGCCATTCCTAGTGTAGCTTCCTCACAAACACACAAATACACACATATTGGTATTGGTGGTTTACAGGGACTCTCCATAACCCAACCCTCACAGGAAACCTGTGAAATTTACAAGGACTTCAAACATGTCTTCATGAATCATGTCATCATACAAAATAAATTGTCCTTGTAAGCCACCAAAACCAGTACACACTGTGGCAGACCTGCCAGTGTGGCTTCAGCGTCACCATGGAAACGTCTCCCTCATCGTAAGCACGACTCATCACGTGCTGATCAGGGACAGCTGCGGCCCATTGGAAGAGGGCTATTTAAACCACGCCGTCGACATCGACGGCAGAGCACAACTAGGATGACAGCAAGACCTACGCTGACTTCTCCCTCTTCCACTGGGCACCCTGACCGGCATTTCACTGCACGAGCTCACCGGAGCCCTTTGGACACGGAACTCACCGCCCTGCACATCCCCACGCACCTTTTCCTTGCTCCACTCCCTAAATAAACACCCCTACGGGGATTTTCATTGCCTCTCTGTGTCCATGTGATCTCTCACCCTGCGACAACACAAACAGTATATATGGTGTAGGAATAGGTCCCTAATGAAAAAGACACTATATTGGACTGCAGAAAAAGAAGTGATAAGGGTCTGTCACTGATTGTGGTATACCGTGCTGATCAATCAAGACATTGTGTGTGAGCATCTTTACATTGCTATCAGGGACACCGTGTTGACCTTCCATATTGCCTATTTTATGGGACATAGACTAATGGACTTTATGGATTGAAGTGCCACATATTTGGATACCAAACTTTCTGCAATAATTGTTAAAGTAAACTTTAAAAGTTGGCCAGTCTATAAGAGCCTTTAGAATCCCGGGATCTAAGAATGCGGTCTTACAAACCAGCCCTTCTGCACTAACCCTCGTCAAGATGGTGACTTAGAAGTGAAGATCATGATACTCTACAAGCAGGTTTGTTTAATGAGAATATGCTGGCAGCACTGCAGCCTTTAAAGTTTGTGGACAGCAGAGCTGCAGGCTAGACTGGGGCTTGTGGGGCTGGATGCCTGTCTGGGACTGGGGCTACCATGGAAGGAAGCCGGACTGGAGCATGTATAGCTAAAAGCCAGACTGGAGTCGGCATGGCTGAACACCAAACTGGAACTGACAGGGCAAGGAGCTTGCATGGCACCTACAGGGTGGGTAGGAGCCGGCTGATCAAGAGGCTGGGCTAGTGCTGGCACGGCAAGAAGCTTTGTCGGTAAGAACACTGAGCCATGCTTTAGGACTGAAGAACTTACAAATGGGCTCTCTTGTACTGAAGTCATCACTGGCAGGTACTCAGAGGCAGAAACTGTCACTGGTTGGTGCTTTTGGACTGGAGTAGCACTGACAGGCAGTCTGAGCTAAAACTAACACTGGCAGGTGATTTGGGAATGGAGCAGACACAGGTGGGCACTATGGTACTAAAGCAGACACTGGTGGGTATTCAGGCACTGGAATCGACTCTGGACTGAACTCAGGGACTGGAGCTGACGCTGGACTGAGCTTAGGGACTGTAGCCAATGGTGGGCCAGGCTCAGGGACTAGAGACAATGCTAGACCAGGCTCAAGGACTGAAGCTGATGCTGGACTGGAGCTAAGGCTGAACCAGGCTCTTCATCAGTCATGGGCTCAGGGCACTTCTCTGAACAGCTGAAAGATGGTATATGGGGCATTGGGTCCATAGTGTTACTGTTGAGGTCCTCCTCAACACAGATGATTTAACCCTCATTAAACACACCTGATTAAATGTATTGAGTCCTTGTTTGAATTGAGTGCTTGTTTGAAACCTACATTTACACCCGTTTGACACCCCTGGTCTTCAGTTTGGAGTTAGTCACCATGAGGAGCTGCCATTCATTCATTTTTTTTCACAGCCAGAGTAGTTTAAGCTACAATCCAATACTAGGAAACACCCATACACTCTCATTCACACACACTCATACACTACACGCAATTTAGTTCATCCAATTCACTTATTCCACATGTCTTTGGACTGAGGGGAAAACTGGAGCACCCGGAGGAAACCCACATGAACACGAGGAGAACATGCAAACTCCATACAGAAATACCAACTGTCTCAGCCGGGACTCAAACCAGCAACCTTCTTGCTGTGAGTGCTAACCACTGAGCCATTGTTTCTCCATTCCGCCTCCTTCTTCCCGATGGCCAGGGGGTCATCAAACTTATTACAGTGGTGCGAAAATCCAGGAGAAGGAGGAACACACTGTCCGTGGGGGTTGGAGCCTACTACCGTCCACCCGCATTGAGAGAAGTAGAAAACGGGGGGATTACCACTGTGGACATTGTCAGGGAAGTCGCCGTCATCTGCCACAGATTCCAGGATAAATTCCACTGCAGGGCTCCCAGCACATTTAAAGGCCACCGCTATTCAGGATCTCTTAGCTGGTTGAAGACTAAGAGGCAGCGTGTGTTGAGAACCGACCCCTCTCTTTTTTTTCCCTCTCTCCATGTCTCTCCTAATTTTTCCATCTCCTTTTCTCTCACCAGGTCTCGCAGGTGCTGTGATGTGCCAATCACCCCCCTAACCCCCTCCCTGCTACTTTAACGCTAGGATCAAGCTTTGATATCACAGAAAAATGCAAACAAATGAATCCTCATATTTATTTAGTGAATGAACACAAAATAGATTGAGTACCTGAAGTCCTAACAATCAAAGAGCATAAATGTATAAACCGATTTTGCATATTTTTCTAATTATGTTACATCAGAAAATATTTCCAGCCTTGAACATATCGCAATGGTAAAAGATTACGTTGCGCTGGTCAGTCAGAAATTGTATCTTCACCGAAAGTCATCATAATAGCAGGTCATTTGAAACAGATTATCACCCCAGTAAGTGTATCAGCACAGAACATGAATTTACAATAAATACTATTATGTTATTTTTATTACAGTCATTATCGCCATGCAGCATATCATTATATGACATCACAACATCTGACATGACTCTCCCTATTAATTTTCAAAACAGCATGTTGTCAGTGATTCTAGCACCTGCACAACATTGGCTTTTGGTCATACTCTCGTGACAGTACGCATGTATCAAAAACCGCAAGTGTGTTTTGAGTGGGGACTGGGCGACAACACACACACACACATGTTGGTTTATCATGTTTTATGGGGACGTGGCTCAATTCTTGTTTCTAGGTAGAAATTTGCCCCCCACCTCCCTTGCTAAAAACTTACTACAGACGTCAACACTCTTGCTAATTAACTTATGCTTAATTAAGTGGGGATATTACATCAAACTGGAGGGGGAAAATAAAACATCCCTGGTCTCCCCAAAGTATCCGCACACCATATGAATGGGCACTGGCCGCTCAGCACTTCGAGTGGCGCTGCAGCACAACAATGCTTCAGTTGGCAGCATTAGTAAAAGCACAAGGAGATTTGACTTTCTCCACGGGCCCAGTACAACCCTTCGCCAGGCTGATAATGGGCTCCTATCAGGTTTAATGATCCTCAGCTTGGACGAACAGACAACAGCAGCAGGGAGGGGGCGGTTAAAGGGGCACCGGGATTTGTACAGCAAGCATATTGTCATTAAATATTTTTTTTTCAAACACTCCCTTGTTCATGGCATAAATGCCGCCGTGAGAGTGATCATAATTGGCTCTGAACACATGTGTAATTGCCTTCAGCTGCCGTTCTTTTACAGTTGACATTGTTCTGTGGCGATGAGGTGACTGGCCATTTGAATAAGCAGCTTGTTTGGCGGCGGCGGGCGTAATTGAAATGTCCTACGTGTGTGAACAGAAGATTACATTAAGACCCCCCGATAATCACCTGACAGGGGAATAATTGAGTCTGCAATCTGCCACAGCGTCCTCGAGAGCCCTGGAGGATGTAGTCGAATAACCGGGCGGCACTCTTGGCTGACACGCTTTCAACGCCAAGCAAAAGTGCCAACCATGCATTCCTGAGCATCAACCCCTCCGTCTGTCTGGCTGTCTGTCTCTCTGTGTGTTTCTGAGAGGGGTCACTTCTCCACAAAGCTAACAGATGGTCGCTTTTAACAGTCATTATTGAAGTGTTTAGGTCACTGAGGCTGTGATCACAATTTTCATGAAGGTTTTATTATTGTTTTTCTTTCCCATTGTTATCAAAATCATTATTTAAACGCATCGTGTTTACATTAAAGGGAGATGCCCTTTCAGCCACAACCCAGTACTGGGAAACACCCATTCACACTCATTCACTACAGCCAATTTAGTTCACCCAAATTACCTATAGCGTATGTCTTTGGACAGTGGGACTCGGAGGAAACCTACTCGAACACGGGGAGAACATGCAAACTCCACACAGAAATGCCAACTGGCCTAGCCGGGACTCGAACCAGTGACCTTCTTGCTGTGAGGCGACAATGCTAACCACTGAGCTACCGTGCCGCCATTAAGTGTGGTTTATTTATAAACTAATTTCGAGAGGAGCACGTGCTTATGACTGAACACAGCTGGTACCGCATCAGCCCTCTATATTGCACCAATCAGACGAATACTGACACACTATAAATTATCAGAGCTTCCTACTCCATTCATCTTCGTCTTGAAGAATCCCCCCTTCCACCCCTACTCCTCCCCTTCTCTGATAGGGCAGCACGGCGGCCCAGTGGTTAGCACTGTTGCCTAACAGCAAGAATGCCGCTGGTTCGGCCCTCTCCGAGCCGGTCGGCGTTTCTGTGCGGAGTGTGCATGTTCTCCCCGTGTTCCCGTGGGTTTTCCGTGGGTTTTCCGGTTTCCTCCCACCGTCCAAAGACATACACCATAAGTAAATTGACTACTTCAAAATAGCACCCTAAGGCAACTCTTGGTCAAATTTATCTCAGCACTTCACAAGCAGGGGAGTTCTCGAGATATACCTGAGCTCAAACTCTCCTCTCGCCCTTCAAACGGGAGGGAGCCCTGGGCTCAAGGATATTCTGAGCTCAGGGCTCTCTCCCGATACAGCATGCCAAATACACTTTATAATCAATCATCAGCTAAGTATGAACTCTTTAAATCACCACTTGTTCAAAACATATATGAGTTATCTGTGGTCTTTTAAACACAAAGGAAGTTATTTTTGAAGCAGCACTGCACATTGTTTCTGCATCAATATCACAATGTGCGCATCAGCAATAGTCACATCACATGATGTTTAATGCTGAGTCTGGATCAGAGTTGACCAAACACATGACATGTGTGGAGTCACTGCAGAGTTTAAACATAATCGAGTGAAAGTTTATCATCTCCATGATTTTTTTTAAGTATTTTGACAGCGTGAGTCTTATCAGGAGTTTAAAGCATTCAGACACAAGAAATCGTACCATTTGCAACGTTAATAAATAATAATTTTTATTATTATTTATACAATTAATATTAGATATATGTTAAAACCATAAAGCACTGTTTATTCCATTTTTATCATTGCTCTATACAATCACCGGCCACTTTATTAGGTACACCTTACTAGTACTGAGTTGGACCGCTTTTTGCCTTCACAACTGCCTTAATCCTTTGTGGCATAGATTCAACAAAGTACTGGAAATATTCCTCTGAGATTTTGTTCCATTTTGACATGATGGCATCACGCGGTTGCTGCAGATTTGTCGGCTGCACATTCATAATGCGAATCTCCCGTTCCCCACATCCCAAAGGTGCTCTATTGGATTGAGCTCTGGTGTCTGTGGAGGCCATTTGAGTACAGTGAACTCATTGTCATGTTCAAGAAACCAGTCTGAGATGATTTGTGCTTTATGACATCGTGCTTTATCCTGCTGGAAGTATCCATCAGAAGATGGGTACACTGTGGTCATAAAGGGATGGACGTGGTCAGCAACAATACTCAGGTAGGCTGTGGCGTTGACACGATGCACAATGCGCCCAAAGTCGCAGCAATTGAGACTCATCAGACCAAGCAACATTTTTCCAATATTCTATTGTTCAATTTTGGTGAGCCTGTGTGAATTGTAGCCGCAGTTTCCTGTTCTTAGCTGACAGGAGTGGCACCCGGTGTGCTCTCATGCTGCTGTAGCCCATCTGCCTCAAGGTTGGACATGTTGTGCATTCAGAGATGCTCTTCGGCATACCTTAGTTGTAACGAGTAGTTATTTGAGTTACTGTTGGCTTTCTATCAGCTCGAACCAGTTTGGCCATTCTGCTCTGACCTTTTTTGAACCATAGAGATGGTTGTGCATGAAAATCCCAGTAGATCAGCGGTTTTTGAAATACTCAGACCAGCCCATCTGGCACCAGCCATGCCACATTCAAAGTCACTAAAATCACCTTTCTTCTCCTGTCTGATGCTCGGTTTGAACTCCAGCAAATCATCTTGAGCATGTCTACATGCCTAAATGCATTGAGTTGCTGCCATGTGATTGGCTGATTAGAAGTTGGATTAATGAGCAGTTGGACAGGTGTACCTTATAAAGTGGCCAGTGAGTGTATATGCTTATATAATTTATTTTATTGTTTGTCGATACACTGCATAAAACAAGACTATACCCTCCCAGGCAATCCAAATTAATTAATAATTTCCAAATAGAGCTAATCAAGCCCTCTGGTGAAATTGTATTCATATCACAATACAGTATAAATCGCAGAAATAAAAAAATATAGCAACATAAAATATGATTTTTCCAATATAGTGCAGCCCATGGGTCCCAGCAACCAGCATTCTTCAAAATATCCTATTTTGCATTCAGTAGAGGAAAGAAAATCATAAAGGTTTAAAAACAATTGAGGGAGAATAAACAATGATATCTTTCCCCAGAAGCAATTATTTATTTGTGGGAATGGGAGATAATACTAGAAAGTGTAAAATAACTGAACAAAGCATTTTTTTCCCTGGTAAAAATGGATCTCGCATACATACAAATCCAACCAAAGATAATTTAAAGTTATCAGTTTCGGACTAATTACAGTAACTTTATAATACGTGATTATTGATCTGAAACAAATCTCCCCTCTGCTCAGAAAACAGCAGCTACTTACTTTGTGTTAAATCATTAATATAGTAATGATTTTTCCAGAACACTCTCAATTAAGAGCAAATGTGAAAATGTACCCAAGGGATTTTGAACCCAAGCTATTAAATGTGTGATGCTCCTAATGTTTCAGCTCCAGTGTAGTGGGCCTACGATATGAAAAATATAAAAACATTATAAGCGTATTTAAAAGTTGCAGAGTGTTTCCTTCCGATGCTCTCTAGCACACGCTCAGGTCCACACTCCACTTCTCTGTCAATCATTATTCAATTGGTAGCATTTTGACACTGACGCTGTTTTAATTTACTAGAACGTCTACGTTAAGCTGCTTTGACAAAATTGTAAAAGCGCTATAGAAATAAAGATGAACAAACAACAATTGAAACCCTGCATACCATATATTTTCAATTATCTCTCATATAATAAAAATACATCTAGCAATTAAAGTAACACTTTACTAATTTTGAAAATAGATTTATTTTGCAACACCTCTGTTTAACAGTTGATTTTTACACATTTTCAATCCATTCAGGCAGTCTTCGGGTCTGGCAGGGACACTTTTAGCTTAGCTTAGCATACTGAATCAGATTAGACCCTTGCTCAAAAAAGACCAAAAAATGTGTATTATCATTATGCATTTCTATTGGTCTTAGTATAACATGATGTAACTATGGAAGTGTCAAGCTTTAAATAGGAAAAATATCAAACCTTTTTAGTTACTTTTGAGTGTTAATGGTCTTATACGATTCAATGATTTATGCTAAGCTAAGCTAAGCTAAAAGTTCTCCCAAGATTCACTGAATGGATTTCAATTCAGTTAATCTTTTTTTGTATAGCGCTTTTATAATGTAGATTGTGTCAAAGCAGCTTAACATAGAAGTTCTAGTAAATTGAAAAAGGAAGGTTTCCGCTACATTCATTCTACCATGGCGGAGCGCCACGCCAAAATTCATCCCGCCACGGCTACATTACAGCTTCTCATTCAAAACATTGATGTTTTTTTTAAATAGCGGGTCATAATCGCCCCAAAACGTATTAAAAGGTAAGTGAATTATAACAGCGCAAGCTTTTCTGTAACCGTAGTAGTGCTGTGCGTTATTTGTTTAACCCTTTAAGGTGACATGCTGGCTGACTGACTGACTCATATATCTATGGACTGACTGACTGACAGGTGCGTGATGCTAGCAAACATGACGTGTAGCTTTCAGTTAGGATGAACACAGTTTCCATAATTATACTTTATTTATAGATAAAGGTCTATGGCTCTGCATACAACAAACAAAGACTTTATCTTGCTGGAGTTTATAGCCGTTTCACTTTACCTCAGGACGCATTAATGCCGCTCTGTAGGTCTATTGGAGACGTTCATAAATACTCCTTGCAAATCTAATCTAATACAATCTAAGGTTGGAGACAAATTCACTATGTAAACGCGCTAAATTGCACTTGACAGCGTATATCCCTGTTGAAAAATCCAGCTTAAACCAGCCTAGGATGGTTGGCTGGTTTTAGCTGGTCAACCAGCCTGGTTTTAGAGGGGTTTTGGCCATTTCCAGGCTTGCCAGGCTGGGAGCCCAGCCAAAACCAGCCATGTCCAGCTTAAACCAGGCTGGTCAAGTTGGTTTTAGCTGGTCATTTTCCAGCCTGACCAGCTAAGACCAGGCTGGAAATGGCTGGAAACCAGCTTGGAAATGGCCAAAACCCCTCTAAAACCAGACTGGCTTTCCATATTACTTCCCATCTCTGAATATGATCATATTTCTTGGTTCTAGAAAGCACTCTAGCATTTTGAACAAGCTGAAGTTTGTTAATTGGGCCAACAGGGCAACCGCCTAGTAACGCACTACAATAGTCTAACCGGGAGGTCATGAAAGCATGAATAGGCTTTTTCGCATCAGACATTGATAGCATATGTCGAAGTTTGGCAACATTTTTAAGATGAAAAAAATGCCGTTTTACAGATGCTTAATAAATGGAAAAACTCAACTATATAACTATGGGAAGGTTGTAAAATTAGACGATTAGACCATTAGCATCTTGCTCAAAAATGACCATAGAAATGCGTAATATCATTCCGCCAGCAAAAGTCAGGGTATGGCAGCAAAGTTCCTTGATTATTATGCTGGAATGAGAATATTTTCTAGCCATATCGGCCTAGATAATAGCAACTTTTTAATTTCTATCACTCTTAGTACAATATGCAACTACAGATAGGACAATTATCAAAACTTTTTAGCAATTTATGAATGAGATACTAATGGTATAATACGATTCAATGATTTATGCTAAGCTAAGCTAAGATAAAATTGCTCCCAAGACTGACTGAATGAATTAAAAAATGGTAAAACTCTTTTTTTTTCACAATGGTATTTTACTCTGGGGGTATTTTACTCTGTAAAATAAGACTAAACAAGTGTTCTTTTAAGAGAACAAAACTTAAAAAAAATTAAAATAAAGATCTGGCAGTCAATAGGCTACATCACAAACTGGGCCATAGCAAGTTATAGTTTTAATTGCAATCACATACCAACTAATTATCATTATTTTGTTATTAGTGGACTGACTGCTTAATATCTACTGATACTAATCCACCAACGGGCTTTCTCCTACAATAAGAAACTTTGCAAGTACATGTCAACTTACACAAAGCCTAACCATGCAGTGTATTAAAGGGCACCTATTTTACCCCTTTTTTAAGATGTAATTTTAATATTATGGTTCTTCTGTGTGCCAGTTTAGGTTCAGTTTAGAACACAATTCAGATTTTTTTATTATAATGTGTTAAAAAGTGTCATATTGGGGGCGTTGTTTTAGGGGCGTGTTGCTTCACATGAAAATTAGTTTCGACTTCCCGCCCAACTTAACAAGGTGGCGGAGCCAAGAGCTCCCCCGCTTTGTGTATGGCAACAGACAGGCAGACAAAGAGAAGCAACATGAGTGAGAGGACCAGCATTCAGCCGTACATGTACAACTCGTACACAGACCAAGCAGAGACTACAAAATCCATTTGTGTCTTTGTATAGTTTTACAGCCAACTGTGTGCTAGTTTAAAGTTCTGAGCTTGTACACCGAGACTAATAACCACGCACACTGAATTAACGTTGACTGAGGCTATAACTAAAGGGCATCACACACCGGATGCGCCACTCAGAGCCGCGACACGGCACACCAGACTCGCACATTCGCATGCTATTTAAAATGAAACTATTCAGATGACGCTAGAAATATGAGTGTCCTGAGTCGTGGCTGGGCTCCACAGACAGCCGCCGACTTGCGGCGCCATTGTGTGTACCCTGATAGAAATCTATGTTAAGAATTCTAAAATGCATAGCGCTGCGCGGCGGCGAGCGGCGCTTGTAATGTGTGACCTGCTTAAGGCAAGTTCGTTATTTCCAATGGAGAGACGCGCACGTGAGGCAACGCACTCGCACTTTCCACCTGCACCTAGTTAAGATGACAGGGAGCTTCTGTGACCGCGGGAAATGCAAACGACTGAAGTTTAAGGAAGACGGAATGAAAAGTACACATGTATGCAAACCCACCTAAAGTTACAAACACTGGCGCTGATAAGAGCGAACATGTGGTGAATGTTGATCTTGTGTTGAGCCTTACATCTAAAAATAGAGCAAGGGTGTTTCTTTGGTAATAATAATAATAATTCCTTACATTTATATAGCGCTTTTCTGGGCACTCAAAGCGCTTTACACATAGGTTGGGGGGGGGCGTTGGGGATCTCCTCATCCACCACCAGAGTGCAGCATCCACCTGGATGACGCGACGGCAGCCATTTTGCGCCAGACCACACACCACACACCAGCTGATTGGTGGAGAGGAGACAGAGTGATTGAGCCAATTATGATATGGGGATGGTTAAGAGGCCATGATGGACAGAGGCCAGTGGGCAGATTTGGCCAGGATGCCGGGGTTAAACCCCTACTCTTTCTCAAAGGACATCCTGGGATTTTTAATGACCACAGAGAGTCAGGACCTCGGTTTAACGTCTCATCCGAAAGACGGCGCTCACTGAGCAGTGTAGAGTCCCCGTCACTATACTGGGGCATTAGGATCCACACAGGCCGCAGGTTGGGCGCCCCCTAACACCACTTCCGGCAGCAACCTAGCTTTCCCATGTGGTCTCCCATCCAGGTACTGACCGGGCACAGCCCTGCTTAGCTTCAGTGGGTGACCATGTGAGAGTTGCAGAGAGCTAGCTGGCGGCATCGCTTTGACTTACACGCTGAAAATGGTGGACAAGAAACAACAAATTGAGGATATGGTAATGCGAGCCTTTCAATCAATATTGGTGGGCAGGGGTACCGCACGCCTACGTCAAGTTGCAGTTGATTTCAAAACCGCTCCAATTGGTCCACTGTTTTTATGTTGTAAAAAGGACTGGGTGTGTTTATATCACCCCAATATGACGGTTTATACCTACACACATGTCTGTCCAAACAGCTTGAATAATACTTAATACTTACATGAGAATTAGTAGACGAGTAGTTGCTTTAAAAGGACCATCAAAATAAAGTGAAACAAGTAGATATCTACATGCCTGGAGTTGATGCTGAGTGACCATGCCAACACACACACACACACTGAGTGACCATGCCAACACATCATTCATCTTTAGTCCTCCTGCAACCAGTCAGAGACCTGTTATGTTCCCCTATAAGCACAGTCTACAGGGACTGTTGAAATACTTGACATTTCCTTTTCATTTCTTAGATATCCTTACTGGGTGCAGCACATCATAATTCTATGGTTTTATGGCTTATAATAAGGCAATTTCACACAGTTTAATGTCATCTCCAAGGTAACTACAGGGTCTCAGGTAGCAATGCAACAGCAGTATATTTGTCATAGATCTATGTGTTTTGTTAACCTGTCATATTGAGGCAAAATATGCTGTGGCGATTTCAGTTACTTACGCCAGTTAATTTATAGTCAGAACTGTGTATTTTAGATATGTTAGAACTCTTTTAGAGATTCACGGTAACTAATTTAACTTGCTTATTTTTGGCTACTTCTGATGGATGTGCATATCATGTTTATATTGGGCTCAGTGTAATAGATGTTGCTTTGACATCATTTGGATGTGTCTTGCACAGTGGGTAGTGTGAGACTGAATATCCTGTTGCTCAAAATGAGATAAGAAGATTCAATAAGATGATTTCTTTGTGCGTGAGGCTGCTTTAGGTCATGTCTAGATTATATAAAAACAGTTTATATTGTCAGGTGGTTTAGATCAGTGGTTCCCAACCTTTTTTTGCCTGAGACCCCCTTTTCCCCCAAAAAATATTGTAAGGCCCCCTCCACATTTTTATGACATTATGGCTCATATAAGTTTGCAGTAAGGATGACAAAAAAATTTTTTTCAAACAAACGGTATGTTCAATCAGTGTTTTTTGGTCATATTTTGGTCAATACGTGGAGAGATCTTTGACAGGGCAAGATGCATATCATCCTCAAGTGGCGCACAAAGCTGATCCCTCACGTCTTCTGACATTGTTCAGATGCAATGTTTGACTGTATTAATTGATAAGGGTATGTTGGCCAGTTGTTTTGGTTTGACAATTTTTTTTCAGCAACTGTGTACGATATTTGTAAAAGTTTCTTGTCAGTACCTGCAACATCCCTCATCTCATTTTGGGTGTGTGTCAATTCTTTTGTTTTACGTAAAAAAAAAATGCACTGGGCTTGTTGCGGAATTGGCCATGATGAGTCTGCAAATGTCTTATTAATATGAATGGCCTCGTGCATTCATTAGCAAGAACTTTGCTGCAGATAATGCACTGTGGATGGGCAGCCTGATCTCATGAGGAAACGTAAGTATTTGACGTTTTGTCAGTTTAGTGGCTAATTCGTACGAATTTGTACAAGTTGAGTCGTACGAAAATGTACGATTTTAAAAAGGAGGTGTGACATTCAACCCCGCCCCTTAACCCAACCATCATTGGGTGATGAGCAAATCATACTAAATTGTACAAATTAGATTGTACGAAATCATACGAATAAGCCACTAAATCAAAAAGTTACGAATTGCCATGAGAATGTGTTGGGCTGGGTCAGGGACTTTTTGCTTCGTGAAAATGGAATAAAACCATAGTTCAGATAACTATCTTGGTATTTCCTGCATTTTGTGTTTCCAGTATTACTAGCGCTGTGACCTGAAATATGTCCTCACCTGGGTCCAGTATGCTTGGGTCATTACTATTAGCTGCTGAAGGCGGATATGTGAGACTCTGTTTTTTATGTGGAGGAACAATTTCAAATTTGTAATTTTTTTTGGTCAGCCAGGCGATAAAATGAGCAACATGATCGTTCTCCTAATTTTCCACTGCTAAAAAATTGTAAAAATATGACGCGACCCCCCACAGAGCTTGCTGAGGCCCCCTTGTGGGCTGCAGTAGGTAGTGCTGTCGCCTCACAGCAAGAAGGTCGCTGGTTCGAGCCTAGACTGGGTCAGTTGGTGTTTCTGTGTGGAGTTTGTATGTTCTCCCTGTGTTCGCGTGGGTTTCCTCCGGGTGCTCCGGTTTCCCCCACAGTCCAAAGACATGCGGTTCAGGTGAATTTGTCAGTATAGTGTATGAGTGTGAATGAGTGTGTATGGATGTTTCCCAGTGATGGGTTGCGGCTGGAAGGGCATCCGCTGCATACAGTAAAACATGTGCTGGATAAGTTGGCGGTTCATTCCGCTGTGGCGACCCTGGATTAATAAAGGGACTAAGCCGAAAAGAAAATGAATGAATGAATGAATGAATAATTAGTCAGGGCGGCACGGTGGCTCAGTGGTTATCACTGTCGCCTCACAGCAAGAAGGTCACTGGTTCAAGCCCCAGCTGGGCCAGTTAGCATTTCTGTGTGGAGTTTGCATGTTCTCCCTGTGATCGTGTGGGTTTCCGGGTGCTTTGGTTTCACCCACAGTCCAAAGGCATGCGCTATAGGTGAATTGAATAAACTTAGGCCCCGTTTACACGTATACATTTTAGTTTTAAAACACATAAGTTTTGCTACGGTTACGCCATCCGTCCACACTACGCCGGAGTTTTCAAGCCCTGAAAACGGAGCGTTTTGGAAACGCTGGAGAGGCCGTTTTCATTCTAAAACGCTGCTGCTCTGTGTCAGTGTGGATGGGGGAAAACGGAGACGTCTGAAAACGGAGGCGGGGCTGCAGACATTCGCCTATCTGATTGGGGCTTTTCCCTCAATATTAAGTAGCCTTCACACAGTTCAGTCCTGCATCCTCTCCTTGTAAGTTCAGACTTCGCAAATTTGATATGGAAAACAAACTCCTGAGTGTGTACTTTATAAAGTCATTCACATCACCCTGGCTATGCTGTTTCACTTTCTTAACAATAAAATGAAAACATGACATAAGGAACTGCCTATTAGCAACTTAACAGACACCAAAAATTTTGAGGCGTCGTGTAGCTGCATAATATGAGCGTCATCTTCATGCATATTTATAACAAAACGGAGCCTATAACATTACTGCCTCCTGTTATTTTCATTGAAAATACGAAACATACCCTCTCTTTCATTGAATATCAGTTTTAATAAGTAATAATGGCCATCATAAAAGTATAACGCACAATAAGTTTATACAATAGAGAAAATAAAGGCAAGCAATCAGTCAGATGTGCAGAATCAGTGTCCGCGGTTACATTAATTAAGATATCGACCTAACTTATCTTTGCGCTCAGCCAAAACACGTTACCTGAGAACAAGTAATACATTCAAAAGACCAAAATCTGTGAATATGTAGTTAGATATAGACAACAAGAGGAATTAAATATCATGTTTAACAAATATAGTGAGATTAGATCCAGCGGGAGATCCGTGATGAAAAGCTCAAAGCACGCTGCAGCGCATGCCAGAGAGTGTGTGTGTGTGTGGTCACGTGATGTGCATTTTCACCGTTTTAATGTAGACGGAGAGCTGTTCAGAAACGCTGGGTGAAACGATAGTGTTGACGCGGATCTTTTCCAATCTAATATGCTGTTTTAAAACTAAAACGTACTAGTGTAAACGGGGCCTAAATTCGCTGTAGTGTATGTGTGTGTGTGTGAATGAGTGTATATAGGTGTTTCTCAGTACTGGGTTGCAGCCGAATAAGCATCCGCTGTGTAAAACATATGCTGGATAAGTTGGCGCTTCATTCTGCTGTGGCGATCCCTGATTAATAAAGAGACTAAGCCGAAGGAAAATGAATGAATGAATGAATGAATGTACACACCTTCATTTCCAATATTACAGTCTTACATGAAACAGCAAAAAGTACTTTTATATATATTTATATATTTGAAATAAAATGGCATGGGGTCTGTCAAACAACATACACACCCACACATGCACAAACCAAATCATTATACAAATAAACAAAAACGTACAGTACTATATAGGTATCACTTTGTGGGACAAAAAATGTGGTATTCAGATACACAGCACTGTATCTGTAAGTGAACTGTTATTTGCATGTTTTTGCACCCCACTCTTCATATAGATATTTAGGTAGATCCTACATGCCTTGAACAGCGAGACTTTGATTTCATGCTTTGAAGGAGCCATTGGAAGACATTGTCTCAGGAGGTCAGAGATGTGGACTCTTGGGAGAGGATCTGGCGACCTCTAACCTCATACATCACTCAGTGATTGGCATGAGAAGCTGAAGAGTGACAGAGCAGAGCGTCAGAGGTGGGATAGGACATATGGGACCCACTGTTTTAAAAACATATTGTTTATATGTGAATATTTCAGTTGAGGGGTGACAAGGTGGCTCAGTGGTTAGCACTGTGGCCTCACAGCAAGAAGGTCGCTGGTTTGAGTCCTGGCTGGGTCAGTTGGCATTTCTGTGTGGAGTTTGCATGTTCTCCCCGTGTTTGTGTGGGTTTCCTCTGAGTGCTCCGGTTTTCCCCACAGTCCAAAGACATGCGCTATAGGTGAATTGAATAAACAAAAATTGGCCGTAGTGTATGTGTGGGAATGTGAGAGTCTATGGGTGTTTCCCCAACTGGGTTGCTGCTGGAAGGGCATCTGCTGTGTAAAACATATGCTGGATAAGTTAGCAGTTCATTCAGCTGTGGCAACCCTTGATAATTAAAGGGACTAAGCCGAAGGAAAATGAATGAATTATTGATTGTAGACACATTGGCAAAAGCTAATACTTAGCTGATTTTTTTTTTATTTATTTATTTATTTATTTATTTATTTATTTATTTATTTATTTATTTATTTATCATTGCATAACCAGACCAGCATTAAACAAAAAACACAATCAGCAGAAAGCAGTCTAAAGCAACAATAGGCATGACTACAGCATAAGTTCTGTTTTTTTTTTCTTTAACTTATTTTTGATACTTATTTTTAGAAATTGAGAGTTTCCAAAACTGTCAGTCATAAGTGATATCTCGAACAGACGTCTGATCAGACTTCCTCTTTATGTCTAGACAACCTCTTTTTTTCTGCTTGTTAGTGTCTAAAACCTGGTGAAAGTTCTGTGTTCAAGGAAGTTCAACTTTTTTTGCTTCCTGTTTAATGTAGCAAGACAGAAAGAGAATTTCTGCTGCAGTAAATCATAAAAAAACTGTCTATATTTCTTCTTTTTATTCATTCATTCATTCATTTTCTTTTCGGCTTTATTAATCTGGGGTTGCCACAGCAGAATGAACCGCCAACCCATTACGCAGCGGATGCCCTTCCAGCTGCAACCCATCACTGGGAAACACCCACACACTTCCATTCACACACATA
Organism: Danio kyathit; assembly: GCA_903798195.1. Classification (NCBI taxonomy): domain Eukaryota; kingdom Metazoa; phylum Chordata; class Actinopteri; order Cypriniformes; family Danionidae; genus Danio; species Danio kyathit. The sequence continues at coordinate 10,686,522 of LR812534.1, forward strand.
CACTACGGACAATTTAGCTTACCCAATTCACCTATACCACATGTCTTTGGACTTGTGGGGGAAATTGGAGCACCCGGAGGAAACTCATGGCAACACGGGGAGAACATGCAAATATATATATATATATATATATACACACACACACACAACAGTTCTGTCTGGTTCTTGAATCTGATTGGCTGATAGCCGTGATATTCTGCAAATAACAGCACTCATTCAGCACCTTCACCCTTGTGTATTACTCCGCCCACATACAGCGACAAGCAGAGGACACTACAGTTTGACAAATATCGCAGCTGTTGGACAACATAATGTATTTTTGAGGCCTTTTTAGTCGAGAATGTAATTGTTTAGATTGCAACTATGCCTGATTATTTCTAAGAATTGTTCCTATTTTAAAATATTTATAATTTTGGAGATTTTGTGTATCGGCCTGTCTGAGCAGACCAAAGAAAGTGACGATTGATGTTCCGCCACAAGATGGCGACAGAGAGCGCATGATAAGTCCTCAGAGGGTGAAAAACTCAGCGTTTTCTCAATGTAAGTTTCAAACTACAACTGAACAAATCATTACATAACAGGTAAGTGACATTCTAAGTCGATCTCTCTCTTTTATATTTTGTAGTGATGTATTTATACCATATTAATCTAGTAGTGTTTGGTTTGCTTTGATTTTTTTCGGGGTTAATTAGTGTGATATCGCGATTGCAAAAGAGAAATACTAGTAAATCTCTGTAGACTGATGGCATTTCATGCCATTCAGCCTTATAATCTTAAAATGTGAGCAGAATCACCTGTTTTGTCATCACTGTAGACATTATGCTAGAGAATCATTCAAATACTGAAAGTGATGTTTGTGAAGTAGCAACAGTTTCTGCTGTTGTGACATCAGCTGCAGATGTGAATGAGTGGCGGAAGAAAGTAGTTCCTCATACAAAAAAGTTTTTGAGACTCTTCGTGTTTGATTTTCTTTTTTATACACGATTATGTTGTCGAACTGTTGTATAAACGCAATATCACACTCGTAGCAGTGCAATATGGCTGTATATCACCACTGGTGGGGCACAATAAGGCACTCAGCCTGTGGCCTCGAGCCAACGCACGCCTCCCACCAGTGCCCACATACAGCCATATTGAACTGCTACGAGTGTGATATTGCTCATATATATTCAGACATTCCAACTTGGGAAAAGTCATTTCCGGGGAAGACAGAGATAATTTGCAGGAGGTTGCAGTATATGGGGTTCACAACGTATCTGAAGAGCGGGGTGGGGAGGGTTTGGTTGCGCTACGTATTTTAAAAGGGGCGGGGGGGTTGGGCGACGATTTTGAAAGAGGGAGGGGGGGGCGGTAAGGGGGGTGCATGACGTATTTTAATAGCAGGCCGGGGTGTTGCGCGATGTATCTGATGAGCGGGGAGGGGTGCGTAATGTATTTGAGGACCGGGCGGGAGTTGCACGATTTCCAAGAGATTATCAATTGCTTGTGGGCATCCGGATCTCCATGCATTTGCATTTTATAATATATAAAAGATACAATATATCATATAATTTGATGTAAAAGCACATTTATTTGCTAAATCACAGTGTAAATCTAAACCTAAAATAATGATACGGTTAACAATATTTTAATTTCTCCTCTGGTGGCCTGTAGGGTTTGTGAAATGACACAACATGCCAACAAATAGCATCACTTGTGCAGGACAAACAATAGGCCGCCATATGTCGACAGGGGGGGAAATGAATAGAGCTCATTTGCTGTGGCCTGCGTGGGACTGGCCATGGCACACACTCTGACACAGACAGACGAGCGGCGGTCTTCCCGTTTACCAGCACAACACTTATAATAACACACCTCTAAGACATGAGGCCATTAGATACATGATCAAAACATGAAAATAGTGTAAAATGCTAAATCTGTATCAAATGCAGCTATTTTTCATCATTGTGCTCTTTGGGGATGTTTGGTTATGCTTGCCCTGTGTTTGTGTGTGTTTATATTTTGTGTCAGGGAATTTAAGGAGCAGCGTGTGTGTGTGTTTGAACTGGGGCCAATGATGATAGCAAATGATTAAGGAGCCGCTGTTGTGTTGACATGAGATACTAATGAGGATGAAATGAGAAGGTCAGGCTGGTCTCTGGATGCGCCGCCCCCCTCTTCAGGACAGCCGGCTAATCCTGCTCTTAATCACCCCCCAAGCACACACACGCGCACAACATGCCCCAACGCAAATGAACACAGCACTCATCAATGTCCCGCATCCTAAAAATTGCAGTAATTAGCAGCACAACAAGTCCATTTCAACCTCACTCATCATCTGTCTCTCTCTGTCTGTCTATCTGTTACCGTGCTTTCAGTGTTTGATTCGATGGTGAAAAGCCCTGCAAATGTCCTACCAAAAGGAACACACAGCTGCTATAAGTGATGCACTTCAAATTTGATGTAAAATAAATGCACATACAGTTGAAATCAAAATTATTAGTGTTTTTTTTATATAATATTTCCCTAATGATGTTTAACAGAGCAAGGAATGTTCCTCAGTATTTCCTATAATATTTTATCTTCTGGAGAAAGTCTTATTTGTTTTATTTTAGCTAAGCAGTTTTTATTTTTAAGCCATTTTAAGGTCAATATTATTAGCCCCCTTTAGCAATATATTTTTTATTGTCTATAAAAAAAATCACAGCGGAATGAACAAACCACTATTATAAAATGATTTGCCTAATTACTATAACTTGCCTAATTTACCTACACTGTAACAAAAATCTGTAATTTTACGGTTAATTTCCAGCTGCACAGCAAAAATTCCAGTGTTAAATATACAGTGTGATTTTTTTGGTGTTATTCAGTGTTAAAACTGGAGTACATTTTAATCCACGAGCGTGAAAGAGCGTATATTTAAGAGTTTTTCTTTTCCAGTGTTAAACTTTTAACCCAATATGCAGTTTATTTCCCACTAGTGATCCAGTTTTTTTTACTCGGACCAGTTCTTTCGGACAAACAGCGATTAAACCAGTATGTTTTACTTGCAAAGAGTTGAATGTATTGAAATTATTTCTGAAAAGATTAATGAACATTTAATAAATTAAAACCATTTTCAACATATTTGATCACTGTTATCTGTCACACACACCAACTGATAGTAAAGGAAAAAAGGTAATATATTAACACTTTGAAAGGTAACACACACTCTAGTTCGATGTAAGAATAAACTCTTACTGTGTTAAAATTTACTCTAAGAGTAATGTACAAATTTCAAACTTTAGAAAGTGTAATTTTAACTCTAAAATGGAGGGAGTCATATGTACACCCAAGGAGTGTTAAGTTAAACTCAAATTGAGTTAAATGTACACTGATTTTTTTGCTGTGTGGGGTGCTGGAAAAAAACGTAAAATAACGGCTGTTAAATTACAGAAATTTACTGTAAAATAACGGACATTAAATTTCAGAAATTTAATTAAATCGAAATTTCTGGTAAATTTCTGTAATTCAACATCTGTTATTTTACAGTAAATTTCTGTAATTTAACGGCTGTTATTTTAAGTTTGATTTTTCCAGCATCCCAGCTGCCGGAAATAAACCTTAAAACTATGGATTTTTTTTACTGCGTAGTTAAGTCTTTAATGTCACTTTAAGCTGAATGCTAGTATCTTGAAAAATATCTAGAAAAATATGATGTACTGTCATCATGGCAAAGATAAAAGAAACCAGTTATTAGAAATGATTAATTAAAACTTAAAAACTTATGTTTAGAAATGTGTCTCCGTTAATAGAAATTGGGGAAAAAATAGACAGGGTGGCTAATAATTCTGACTTTAACTGTATTTGAAAGTATAAACATTGCATCTGTGTATGTGTGTGTGTGTTCTCAGGATCAAAAGTAGGTAATAGCCCCTTTCACAGTTGCAATTTATTTGCAGTATGTGTACTTAACCTGTAATTACAGTGTACAGGGTTACTGTAAATTACAAAGTACAGGTTTATATACGGTAACTAAATTGGTTAAGGTTAATTTCGCGTTCTCGTGGGTTTCCTCTAGGTGCTCCGGTTTCCCCCACAAGTGCAAAGACATGCAGTACAGGTGAATTGGGTAAGCTAAAATTGTCCGTAGTGTATGTGTGTGTTGTGGCTGGTAGGGCATTCGCTGCGTAAAACATATGCTGGATAAGTTGGCGGTTCATTCCGCTGTGGCGACCCCAGATTAATAAAGGGATCGATCATTATTTAAACAGGATATAGGATATTAACTTCCCATTTATGTGTAGTTAACACTGGTGTTAACTGTTTTTTTTTAAAGAAATTTTTTGTTAAATAAAATGTATAGTATACAGCTATGTTTTGCTGTTTTGACACATTATTTAAAGTTTGTGGCTTAGAAATAATTATTTGGTTATTTTTAGTGTGGTTAGAGAAATTGGTAAATCCTTTGAGCTCTGAAAAGTCATATGAAATAAAAACTAATTGTAATACAACAATATGAAACCATGACCCATGTGCTCATGCTCACTGAGCAAGCTCACAACATACACAAAAAGTAAAATGAATTAGGAGGCATGTGGACATTCCACAAAATCTAAATCAAGTAATTTTAGCATGTCAAAGTCATATTTATGGATATAAAATATATTTTCCCAACAACAAAATTGTGGCTAGTGAAAATGGTGAGTGGCTAGTAATGTTGGAAAACTACTAGCCACACTGGCTGATGATCAAAAAAGTTAATGTCAAGCCCTGCTTATCAGTATTTACAAATGTAATTGGATTGAACATAAAACATTTAAGTTGTCTCGCCAAAAAAACTCAAGAATTGTGTTGTTTCAGTTCAATTTAAATAAGTATTTGAACAAACAGCAAATGTCATTGTTTGGGTGAATTACATTTACACATTCAACTGATAACATTACAATGTCAATAGACCCTTTTCACATTTGCGGGTTTTTTCAGCAGCAGAAGTTGTCATAGTTAATAAACTTAGAGCACAGTGAATAGGAGAGTACAACAAATTTTACAATCCTATTTGCTGAATAATAAAGAAAAACTCTGTGAGGGTGTTATCAAGACTTTCAGAAAAAGCTAAATAAATGTGTGAGACTAATAAGAGCAGCCAGAAGAGAGAACAATGTCAAATTTACTGTCCTGCCTCCTGCAGAGGCATTGTAATATTATAGCAGAGAAAGCTAAAATGCCGTCTAAACGCTGCAGAAAGCTTGTTTTGTTTCTGTATTTGGGCTTGCAAAGGACATGACACAAAGAAAGAAGTGCTTGCAATTTAATTTTAATTACGTTCCAGAGAATTATACAAAACATATAGCTAGCATTTGACAAAGGAGAACTTCCAGAATCTCTCTCAGTTCAGTGCTGGATTTGGTTAAAACTCCTCCAACCAACGAAGCTGTGGATTGTGAGCCACAACCTGTAAGTGTTTTTATTTGTTAAAATTATCTATACATACCTGTCAACCCTCCCGTTTTTCCCGGGATTCTCCCATATTTTACAGTTCATCCCGTAAAGGTATTTTCCCATATTTCTCCCGTATTTTTTATCTTTCTGAGAAGAGCCGATCCTCCCTATATGCAACCCATACCG